>SJYV01055625.1:0-25065 GCA_006410875.1 Neotragus pygmaeus
TGGCTGGATGGCATCACCTACTCAATGGACATGAGTTTGGGTGAACTCCAGGAGTTGGTGATGGACAGGGAGTCCTGGCGTGCTATGATTTATGGGGTTGCAAAGAGTTGGACACAACTGAGCGACTGAACTGAACTGAACTGAAAGGCACACAATTGCTTTTGTTTGTTTTTTTTTTAAACAAAAACTTCTTTTTTTCTTGGTGTTTAAAGAAACTGCCAAACTGCCTCTCCCAAAGTGGCCGTACCATTTTGCATTCCTGCCAGCAATGAATGAGAGTTTCCGTTGCTCTGCTTGCTTCACTAGCATTTGATGTTGTTGATGTTCTTAGATTGGGGCATTCTAATAGGTGTGTAGAGGTGTCTTTTTCCCTGATGACATGTGACATGGAACATCTTTTCATATGCTTATTTTCCATCTGCTTATCTTCTTTGGTGTGGTGTCTGTTAAGGCCTTTGGCTCACTTTTTAATTTGGGTTGTTTGTGTATTTGGGCTTCCCTGGTGGCTCAGAGGTTAAAGTGTCTGCCTGCAATGTGGGAGACATGGGTTCAATCCCTGGGTCGGGAAGATCCCCTGGAGAAGGAAATGGCAACCCACTCCAGTATTCTTGGCTGGAGAATCCCATGGATGGAGGAGCCTGATGGGATACAGTTCATGGGGTCGCGAAGAGTCAGACACGACTGAGCCACTTAACTAACTAATTTGTGTATTTGGTGTATTTGATTGTTTGGTTGGTTGATAGGTTGGCTGGGTGGTTGAGGAGGCAGAATTAAAAGTGTATTTCCAAAGAATTGTCACTCATGTGTAAACAATCCTAACAACCAGCTAAAGAAAGCAGAAATGTGGAGTGTCAGTGTCAGAAAGGATTTGGAGCATTTGTGTTGCAGTTCCGGATTCTTAGCCTTTAAACAGAGGACCCAAGTTGGGGTGGGTGTGTCTGCTGTGAAATTATTGCAAAGACGACAAACTCATATGAACACTCACTGTTGTTTGTAGACTAAATAAATAATGTCTAACATCTGTATACCATTTGTTTAAAACTGAATGCAGACTCTGCTGTGATTAATAAATTGGAATTTTATCTTCAACTGTCAGTGTATTGAGCGTTTCTTTTTATCATTACTTATTGCACAGATTTTTGAAGTATAACTGCCTTCTAATTGCACAGATTCTTGAAGTATAACTGCTGCCATTTGATTAGACCAAGAGAGATTTTGATGTGTTAAAATGCCCCTCATGCCTGAAAAGTTTGAGAAATGCATTTCTAGTCCAACTGCTCAACTTACTTTACAGCCTGGGACACTGAGATCCAGAAGATGTATGTGACTGCCTTGGGGTGGTGGAGATTGTCAGTAAAAAAGTAAGGACTAGATCCTTGTTCTTTGGGTTCCAAAAGTGAGTTATTTTTTTTAATAGGACATATATGGCTCCTGTTAATCCAAAACATCCCTTTGAATCACACAGTACACTAATTACACTTCAATACACAATCACACAATACAATTTACAATACTTCTCCCCTCAATATAAGTGAAGGTTGTATAATAATGAGGCATGAAGTAAGCAAGCCACAGCAACACGGTGTGACACATGACAATGCCTGGGTTCAGTTTAGAAAAGATGGGACGTTTCTGCAGCTCAGCAGCCACCTTATCATGGAGCCAGTCACCAGTGCAGACAGCAGCTAAATAAGCCTGGCAGGTGTTCGCCCCCTTATCATTCTTAGGCAGATTCCATAGACACACTGTCACACCAGCCACACAACTTTTCACATCGCTTTTGGAGAGAAGATGATGCACAAAAATAAAGTGCACTGATCTGTTTGTGAAAGCTGAGAGCAGACGCCAACATCTGTTAACCAAATGGTGGTGGTGTACAAAATGCGTCTCCTGTTTATGTTTGTGTGTGTTTTTTTCTTTTTCCTATTTTTTTTTAAAGAAGGGACTTATTTCCCTTGGAAAATCTTCATATCAGAGAGCCAAAAAGTAGTTACCTGATCCAAGAGATACATACATACACTTCCCTCTGTGCTCTTATTCATACAAAACTTAACTCCTAGTCTGTTGAACGACAAAGTTTGCGTTTGGACACAGGAGATAAGTGTGCACTTGCTTAGCTGGGTCTCCAACTCCTTTCCTGTTGTTAGCTTTCTTTTGTAAGTGAAATAAATTCCGGGCTTTCTGTGAAGCTTAACCAAAGGTTCAGGGCTATGACTTAAAAAGATTATATGCCCTGCCTTCTATTCAATTCTCTCTTAAGTAGTTTTACAATTCATGAAACAGTTACTGTGCACTGCCTTTACATATAGAACATATTTAATATTAAATGCATCATTGGATGGCATGCACACACTACTTTGTGAGGTGGTTTTAATTAAGTCACTTATTTTCTTAAGACTTCTTTATCTTGATAATTTTCTTTCTTGGTTCATAATGAGATGGAAAATATTTCTGCCTCTACTGTCCTGAAACCTTTGTGCTCTTGTCTTATGTTTATTGAGACTGAAAATAATAAGTAAGACTGTTTAAATCATGGGTGTCTGTAACCCATTTATGTTGAGAAATGGGTCTTTGAATAGATTAAAAATAACATAAAGGCAGGTGTAGAAGATGCTTGTCAACTGAGAAGACCTACCCAGTTTAGAGTAGTATAAATGCTTCAAAACCTCATTTCTTATCAGAACACAGTTATATTAGAACAAAACTCCAGAGATAAATTCATCTGCCTGCAGACAGAGCCATCCACCTGAGCCCCAGGTGGGTGTTTGTGTTTGGGTTGTTTCTAAGTAGAATGATCTCATGTTCTGCCCTTACCGCAGGATTGTGCAACACTGATACACACCTGTGTTTTGATCTTTAAAATCTGTCGTGCTTACATGTCAAGCAATTGTAAATAACTTCATGGATGATCCAGAGCACACACCTGCCAGAGCAGCACTGGGCACAGTTTTGGAACTGGCTTAGACTCCTGTAATATTAAACTCAAGTTATACTGAAAATATATTAGGTCTCCAGTTCCAGTCTTTTGCCTGAGATTCTTGTCTTAACGTGTATTGGTCCACAAGTGACCCCCAGTGCAGGGGTCAGTGCATGAGGGCTTTCCAGATACTCTTAAAGAAAACTACCTAGAAAGTAAAGCAAATTACCTGAATCACCACCTTTCTTTTATTTTCAGTATTTATCGTAAATACTTATTTTTTGATCCTTTTAAATACACCTTTATTTTCAAATGTGACAGTTTAAAAATGCGTTAGTTGCTCAGTTGTGCCCGACTCATTGAGACCCCGTGGACTGTAGTCCACCAGGCTTCTCCATGCGTGGGATTCTCCAGGCAAGAAGACAGGAGTAGGGTGCCATTTCCTTCTCTAGGGGATCTTCTGGATCCAGGGATCAAACCTGGGTCTCTCACATTGCAGGCAGACTCATTTCTGTCATATCTGCAAATCCGTGGTGAATTTCTACCTTAGCCTACCACCATATTTTCATACTGTCCTTTCTGGGTGTCTTATCACTTTCTTGATCCTGCTTCCATATTCCCCTGTGTGACAGTGGCCTAACATCCCAGCCATTCAACTGGCTTGCCGCTTAAAAAACACTGTTGATGACTTCCTTAAACTGTCCCGTATTCTTTGTGGCAAATAAGTTTGAAACTGATATATTATGTGGGTTGGGGGGACCCTAGAGTTCAAGGCCTTGAAAACCAGTTGGTTACAACCTTAAACTCTGCTGAGAAATAGTTAGGGCCAAAATCTAGAGTTCAGTAGTGGGCCCGAAAACACTGGATATTGGAGGGTAGAGTTTGGCCTGTGTCGTCTAAACAAAACAACTGCCTCTGTCTTGTAAACAAACTCAATCAGATGCTAACAGCTATTTGTCAAAACTGTACATACCAGAGACCAAAATGGAAAGTGGACAGAAGCCACCACACAACTAGGCTTCCCCCGACAACGGGCCCTGGGGCCCTTTTAGAGCTGCCCTCTAGGTATGTAGCGGGATGGTCTCTTCGTGCTCTCCTTCCTTGTGAGCTCCCGAAGGACAAGAAAACAAATCTATAGTTCCTTGAACCCCTTAGTGTCCAGGCTATGGTTGAATATAAGAAACACGTATTTGATATTTGTTTTCTTTTAATCTGCTTAACTGTAAGGTAGTACTGAATACAGGCTAGAGTTTTAGACAGGTTTTGTTTGCTGAATTTATGAGTTCCTTCATTAAAAAAAAATAGATTTATTTCCTATTTGCCTATCAATATTCTAAGCATTGTAGATTTTTAATTAAGTATAAATTAGAGTTTTACTCCCAAGGGGCTTGCAATTTAATTGGGCAGATAAGGCATATACAAGAAACAATTAAAGAATACAACAGCAAACATAACAATGTTGTGTGATGCAGTTAGAATAAATGTGCTATTTGGATATTATAGGCAGTGAGAGCAAAAGGGAAGAGATCAGCATGGGCCTGAATCTTCAGATCCTGGCACATGGATTGCACAGAAAATATTGGTTGTACAGAAGGACAGAAGATTGGAGATAGGCAGAATAGAACAAAAAAAAGAAAAAATCTTTTCTTTGAAAAGGAGCTGTTTTTGTTACATACCACTTATAGTAATATCAAAAATAGGAAGTGCTCAGGGATAAATTTAACAACAACAACAAAAAAAGTTAAAAAATCTAGATGCTGAAAACTGTAAAGGAAAAGTTAAAGAAGACATAAATAAGTGAAAAATATATTATCCATGGGCCGTAAGGTTCAGTATTAAGATGTCAGTTCTTAGCCAAATTGATCTTTAAGATTCAAGGCAATCTCAAGCAAAAATGTCAGCAGACTTTTTTTCACAGAAACTGACATCCTGACCCTAAAATATATATTTAAATGCAAAGGACCAAAAGTAGTCGTAACAATTTAAAAAAAAAGCATAGTTGGAAGAAAGACTTGTACTACCTGATTTCAAGACTGACTATAATGCTATAATTATCAAGGCAGAGTGATCCTAATATAAAGAGATAAAGTAGATAAATGCAACAGAGTACTGAGTCCAGAACTAGATCTACATATACATGAACAATTTGATTTTTGACAGAGATGCCAAGGTGACTCAACAGGGAAAGGACAATCATTCAACAAATGACCCTGGAACAATTGGAGCCATAAGCAAAATGATGAACCTCAGTCCTTTCCCCATATCAAATACAGAATTAACTCAAAGTGGATTATAGACCTACATGAGGGAGCTAGAACTAGAATATTTAAAAGAAAACATAGGGAAAAAAGATCTTAGTAACTCTGGGTTTGGAAGAGATTTTTAAGGATGGTACACAAAAAGAAAAAAATATTAATAAGTTGGACTTCATCAAAATAATAATGTTTGCTCTTCAAAGGCACCATTACAAAAACAAAATGGCAAGCCAATAGGCTGGAGAGAAAAAAATTTTCAAAACATGTATCTGACAAAGAACTTTAGAACTGTTAGGTATTAAAAAGAAGAAGACAAACAGCTCAATAAAATATGGCAAAAAAATATTTGAGCACATACACAGCCTTTAGGGAAAGGTGAATTAAAACCACAATGAGATAACACTATACATCGCCTTTAACTGCTGAAATTAAAAACACCAGCCAAACCAAGCGTTGGCAAGATATAGAGAAATTGGAACTTTCATGGGAATATAAAATAGTACATCTACTTTACAAAGCAGTTTGGCAGTTTCTTACAAAGTAAAGCATACACCTGCCAAATGACCCACTCATTCTACTCTCAGTACTTAGCAAAAGAAACAAAAGCATATGTCTACAGAAATATTTGCACATGAATTTTCATAGCAGCTTTATTTTCAGTAGCTAATAGGTGGAAACAATTCAAGTGTCCATGCAACGGGTGGTTGGATAAACATATTGTGGTATGTCTATACAATGGAATATTACTCAGCAGTTAAAAATGAATGTGCTATTGAAACATCCAGTCATTCTGGGTGGGGAAAAAAACTAGATAAAGAAGAGTACATACTGTATGATTCAGTTCAGTTCAATCGCTCAGTCGTGTCCGACTCTTTGCAACCCCATGAATCGCAGCACGTCAGGCCTCCCTGTCCATCACCANCATGAAGTGATGGGACCGGATGCCATGATCTTCATTTTCTGAATGTTGAGCTTTAAGCCAACTTTTTCTGTATGATTACATTTATATACAGATCTGGAGAACACAAACAAGTCAACAGTGACAAAGCTAATCAGTGGTTGCCTGGGGATAGGAGTGATGTAGTTACAGGAGGGAGAGGTTACAAACGCAGGAGGAAACTTTGAGAGATGATGAATGTGTTCATTATCTTGATGGTGATCATAGTTTCTTGGCTGTAGTGTATACCTATGTCAAAAGTCTCTAACATTGTATGCTTTGAAAATGTGCAGTTTATGTCAGTTTTTCCTCAAAGCTGTAGAAAAAAAATGTTGATTGCTTAATATGATCATTTCATTTAACTGATGACATCAGTCAAAGAGATATTTCCGACAGGAGCAAAGTGTCCCTCTGATGTTGGCATGAGATTATACATGAGGCCAGGTAGAGAAGCTAAAGCATCACAGTTTGTGGGTTTCTATCTCCTGTCTCAGTTTCCTCATGTGTGAAATGAGAAGAGTCATAATATCTGTCCAGCCTGCCTGCCAGAATTGATAGAAAAATCCTGTGACCATTCCTAAAAAACTGTAAAATAGCATTAAACTACAAGGGGTTATGCTACTTCTGTTGTATCTTGCCTGGGATCTCATTGTCGGCATATTCGTTGCTCAGGAAAATTCAAGGTATGTCAGTCACCCTTGCAGTTTACAAGAAGGAAGAGAAGGCTATGTCATGATCACTTCTGTGTAGAAACAGATGCTGTCCCTAAACTGATGACATGATTGCCATGGACACCCCACCCTGCTCCTTCGGAAGCAGTGCTCTCTCTTCCCTTTTTCCTCTTCCCGCCTCTGCTTCCTCATTTTGCTTCATTCACTTAGTCAGCAGATAATCTCTGAGCACCTGCCAGGTGTCAGGTCCTGTAGGCAATAGAAATAAAACAAGGAAGAAAACAGATGAGTCAGTGCCTTTGAGAAACTGCCCTTCTAGTGTGTGGGAGGGGAGAGTGGAGGGTATGCAGTTTGACATGTATATGAGGGGGAAAAAAGGGGTACTGTGGAGCACTTGAGAGGACCCCCTAACCCAGACTTGGGGTGTCAGGGGAAGGAGACATCTAAATTGAGACCTGAGAATAAGTAAGGGTCAGCCACGCAAAGAATGGGAGAGAGAGTTCCACTCAAAAGGAACAGCATGTGCAGAGGCATAGAAGAAAGCTTAGTATGACTGGAGACGAGAGTAGAAGGTAGATGGGTGAGATG
Source organism: Neotragus pygmaeus (assembly GCA_006410875.1). Lineage (NCBI taxonomy): Eukaryota > Metazoa > Chordata > Mammalia > Artiodactyla > Bovidae > Neotragus > Neotragus pygmaeus. Next base: position 7,369 of record SJYV01055625.1, read on the forward strand.
AGGATGCTTTCTGGGGTTCGTGGTAAGAGCAGGGGAGCCATGGGTCAGCTTGCCCACTCTCTGGCTCCTGTTTGGTGGTCCTCAAGATTAAGAAGGTTGCTAGGCAAGATTTTCTCGGATAGAACTAAGCTTATGGTGACCAAACTGACTTTGTTTACATTGTTTTCTGCCAAGAAAACAGAAACTTCTTCAAGTAAGCAACAACTATCACTTATGCTGGTTAGTAAAACCATACTTCTCATTGTCTTCCTTACAACATGTGATATGTTTGCAACGTAGACATTTCAAATGGGAATCCTATACTAGAGAGAAAAGTGTGCTCTAGCAGAAACAACTAGAAAGATTTGATTTGCTCTGAGGTTAAATGCAAAGCATTTATTTTTTAACAGTAGAATAATTAGTTTCTGTTTCCCCTTTCCACAAATGTCACATTGGCACTTTTAAACACCTTGGGAGAAAGGCACGCTAACTTTTGCAAGTTGCAGCTTGCTGTTAAGAATTCATCTTCGGTTTTTGCTTATTGGTACTTGCATTGGTCTTCCCTTTATCTTTTTACTGTATCATTTTATATTTGTTTGGACAGGGTTTCTTCTCTACTTTTCAGATTCCTTAGTCTCTTCCAGATAGTAATACAGACAGCCTTTATAGAATTTTCCCTAATTGTCAGGGTAGTTTATTTATTTTTATATCCATGACAAGAATGCCAAAGGGCAGAGGGCATGGACCTTATGAAGCAAACTCCTGGATTCAAACTGCAGCAACTGAGGAAAATTCATCCTTTTTCGTCGGGGGCAATGGGGAGGTGTGTGTCTTAGAAGGCCAGAGCCTCTAGGTGTACTAGTGTATTCTGATTGAACAAAATAGTGTTGTTATCTGTTTACATCATATGTGTGTGTGTATATGTGAACATCCTGTGTATGTAAAAGTGGCTCCCATTGGACATAAGGTCTCAGTCAGTGTATTTGACAAAGACCATTAGTCCACTTACTAGCAGAAATGAGTATGCCAGGTGAAAATAACACATTTTCAACTCAAAATAGTTAAAAATTCAAGTCTATCTAATGCAAAAGTAGCTTTGGGCAAGTCTAACACACATATAAAATATTAGCTTGAACAAGCAAAGACAGAATCCCATCCCAGAGGCACTGGGGTTGTAACTCGTGGCAACAAGTTTGAAGGTGTTGCCCTGTGAGCCACCATACTTTAGAAGTAAGCATCAGCTTCCACCATAGTGAGCAGAGTGCCTCTCACCATTGTGCATAATTAATCCAAAGCTAAAGACTTTTCCACAAAAACAATTTTACATGCTTTTTTTTTTTTTTTTAAAGTTAAGCCTGGTGTTTGCGACCAGGAACTCAGCAAACAGTGCCCGCTCTGCCATTCTCTTGGACTGTGTCTGTCAACCTGTCCCTGACCCTTTTTTTAACCTTAGTTCCTTCATCTCTGAATTGGCACACTGGTTGACCAATGAAAATATCAGCTCCAGGAGGACTCGAGCCTTTATTTTCTATTCCTCAGGAACAACATAATGGGTAGAGGAAAAACACATTCTTTTGAGTCACACTGACTCTTGGCTCAAAGCTTCATGCATGTGTGTCCTTGACCAGTTTATTTAGCCTCTCTGAGGTTACTGCTTTATCTCATAATACTTAACTTACTAGGTTGAAAGAAGAAGGCAAAGAAATAGTGTGTGTGAAATAAAAAATCAGACTTTTACGCTTTTCAAGTGCTCAGAATGTGCTTTCCTCCCTTTTACAAGCACCACAGATACTCACAATGGAAAATGTGACCCACTGTCAAGAGGGTCTGAAAGCATTTAGCGAAAGCCTTTCCTTTAACATAGTATTTGGTTGTTGGTACCCAAGCTGCCTTCCTGCGCTACATCCAAAGCACCTGCCCCTCCTTAACCTTCTTGCCTTTAGCTCCAGTGACTAAATACTGGGAGATTGGGTCTTCTTTTGACCTTCAGATATTGGAGTTTTTAGTTGGCTGCAGTACTCGTCATTAATATCAGTCTTACCTCAGGCCTTTAGGTAAGCAGAGACAGCCCCCACCATGATATCCACAGTCTTTGGTCTTTACCTGCAGGAAGCAAGTGGGAAGGGGGAAAGAGAAAGGAAGAGATATTTTTTTAATGCCTTAACTGTATTAAAAATAATTTCTGATTGTAATAAGTTCCCCAAAATAAGCAACCCTAAAGCAGGCCCTTTCTGGGCTTTAGGAAGCCAGGGGGTGTGGATTAAGAGTGTGGTCATTTTGGCAGCAGGACAGAGAGGGGAGGATTTCAACTATAGCAAGATCTCCTAAGGTAGCCAATGGAGGAGAAAGTGGGTGACTGGGCCTTAGATCCCCCAGGGCCACTCCCACTAAACAGCCTGGAAAGATAGGCTCAGGGTGCCTGCTGTTTAGGTGTGGTTATTAAAAACTAGAATTTGGGGTTTGCTGGCTCTAGCTTGTGTACCTGTTCCCATGGTTCCGACCCAGCATATCTTTTTAGTGCCTTCCTCCTCTTTGCAATTCTTGGATTCATTTTTTCTTTTTTTTTAAATAATGCAGTGCTAATCTCTTTGCTGGGTCAGCATTGGAGAGAGACAATTGATTTTGGAAGCATTATGCCAGTTGGTGTAATCCCAGAAGCAAAATGGCATGCGCTACATTACATGCTGAATTGACTTCTTGGCCGACTCACAGCCTCTGCTCTTTCATTACATGCTTGTAGCAAGTTGCATGTTTTACGTGTGTATTCTTGGCCAGGCTGGCACAGGTTAGTGCCACCCAGCTCTTCCTGTTCCCAGCCTGTATTTGCTGCTCAGGCAGCTGTGGGTTTTTCTAGCAGATTGCAGTCTTTATTTCCTCAATATAAAAGTTTAACGACTTTGTCCACTCCTATACACCCAGCTCCTAGAATTGTGTTTGGCAAATAGTGAACACTCAATAAATTCTCTGAATGAATTCTTATTTTTGTATCAATGGCAGTTAAAGTACAGAGGATAAAAGGGAGACTAGGTATGAGCTAAGGAGATTAGGGACGAGTGACCTAGGCAGGATTGGAGAAGAGCTCAGGAGTTGTGTTGTTCCATTAGTTGACAGTAAAGCAGATGAGGAATGAAGAACCAGCTAGAGTGCTGGGTCACATTGGCAGATTGGGTTCTGGGAAGGTTAACAGTGTGTTTCTGGTCATAATTTAGGTGCCACAGTGAGGCATAGAACAAAACACCCTGGACAGTAAGACAAAGTAAGTGCTCTGTAATTGACATTAAAGCAGGGCATGGGTAGAGCTGGTCTGTCCCCAACATCCTGTTATTTTATGAAGTAAATATTAGGAAACCTCTTTCCATTTTGTGCATGTTAATGAAAATGAACTGTTAATCACAGTTAGCACTGCTGTCTTCTCTACTAAATGTGTGAAATGTGCCTTTTAGGGAAATATGTGTTCTCTTCTTGTTTATCTTCTTCTCTTCTTCATGGTTGATTTAGAATCTACTTTCTGAATAAGCTTCCTGTCTGCTAGACTACTGACAGTGCACAGCACTTAAAGGAAAAGGCAGGACAAGAGACTGTGGTCTTTGCACTAAATTCCTTTCTCTCATCAGTCACTGATGAGTCTTCTGTGTTCATTTTTCACGGATCATCATTCAGTGTTTGCCTCTCACTAAGTCCCAAGTGTCTCTCCACTGAATGTTTTTGTATGTTATTACTGTCTACTAATGAAAGGCTAAAAAGGCTAATTTGTTAGGGAAGTGAATGAAATATAAAGTAATCTATAGATATTAACCCACTTCTTCATTCTCTGTTAATAAAAGCAGTGTATCATTGCTGGTGGGAGAAAGGACCACGAACTATCCATTTGTAACCATACTCTGCACACTCTCAGTTGGCCAGAAGGGTCAAGTGTGTATTAGTAGGCAGCTGGGAGTTTGCTGAAGCAATTAATTGGACTTGTCATCTATAAATAATTATTTAAATAACTTCCTCTTCTTGCTCACTTGACTGAAACAGCCATTCAAATTCAAATCATCAATGACCTTTCCAAAAATAGACTAGAACTACAAGGTTTGGCTGTTTTATCAAAAACTCTACTCAGTACTCTGTGATGGCCTACATAGGAAAAGAATCTTAAAAGAAAAAAAAGGAGTGGATATATGTATATGTGTAACTGATTCACTTTGCTGTACACTTGAAAATAATACAACATTGTAAATCCACTATCAGTTCAGTTCATTTCAGTCGCTCAGTCGTGTCTAACACTTTGCGACCCCATGAACCACAGCACACCAGGCCTCCCTGTCCATCACCAATTCCTGGAATTTACCCAAACTCATGTCCATCAAGTCAGTGATGCCATCCAGCCATCCCATCCTCTATCGTCCACTTCTTCTCCTGCCCTCAATCTTTCCCAGCATCAGGGTCTTTTCAAATGAATCAGCTCTTCCCATGAGGTGGCCAAAGTACTGGAGTTTCAGCTTCAACATCAGTCCTTCCAAAGAACACCCAGGNGCCCATGGTAACCTTAAAAGTGGGGGACCAAAACAGTGACTTCATGGTGGATACAGGAGCAGAACTGTCAGTAGTAACAAAACCCGTGGCACCACTGTCCAAAAAGACTATCACTGTAACTGGGGTATCGGGAGAAGAGATGATTAAATTGTTTTGCCAGCCCAGAAAATGTCAGATGGCGGGGAACCAAGTGATTCATGAATTTCTCTACATTCCTGAGTGCCCAGTACCCCTGTTGGGAACAGACTTGCTCTCCAAACTAGGAGCACAAGTGACTTTCTCCCCTGAGCAGAGGCCCACCTTCCGGATGGGCACTATGGCTTATTTGCTCTCTCTCTCAAACCCCCAAGATGAGTGGAGGTTGCATGAGCCTCCGAAAGAAGAACCGAGTGGGAAGATCAAGAGAGTGAGTTAAATCAATTATTCAGGGCAGAAGATAACCCCCTCCTCCCCCCAGGCTGGCTAAACATCACGCCCCAGTGATAACAGAACTCAAACCAGGCACCATCCTGGTTAGAAAGTGCCAGTACCTGCTACCGATAGAGGCTTGGGCCGGCGTACTGCCTCACATCAATAGATTAAAACAAGCGAGCACTCTAGCAGCGTGCCAGTCATCTTGGAATACGCCGATTCTGCCAGTCAAAAAGGAAGAAGGACAGGACTATAGGCCTGTACAAGATCTCAGGCTAGTCAGCTAGGCTACTGTGACTTTACACCCCACTGTTCCAAACCCCTATACCTTACTTAGCCTCCTTCTGCCAAGGACTAAAGTTTATACTTGCCTAGCTCTCAAGGGTGCTTCTTCGGCATACACCTTGCCCCAGCGTCACAGCCCATCTTTGCCTTTGAATGGGAAGATCCAGTTGGGGGCACGAAACAACAGCTCATCTGGACTTCCTGACAAGAGTTTAAGAACTCCCCAGCCACTGGGGAAGCCTTGGCTTCTGACCTGAACTCATTCCATCTGGAAGAGTATGGATGTTGGCTCCTACAATACATGGATGACCTGCTGCTGGCTGCGGAGACCAAGGAAAAATGTTGGGAAGGGACAAAAGCACTGCTCCAGCTGCTGATGGAAGCAGGTTACCGGGTGTTGAAGAAGGCACAGATCTGCAAGGAGGAGGTAAGGTATCTGGGGTTTGTTTTAAAGGACACCAGGTTCCAGACCCTAATTGGGTCTTATACACTGATGGCACTAGCCTGATAAAACAAGGACAACGGCTGTCAGGTTAGCCAAAGCGGAAGGGGCCATCAAGACTAAAAAGGGATGGTGGGAATTGCCAAATGGCAAATTATTGGTACTGGAGGAGCTGGCACACACCCTGCTANTGGCACTAGCCTGATAAAACAAGGACAACGGCTGTCAGGTTAGCCAAAGCGGAAGGGGCCATCAAGACTAAAAAGGGATGGTGGGAATTGCCAAATGGCAAATTATTGGTACTGGAGGAGCTGGCACACACCCTGCTAAGCCAAACACACCAAGTGACCCACCTAGGCCATGCTGCCTGCTCACAGGTTAATGCTGCCTCTCGGGTATTCAAACAAAAACCTCCGGTATTCAGCTGAATGGCACACTGCCCTTTGAACACCTGGGAGTGGACTTCACTAAAATGAAACCTCATCGACACTACTGTTACCTGCTGGTCATGGTATGTACGTTTTCAGGATGAGTAGAAGCTTTCCTACCTGCACTGAAAGAGCATCAGAAGTAGCCCGGTGCCTGCTTAGAGAAATGGTTTCCAGATTTGGACTTGCTACCAGCATTGGTTCAGCCTGGCTTTTGTAACTGATTGAGTACAACAAGTAAACAAAACTATAAACATCAAATGGAAACTGCACACTGCATATAGGGCCAGAGTTCTGAGATGGTGGAATGAACCAAGCGGACACTTAAAAGAGACTCTCCAAGCGGATCGTAGAGACTGACTGCTCCTGGGTGGACTTGCTTCCAACGGCTCTGCTCAGACTCAGGATGACCCTACAGTCCCAGGGCTATTCTCCTTACGGAATTGTGTATGGGAGTCCTCCTCCCATAATAAAACAGGTGTCAACAAATTTGCCTCAGGTAAGGGGGGGATAGGATTTCACAGCAGATGGAACTGGGTAAGGTAATAAATCGGATAACGAAGTTTGTACAAGAAAGGGTGCCATTCCCCCTTGGGGAACAGATTCATGAGTTTATGCTTGGTGACCAAGTATGGGTCAAAGATTGGAAACTTGATTTACTAGCCCCTCGGTGGAAGGGCCCTTATACTGTTATTCTAACTACTCCTACTGCAGTTAAAGTTGCAGGTATTGCTCCTTGGATCCATCATACGAGGGTAAAGAGAACATACCACGCNTGACTCATTGGAAAACACTCTGAAGCTGGGAGGGATTGGGGGCAGGAGGAGAAGGGGACAACCGAGGATGAGATGGCTGGATGGCATCACTGACTCGATGGACGTGAGTCTGAGTGAACTCCAGGAGATGGTGATGGACAGGGAGGCCTGGTGTGCTGCGATTCATGGGGTCGCAAAGAGTTGGACACGACTGAGCGACTGAACTGAACTGAACTGAACTGAGTAGACTTATTTGTGGAGGGAAAACAGTGAGCACAAGTGAAGGTCTCAGTGAGGGTGCTAACGCTGGTCACAAGGCACAGCCTGACTCTGTGCCACATGGACAGCAAGCATCAGCCGAGGACCAGGGCCTGAGAAGCAAATGCTATCATGGCCTCAGCAAGGAGTAGCTTCATTCAAGGCAAGATCTCCATGGGGCAGTCTCAGGTGAATGCTAAAGATTACACGCACTTTGTTCTTGGAAGACATCCCTACATCCAAGGGACACTTGGATGGGGATACTTACGCCTAAATTCCAGTAACAACCCATGGACACTGTACCAGTTTTCTACTGCTTTGTAACCAACTTGTGGATTCAGACAGGTATCTTTGCTTTTTCCTGGGTTTCTGGGTGGTTCTGTTGACTTGGGCTGGGTTCAGCCCATCTCAGCAAGGCTTGGGGGTGGGTCCACTCTCTGCTAACTGGTCACCTGGGGGCTGGTGGTTCCAGCGTGGCCTCAGCTGGGATGACTTGCCTCCACTCCACGTGTATCTTAGACGTCTCTCCAGGGGAGTCGGGCACATTCCCTCAAAGAGGAGCGAAAATGTCCCTGTGCTGTGCAAGTCCCTGCTGTGGCCCCCAGCGAAGGCAGCTCGCATGGCTGAGTGCACAGCGAGGGTGGGCACTCAGAGTGACCCGGCCGTCACCAGGGACCCACCCTCTAGGGCACCAGGACCAGTTAGCTGCAGGGCTTGGCTGTGTTAGGAGGTGGGCGAGGGGGTGACGTTGGAGGCGAGATGGAGAATAGTCACTAACGGCCTCCACCGCACCCACCAACAGACTCGCTTTTCAATAAGCATTGATCCTATATTCAAAGAATAGCACAGTGAAGGAAAGACACGGTGAGCTGGCCCTCGTGCCCACGTGTCGTGGTCCGGAGCTGGTTCTCTCTGCCCCAGGCCCAGCCTGTCGTGAAATCCCATGACTCAGAGCACAGCTCTCCACACTGAACTGGAACCTGGTCAGTTTCTAACTATCTGACTTAGTGTCTTCAAGTTCATCTCCAAAAGGGGAGGCGGAAAGCATGCACTGGAAACTGAGTCACTCTCGGCCTTTACCATCACAGTTATTCTCTGGGAAGACAAGGTGAACAGAAGAGTGGAAGGGATGAGGAGAGAGTGGGGCAGAGAGATCCATTAGCAGTGGCAAGAGTTCATGGAGCTTATTTATTGACGGTGTGAAAGGGCTTGATGAATATTTAAGCAAACAGCTTAGTGGGATGAAGAAACTCCTCTCCCAGGAAGGAGAGGAAATACATGTATCTGACTGATAACTGATTTCTATCAGTCCGTGAAAGAAAGAGCTGATTGGTGGGTTTGGGATGGACACATCCCCTCCCCTTTTCCAGCCTCTCTGCTCACGTCTCCTGGGAGAGGCTTGAGGACAACAAGCTTCAGGGCTTGGGTCCTTGTCTGGGACAACAAAGGGGTCATGATGTCTCAGACCCATGTTTTTCCTTAATAGGGAAAAGCTTGTGCTGGGAGACCGAACAGCCAGGGAAAGGAGACACACAGTTTCTGACACTGGATAAGATGGTGCCAACTCTATTAACAAACGACACAGGGACTTGAGTGTAGGGATGTCATATATAGGTGTGTATAGTGTACCTGAGGGAGCCATTCACCTCACAGACTGTGCAGACATTGCTCTCCGACGTTGTGCAGTATGCAAACCACACAGCTGTACGTCACTGCCCTGCTGAGGTGGACCTTTGTAAATTATTAAGCTAATGTGAAAATTCTGTAAGTTCCTTTGGTATTAGTCCTTTGAAACACTAACAGCTTTCTATCGGTGAGGCCTTGATCCAAACTTGATCGAACATTTGGAATAGCTTTTCTTCCTGAGAATTTGGGCAGGTCTGAGATTGTATATGATTTCCCAGGCTCTTTTTAGAGTGCTTCCATTCCATGCTTGCCTTCCCATCACAGTGGAGTGAAAACGACGCCCTGTGTCTTCCCAGCTGTATCACCACTACTGCTGATGTGAATGCTGTATTATAAACTGCTTGTAGCTAGAGTTCAAGTCAGTCAAAAGTATAGCTTACTAGTCTTCACTTGAACTGTTGAAGTCTGTGAGTGAGTGAAGGAAAGGACTGATTCTGATTTGATCAACAGGACAACTGCCCTAGGAAGTCCTTATGTGACTTGCCTAAGGCTTCACAGTCCTTCAGCAGCACGACTGGGCTTAGAAGTTTCATGCCTGGGAATCCTGTCAGAGCTCTTGGAGTTTGAAACTATTTATACATCATTTAGACAATGATGACTTACAAATATCCATTTGTTGCTTAAAGGAATGATAAATGGAGTAGACACTTGAGACTTGGGAAAAATATGTCCCAAGGTCCTTTGTGAATCTAGAGGTGTTAAAATTAAAGCTATAATTCTCAAACTAGGTGGGGGAGTTTGAGGTCAATGCCCCTAGAGATTTTTGTTGGAATCACAAAGAAACTGTGTATCATTTCAGAAAAGAATATTCAACATACTGACGGTATTTTTAATATAAGCCAGAGAACACAAAGGTCAACAAAATCTCTCGATGGGTGGGAAGAGAGAGAAAATAAGCTGAATGCCTTTCAAAAGACATAATTTAAAAGAAAAAAAAAAACCAGCTTGAGTAACTGTCTACTGAAACATGTAATTTTTTTTCCATAAGAGACAGTAAATTATAACTGAAAATTTTAAGTGACCCGTTCAGACTCTTGAATATTCCATAAATATAGGATTAAAGTCACAGATGTGAGCTTCTGTTGAGTAAGATATTTTACTCTTTAATTTATAGGAAACTTTGACTGTCCAACTAAGAACAGTCTCCCACGTATCTCTGCATTCTTTTGATTTTCATAGATGCACTAGCAGCTGAATTTCTTGAGGGTAAGGGCAGTTTTAAGGTAGTAAAATAAAGCTATTGTTCAGCAGAATTGCAGTATCATTTAGGTATCTTTTTGTTCCAAAGAGAAAACTCCAATCATACAGGCTGGCACAATATTGGAATTTACTTAATTTGGCTTAAGTATCTGTAAAGACCAGGAGGAGAGTTGGCTTGATTCAAATGTTCACACCATCATGAGGAATGTAGCACTTTGCTTCTGCAATTCTGGTGGTTCTGTCCTTGTTTTCAGGCTGGCTTCCAGCAGCTCTTTCATCTATTTCCTTGTTGATAAAGAGAAGTGAGACAGACAGAGTGATAGTCAATCTTGATCTTGACATTTCACTTTGGCTCCTACTAGTAGACTTATTATAAAAAGGATCCCAATTCTCCACTTCTCCCTGAAACCATGCCCTTTGCAATGTGAGCTTATAGCTCCTCCCATCATGAAGTGGAGTCTGCATCTCTATTTTTTGAATTTGGGCTGGCTTCCTGACTTGCTTTAGACAACAGAATATGGAATACATGACAAGGGGTTAGTTCTGAGTAGGAGCCTCATGAGAAACATTTTTACTCTCACTTGGAATTCTGTCTCCGCTATAAGAACAAATCAGGAGCAATGAAAGACCACATGGAGTAGAGATAAGCCATCTTCATTGAGACCAACCTCAACCAAGCTACAACCAACCACCCACATACATGTGAGAGTCCGGCCAGGAGCAGCAGGCCTGCTCCCTGATCTGCAGCGGACTACAGACACACAGGTAAGCCCATCTGAGGGCAGAAGAACCACACTGCTGATTTGCAGAATTATAACAAAAGTTCATCACTTAAGTTTTGGGGTGCTTTGTTACATAGCAATAGCTAAATGACATGCAGATCTTTTTAAATCACTTGGTCAACCAACAGCCAGTCACTATGACTGATTCTAATCCAATCAAGGCCACCTTGAGCTGTGATGACAAAAAGTTCATTTGGGTTTTTCCATAAGATGATACAAAAGCCTGAACGAACTTTTGGGCCAACTCAACAGAAGTGGAAACCAGAAAGAACATCACAGGTTATTAGAAAGGGGATAGAAGGCAGCTGGACAGTAGGGATGGCTGTGCTGTGCTGTGCTGAATCACTCAGTCATGTCCGACTCTTTGTGACCCCATGGACTGTAGCCCACCAGCCTCCTCTGTCCATGGGATTCTCTAGGCAAGAATACTGGAGTGAGTTGCCATGCCCTCTTCCAGGGGATCTTCCCAACCCAGGTTCCCCTGCATTGCAGGCTGATTCTTTAGCAGCTGAGCCAACACCCTGGCTACCACTATAACTTCCAAAGAGCTCCCAGGTGGACGAGCATGGAACTGGAGGATGAGGAGTGCCCCTCCCCCTCGGGGGTGGGGGGGTGAGTGGCTCTTACCCAAAAGCCAGCCTCACAGTACATTCAGATATTTCATCTGCCTCCACAAAGTTACAAGTTACTAATAGCTCTGAAATTTCCAGTTGCTTGAAAACTCTTGAAATGAATATGTCAAATCCACCAATGTCAACATTTTAAGTGCAAATGGTTTCTCAAACTCCATATTACATACATATATATATATATATATAAAGAGGCCAAATTCCACGTCTTTTAAGTTCAGAAAGCCTTCAAAGAAGAGAGCTGACTGCACTAAGTAGGGCACATTTCCCCACAAGTATCTGATGCAGACTTTCAAGGCCCATAAGTCACACATCATTTTCTTCAGGAGCTTTGTGCAGCTGAGGCTTCTTCCTGCAATACAGATCAGTGCCACGAAACTGCCTTGTAACAACTGTTTTTGGAGTTAAATTAAAACACCATCAGATATGCCTTTCAAATTTTCTGTTCTAGGTGTTTTTTCTTCATGCAAGTGGAAAAAGATAAAAATTATGCTTAATATTTTTTTAAAAGGAAAAGAAAGCATATACAACATAAGCATGCTAACCCAACAGGTATAAATGTTGCAAAAGAATCACCCAGGACAAAATCAGCAATGGTAGTTGAACTTCAAAGGGCCAAGAGCTACCGTTAAGGAAGGAGGATGGTATTTCTTTCCAGTTGGGGGAATAGATAATCATGGGGTTTCTGTGAGTCTACATCCCATGCACTGCACTTTTTCTCTTGAATCTCCCTTCTGCTTCTGGAAGAAAAAGACCTATTGCATGCATGGGAGAAGCGAGCTGCAGTCCTAAGAAAACGATTTAAAGGCATTTTAAAAATTGTATTTGTAAGCAGTCAGGCTTTTATTACTAGACAGCATATCAAAGCTTAGGGGAAGCCTCTGGCAACCGATGAAAGAAGGAATTTTGGTGTGAAAACTGGCCAAATGGACTGGAGTGGATTTGTTAAAAACCCTGTGGACATTTAAGGACTCACTCATTAAAACTTATGGAAAATTGGATTAGATTAAACAGCTGTGGAAAACAGGAACATGTGAATAAGAGGCCTTTCATCTTTAAAATGTTCCTATAACTTGATATATTTAAAGCAACCTCAGTAGATTATTGTGCATTAACCATACTGATCGCTTTGATTCATCACAATTGCCTGTATCCATGTCCTTCAGTATCAGCCTCCCTAAACCCTGCACTTGGACATGTGATGCTCTTTGGCTAATGAAACCAGTAAACCTGACACATACAGATGCTTCAAAAGTGCTTGTGTATGTTCTCTTTTTCCCTTCAATTCCTATCATTCTTGTGTTTACAGGCCCAGCCTTGCCTGCTGGAGTCAGTCCATGAAGCCCACAAAGTTACCTCCGTTTCATGGGGCTTGAACCTGTGAAAACACTGCACCCAGCAAATCCGGGAGAAGACACAGTCATAAAATCTTTAAAGATCTTTTGTCTGACCTTGCCTCTGCTGTCAAAACCTGTATTAGTTATCACTTGAGACATAACAAATTGCTCTGAAATGTAGGTAATTAAAAAACAATAAACATTTATTATCTCATGGAGTTGTTGTGGGTCAGAAATCTGGGTCCAGCTTAATGGGACTGGTCTGGCTTGGGGTTTCTAATGGAGCTGAAGCTAAGATGGGTGCAGGCAGCTGAAGACTTGACTGGGCCTGGAGCACCTGCTTTTGAGATGACTAACTTGCAAGACTGTTGTCAGGACACCTCAGTCCTGAACCACGTGGATCTCTCCCCAGCATGGCTTGAGGCTCCTCACAATATGGCTGCTGGCCTCCCCAGAGTGAATGGCCGGAAACGGCAGCTCAGAATCGATGGTGTCTTCCATGGCCTGGTTGTCAGAATCCCACACCATTGTTTGTGTGATATTCTACTGGTTTCACAGATTAGTTCCATTCCATGTGTGTGGAATCTCACATTGATTTGAATGCGAGGACATCTCAGAGGCTGACTTCTGCATATGACTTTATAGATTTGATCTACAAGCCAGTGCTCAAAGAACCATGTGTCCTTCCAGATTAGTCTCGTGCATTATCCAGTGTTTTCTCACCTTACCAGCTTGCAGGATCCAGGGAATGCTACTTCAGTGGTTTACCCTGAAGTCTGTAGACTCACTGGCTACCAGATGGCAAGATCTCAGTCTGTCCCTTTCCTTGTCTCTGGCAGCCAGCAGCACTGGCAGATGACAGTCATATCTGCCTCATGTTCAATTCTTCATAACCCCTGCTTCTGTCAACTGCAGTTGCTTCTCTCACACCACCGGTCCACGTGGCTGTTTCCGCATGGGGCTGTCCTCGGCGCCTGTTCTCTCTGATGCCACTGCTGTTGCTGCTGTGCTACCTCGACTTCCATTCCCAGATGCCTCCAGATGCTCTGATGTTGAAGAGTATTCCAGGAGGTCACGTCCTCAGAGCCACCAGCCACTCTCTGAGCTCTGCTGTTCACGTCTCCGGCTGAATGGAAGGAACCTTCTTTTTCGTCATGTGTGCATGTGTATGTATGTGCTTGTGTGCAGATGTGCATGGGGGCTTCCCTGGCGGTCTAATGGTAAAGAATCCTCCTCCAATGCAGGAGGTTCGATCCTTGGATTGGGAAGTCTCATATGCTGTGGAGCAGATAAGCCCACATGCCACAACTTCTGAGCCTGTACTCTGCAACAATAAAAGCCACCATTGTGAGAAGCCCACATATTGCAACTCGAAAGTAACCCTCACTCACGCAGTTAGAGAAAGCCCAGGTGCAGCTCTGAAGACCCAGCACAGCCACAAATGAATAATTTAACGAAAGAGGCGTGTGAAATGCATTTCCCTGATTTAATCAGTCTACATTTCCCTCCTTACTATGATGCAGAGGAAGGTGGAAGAGGAAATTTTGAGATGTCTGCTTAAAGATTCAAATGAAGTTGTGAGAGGTAGCTATACACATGACCTGGAACTCAGGTCTCGGCTGGAGATATGAATTTAGAACTCAGTATAAATACATCCTACTCCTAAACAGTGGAATTAGCTCTTGAGCTTTGCCGTGTGCCTGCCGTTTACACATTTTATCCTGTACATAGACTCTGTGGGCCAGTACTGGAGGAAGCACAGTGAGCACAAGTCCTCTCTGCCCCTGATGTCTGGAACTTCAGCTGGAAGTGATGAAATGGCTGGGGCTAGAGCAGCAGGGCTGCAGAACCCACTTCCAAGCTGGCTTCCCTCTCGTACCTCATGCCTGGGTGGAAGAGCAGACTCAGCTGGGAATGTCGACCAAAACACCAACATGCAGACTCTCCAGCGTGGTGGTCTCAGGATATTTCCAATGTGACCATGCAAGGCTCTAGGAGTAAGCATTTCCAGTGAACTAGGTCATGTCCTTTGTTGACATAGCCTTTGAAGTCACACAGCAACACTCCCGCTGGACTCTAAGGACCACTGGAGTTCAAGCAAGTAGCCATTGACCCTATCTCACACTGAATGGAGTAACAGAGAATTTAGGGTCATGCTTAAAACTGCCACATCTGGCCCATTATCTATCTCCTGGGTGGAAAGAAAGCTCTGTGATCCAGGGATTTTTGTCTCTTTTTTTAAACTACTGTATCCCCAGTACCTAGAAATAGGAATATTTGTTGAATGAATGAATAGGGATATAAAACCATGGAAACAGATGAGATCACTTAGGAAGAAAGTACTAGAGGGTTACAGAGCTCAACACTGAGCCCCTGGGGACATGCAAACATCTGGGGTCTGACAGAGGAAGAGGAAGAGACAGAGCTCTTTCCTATGGATCCCCTTAACCCTTGAAAATCAGTCAAGGGGACATACATGTCTTTCTAGAACATTTGCTTCAGTCTCTGGATCACGTAGTATCTGGTTTTCTGGAATTCTCTGTCCTTGTGGCCTCCAGCTCACTTCTTCATGAGGACAGGACAGGCGAGGACTTGTGCACGTCTAGGCCCCAGGGTTGGCCATGGGGTAACTGGGGTTGGACTGGGATGGATGGTGTTGAATGTATGGGCTGAGGAGACCATGCATGAGCAAGGAGGCCTCTGTTTTGTGCTGCGAAATAAAGACAGGATTCCTGGAGAAAGGATGTGGGCTATGAGCAGGAGCCCAGGAGCCAGGGACCACCTCTCCTTAACCACCATGTTCCCTGGGGCAGGCCTCTCAGGGACCGAGCATTCAAAATTTGAGCCTGGACTTACAGTCATACTTGTCAAGGTAGACTACTAGAACATATTTTATTTAGTGGTTTGTTAGCAGGACTTACAACTTTTAATATTTAAACACATAATATTCAGGTAGCCAGTTGTACAACTGTCCTGGGCTGTATAACTCTACAGGTTGGGCTTGGTTCAGTGGAGGGTCTGGGGTAGAAGGGTTGGTGGTATGACTTCCAGAAGCCAGAATATCTCAGACTCAACTCCAGTTCAGACAAACACTCACAGCACTTGCAATTAAAATTTGCTAAAATTAGATTAGGTTGCCACCCAGGGAACTGTAAGAATGCCCTAATGAAATCACGATCTAAATGTCCAGGCTTCTCCCAGATATGATTAACAAAGATCAAGACTGTAGAATGCTTTTCCCATTTAATTAAGAATTTTATGAAGTAGGAGTCTTCATTTAAGCAACTAAGCATACATGTCAATCCCTGCATTTAAGTGGATGTACATTTTGTTTTAAAATTCCAAAATCCAGCATTTATTAAAATCTTAGGCTACATTATATGATACCAGAGGTGGGCTGGTCAGGGATCCCTTTGCCCACATGTGTCTGAAAAAGTCAGGTTTACTTTCAAACATGCTTTCAGCTGTAACTGACTGAATGGGTCCTGTCAGCCTAGCTAATTAAATTTAGGGGGGAAATGGTCTCTGCCTAGGAACTACTGTGCCGTGCATGACCTCTTTGATCCGATTCCTACCACAGTTTAAAGTAATTTTTTTATTATGGAAATTTTCAAGTATACACAAACACAGATTGTACAGCAAAATTCATGTATGTATCTCTCACCCAGTTCAACAATTATCAACATTCTTTTCAATTTTTAGTTTGGTAGTAATTCTACACTTCCATAATTCTCAAACTGAATCTTCTTCTTGATTGAAGGCAATAAGTTTTTTCTCATTTTGGAATTGCTTTTACATTCAGTTCAGTTCAGTTGCTCAGTCTTGTCTTGACTCTTTGCGATCCCATGGATTGCAGCATACCAAGCCTCCCTGTCCATCACCAACTCCTGGAGTTTACTCAAACACAAGTCCATTGAGTCAGTGACGCCATCCAACCATCTCAACCTCTGTCGTCCCCTTCTCCTCCTGCCTTCAATCTTTCCCAGCATCAGAGTCTTTTCAAATGAGTTAGCTCTTTCCATCAGTTGGCCAATATATTGGAGTTTCAGCTTCAGCATCAGTCCTTCAAATGAATATTCAGAACTGATTTCCTTTAGGATGGACTGGTTGGATCCCCTTGCTGCCCAAGGAATTCTCAAGACTCTTCTCCAACACCACAGTTCAAAAGCATCAATTCTTCGGTGTTCAGCTTTCTTTTTAGTCCAACTTTCATATCCATACATGACTACTGGAAAAACCACACCTTTGACTAGATGGACCTTTGTTGGCAAAGTAATGTCTCTGCTTTTTAATATGCTGTCTAGGTTGATCCTAACTTTTCTTCCAAGGAGCAAGCATCTTTTAATTTCATGGCTGCAGTCACCATCTGCAGTGATTGTGGAGCCCCCCAAAATAAAGTCTGTCACTCTTTCCACTGTTTCCCCATTTATTTGCCATGAAGTGATGAGACCAGATGCCATGATCTTCGTTTTCTGAATGTTGAGCTTTAAGCCAATGTTTTCATTCTCCTCTTTCACTTTCAGCAAGAGGCTCTTAAGTTCTTCACTTTCTGCCATAAGGGTGGTGTCATCTGCATATCTGCTGCTGCTGCTAAATTGCTTTAGTTGTGTCCAACTCTGTGCGACCCCATAGATGGCAGTCCACCAGGCTCCGCCATGCCTGGGTTTCTCCAGGCAAGAACACTGGAGTGGTTTGCCATTTCTGTCTCCAATGCCTGAAAGTGAAAAGTGAAAGGGAAGTTGCTCAGTCATGTCCGACTCTTTGCAACCCCAGGGACTGCAGCCTACCAGACTCCGCAATCCCTGGGATTTTCCAGGCAAGAGTACTGGAGTGGGTTGCCATTGCCTTCTCCATTGCATATCTGAGGTTATTGATATTTCTTCCAGCAATCTTGATTCCAGCTTGTGCTTCCTCCAGCCCAGTGTTTCTCATGAGGTACTCTGCATAGAGTTAAATAAGCAGGGTGACAATATACAGCCTTGATGTA
>SJYV01055628.1:0-15879 GCA_006410875.1 Neotragus pygmaeus
TACTTGGGTTTCTCTTACCTTGGGCGTGGGGTATCTCTTCATGGCTGCTCCAGCAAAGCACAGCCACTGTTCCTTACCTTGGACGAGGGGTATCTCTTTACCGCTGCTGTTCCTGACCTTCTGGTTACAAATTGGGAAAGAAGTTTGTCAAGGCTGTATATTGTCGCTCTGTTGATTTAATTCTATTCAGAGTACATCATGTGAAACAATGGGCTGGATGAAGCACAATCTGGAATCAATATTGCTGGGAGAAATATCAATAACTTCAGATATGCAGATGACACCACCCTTATGGCAGAAATAGAGAAGAACTAAAGAGCCTCTTGATGAAAGTGAAAGAAGAGTGAAAAAGTTGGCTTAAAGTTCAACATTCAGAAAATTAAGATCACAGCATCCAGTTCCATCACTTCACAGCAAATAGATGGGGTAACAATGGAAACAGTGTCAGACTTTATTTTGGGGGCTCCACAATCACTGCATATTGTGACTGCAGACATGAAATTAAAAGACGCTTGCTCCTTGGAAGAAAAGCTATAATCAACCTAGACAGCATATTAAAAAGCAAACACATTACTTTGCCAACAAAGGTCTGTCTAGTCAAAGCTATGGAGCTATGGTTTTTCTGGTCTCATGTTTGGATGTGAGAGTTTAACTACAAAGAAAAAGCTGAGTGCCAAAGAATTGATGTTTTTAAACTGTGGTGTTGGAAAAGACTCTTGAGAGTCCCTTGGACAGTAAGACGATCAGCCAGTTCATCCTAAAATAAATCAGTCCTGAATATTTATTGGAAGGACTGATGCTGAAGCTGAAACTCCAATACTTTGGCCACCTGATGCAAAGAACTGACTCGCTAGAAAATACCCTGATGCTGGGAAAGATTGAAGGTGGGAGGAGAAGGGGACGATGGAGGATGAGATGGTTGGATGGCATCATTGACTCGAAGGACATGAGTTTGAGCAAGCTCTGGGAGTTGGTGATGGACAGGGAAGCCTGACATGCAGTCCATGGGATCACAAAGAGTTGGAGTTGACTGAGCACCTGAACTGAGCTGAGTATAAATTAATCTAAATGTTATGAATTCCAGGAGGACCCAGTCATAGTGCATGTGTGCATGCTTAGTCACTGAAGTCGTGTCATACTCTCTGCAATCCCATGGACCATGGCTTGCCAGGCTTCTCCATCCATAGGACTCTCCAGGCAAGAACACTGGAGTGGGTTGTCATTTCCTTCTCCAGTGATAAAGTATGAAGTGAATGAAGTGAGTGAAGTAAAGTCGCTCAGTTGTGTCTGACTCTTTGCAACTCCATGGACTATAGCCTACCAGGCTCCTCCATCCATGGGATTTTCCAGGCAAGAGTACTAGACTGGGTTGCCATTTCCTTTTCCAAGTCATAGTGCAAGGCCCACAGTTTGTGAAACTTACATGCAGGAGCTCAACCTGGTGAATATCAGGGAAAAATCTTCTCCTGCTTCCCACAGGAACTACAAAACAGGAACCCTTTTGAAATGCACCTGGGCAGTCTCTCTTTTTTAGGAAGCCTGGCTTTCAGGAGAAACTAAGTAGAGCTTAATAGCTGGGTATTATCTGAATTTAATTCACCTGGGGAAAAAAAGTCAACTTCACTCAGCCCTAGTTTTCTATCTGGCAGACAGGAAATGCTCAAATATAGCCCTAGCCATTCTCTTCCAATTAATGAAGGAGAAAAAACCCAGAAACAAAAACAGTTCTGAAGTGCACAGACTAGAGACATAGCCTTACCTAAAACAATTACAGGACTATGGAACATCCTGTCCCCTAATACTTATTATCACATAACTAAAAGCCTATTTAAGGAGGCTCCTTTTAACCAGTATATTATGTCAATAAAAAATTATTAAGCATTCCGAAAGGCAAAAAAAATAAAACTAGAAGAGACAGAGTAAACATCAGAACCAGACATTGCAGGGACGTTGGAATTATCAGACTGGGAATTAAAAATAGGAATGATTAGGGGCTCTATGTGATAAAATAGAAAATATGTAAGCATTGTTGAAGAATGTCAGTAGAGAAATGGAAATCATAAGACTGAACCAAAAAGAAATGTTAGATATAAAAAACAATGTAACAATAATGAAGAATGCCTCTTATGGGTTCAGTAGTAGGTTAGATATAGCTGAGGAAAGACTCAGCTTGCTGCTGCTAGGTCGTTTCAGTTGTGCCCGACTCTTAGCGACCACATGGACTGCAGCCCAACAGGCTCCTCCATCCATGGGATTTTCCAGGCAAGAGTACTGGAGTGGGGTGCCATTGCCTTCTCTGGACTCAGCTTGAGGAGATTACAATTTAAGCTTCTAAAACTGGAAAGCAAAGAGAACAAAGACTTAAAAAAGAAAAAAAAGGGACAAAATATGAAAGAATTGTGGAACAACTACAAAATGTGTAACATATGTACACATGAAATACCAAAAGGAAAAGAACAAAAGGTTTTTAAAAAATGACTAAGATTTCTCCAAATTGATGTCAGGCACCATACCACAGATCCAGAAATTTTGGTAAATACCAACAAAATAAATTCCAAAAACCTACACCTGGGCATATCACTTTCAAGTTACAGAAAACCAATCATAAAAAATCCTGAAAGAGGCAAAGGAGAAAAAGCAACTTACCAATGGGGGAACAATTACATTTGACTTCTCTTAAATAAAAAAGCAAACAGAGAGCAGAGTGAAAATTTTAGTGTTGAGAGAAAAAACTCACCAACTGATAAATTTGTACCATGAAAAATTCTGCTGCAAAAGTGAAGGAGAAATAAAGACTGTCCACAAAGAAAATCTGAGAGAATTTGTTGCTAGTAGACCTGTCTTTCAAGGTATAAATTATTTAGAAAATTTAGAAAAGGAAATATATACATATATACCAGAAACTGGGATCTACATAAACAAAAAGCATCAAAATTGCTACTAGAAGGATTAAGTGAAGGTTATTAGAAACTTTAGTTTTCTTACTACTTCTTTTCTTGAAGTGTAGTTAACATGTAACATTGTATTAGTTTCAGCTGTTCAATGTAATGATTCTATGTTTATGATACTGTGAAACAGTCCATCACCATACATAGTTAAAAATTATTGTTTTCGAGTGATGAAAAATGTTAATATTTAATCTTAGCAACTTAAAATTATGCAGTGCAGTATTATTAACTACAGTCACCAACCTATACATTACAAACCCATGGCTTATTGATTTTATAACCAAAATGTACCTTTGGACTACCTTCTTCAGTATTACCCACACCCCCATGCTTTACCTTTGGCAGTTTCCCATCTGTTCTGTTTTTACACTTGCTTGTTTCTAGGTTTATTTTTGTTTAGATTAGTTGTTTAGTTTTATATTAGATGTTTTGTTTGGTTTTAACTTTCACATATAAGTGAGATCATGTGGTATTTGTCTTTCACTGACTGACTTATTTCACCTAACATAATGCTTTTAAGGGCCATATATGTTGTCAAAATGGGAGTATTTCCTTTTAATGGCGGAGTAATATCACATTGTGAGTGTGTGTATGCATACATACTACCTTTTTCTTTATATATTAACCTGTCAGTGGACACTTAAGTTGTTTCCATTAATAATGCTTCATTGAATATGGGGTGCATATATCTTTTAATAAAAGTTATTTTTCCCCTTAGGAAAAATACACAGAAATTTAATTGCTGCATCATATGTTAGTTAAATTTTTAGTTTTTTGAGGACTTTCCATATTGTTTCCCTTAGTGGAAGTCCCTATTTGCATTCCCACCAACAGTGCACAAAGGTTGCTTTTATTGAACATCTTCAAAACTTATCTTGTATTTTTGATATAGTCATTCTGATACATGAGGCAATATCTCATTGTGGTTTTGATTTCATTTCAGTAATGGATGAAGAAAGCCAATCAGTTTCAACAAATGTAACAAAGAGAATCACAATTCTGATGAGTGATATCATTGATAACAGGGAGGCTGGGCACTAGGGGGAATCAGAATTAAATGAGAAATACCTGTACCTTCCTCAAAATTTTGCTGTGAACCTAAAACTACTCTAAAAAAAAAGTTAATAGTTCTTTTTTTAATTCTGATTAAGTCATCTTCTCTGCAGTGTCATATACCAATAACAATGGACATATTACTATATTTTGAAAAAACTATCCCAAGTCTTCTATATATAAAGTAGTGGATCATAAAATATATCACTGACATAAACTCTTGAACAAAAATCTTAAGGATAAAATCTAGCTTTGAAAGATAAATCAAATGGTTTAATTAATGGAATGATAGTGGATTATTTTAGCAACAAGCCCAGTTAAACATAATATTACCCAAATAATTGGGGTAATGATTATTTTGACATGAAAATATGATGATATAGTAAAATGAAGATGTGAATTAATAAAAATAAAAAAAAAAAGAAGAAGAAGAAGGCAATGGCACCCCACTCCAGTACTCTTGCCTGGAAAATCCCATGGACGGAGGAGCCTGGTAGGCTGCAGTCCATGGGGTTGCTAGGAGTCGAGCATGACTGAGCGACTTCACTTTCGCTTTTCACTTTCATGCATTGGAGAGGGAAATCGAAACCCACTCCAGTGTTCTTGCCTGGAGAATCCCAGAGACAGTGAGCCCCCATCTATGAGGTCACACAGAGTCAGACACGACTGAAGCGACTTAGCAGCAGCAGCAGCACAATAAACTGAGACCACCTCATCAAAAACTAGAAAGTGTGAGTTGGGGGAAGATAAAAGAAGTATAAATATGTTAGTTAATCGGGGTTGCTTTCAATAAGAAGTCACCCAAAGATATAGAAATATATTGGGTAGGCCAAAAAATTTGTTTAACATTTTCTGTCAGATCCTGTGGAAACCCAAATAAACTCTTTGGCCACCCCAGTACATAAAAATTCAGTTCAGTTCAGTTCAATTCGGTCACTCAGTCCTTTCCAGCTCTTTGCAACCTCATGGAAAGTAGCACACCAGGCTTCCCTGTCTGTCACCAACTCCCGGAGCTTACTCAAACTCATGAGCATTGAGTCGGGGATGCCATCCAACCATCTCTTTCTCTGTCGTCCCCTTCTCTTCCTGCCCCCAATACCTCCCAGCATCAGGGTCTTTTCAAAGGAGTCAGTTCTTCACATCAGGTGGCCAAAGTATTGGAGTTTTCAGCTTCAGCACCAGTCCCGCCAGTAAATATTCAGGACTGATTTCCTTTAGGATGGATTGCTTGGATCTTCTTACTGTCCAAGGGACTCTCAAGAGTCTTCACCAACACCACAGTTCAAAAGCATCAATTCTTAGGTGCTCAGCTTTCTTTACAGTCCAACTCTCACATCCATACATGACTACTGGAAAAACCATAGCTTTGCCTAGACAGACATTTGTTGGCAAAGTAATGTCTCTGTTTTTTAATATGCTATCTAGGTTGGTCATAACTTTTCTTCCAAGGAGCAGGTGTCTTTTAATTTCAAGTCTGCAATCACCATCTGCAGTCCTTTTGGAGCCCCGAAAAATAAGGTCTCTCATAATTTCCATTGTTTCCCCATCTATTTGCTGTGAAGTGATGGGACTGGATGCCATGAGCTTCGTTTTCTGAATGTTGAGCTTTAAGCCAACTTTTTCACTCTCCTCTTTCACTTTCATCAAGAGGCTCTTTAGTTCTTCACTTTTTGCCAAAATGGTTGTGTCATCTGCATATCTGAGGTTATTTATATTTCTCCCAGCAATTTTAATTCCAGCTTGGGCTTCATCCTGCTTGGCATTTTGCATGATGTACTCTGCATAGAAGTTAAATAAGCAGGGTGACAATATACAGCCTTGACATACTCCTTTCCCGATTTGTAACCAGTCTGTAGTTCCATGTCCAGTTCTAACTGTTGCTTCTTGGCCTGCATACAGATTTCTCAGAACACAGGTCAGGTGATCTGGTATTCCCATCACTTTAAGAATTTTCTAGTTTGTTGTGATTGACACAGTCAAAGGCTTTGGCATAGTCATTAAAGCAGAAGTAGATGTTTTTCTAGAACTCTCTTGCTTTTTTGACGATCAGTTGGATTGCTGTTGTTTTCAAAACAGCAGTTTGACTAATTTATATGTATGTATTTATATATGTATATATATACACACACACACATATATACACAAACATAATAACATAGTAAGATCACAAAAATAATACTGAGCTATGTTGTCCTTAGTAGTTCAGTCATATCTGACTCTTTGTGACTCAATGGACTGTAGCCTGACAGGCTCCTCTCTCCATGGGGATTCTCCAGGCAAGAATACTGGAGTGGATTGCCATGCCCTCCTCCAGGGGATCTTCCCAACCCAGGGATCAAACCCATGTCTCCTGTATTGCAGGCAGATTCTTTACCAGCTGAGCCTCTAGGGAACCCAAGACTGAGTGTATATGCTAATAAATATTTAGGGTAATTGAAAGTGAAAGAATGTTATATTTTCAAGGATTAAAAAAAAATTGTTTAAGTTAGCCATTTGCTATATGTGCTGAAAATACCATAGAAATAATGAAAATAAAAATATTAAAATATTGTACACAAAAAATATAGACAGCTTTACAATATTTATATACTATAAGATCAATAATAATTAAAATATTTTACTCCAAAGATGCACAAAAATACCATTGTTTAATATTTCTCTCTCACATCAAAATACAGCCATACCACACCTATGTAACCAGAGCCAAATAAGGTATCAGCACCATATGTAAAACACTACAAGTTGAAAAATAAGAAGCATTCAAAAAGAAAACCAAAGTAGCAGGAAATTTAAACCTATATCTAAATTGTTCACAAATCAAATACTGAAATTATGTTTGATAACTGATACCCTAGAAAACAATCTCAGTAACAATTACATTAATGAAGCAAATGATGTAGCAAATAAGTTAATTAATCAATACTAGATAATGCATACAACAGAATAAAATCATATAGTTAATAAGGTTTATCTGAAGTTAATAAGGTTAACCTGAAAACAATGACTATAATTCGTTTCTATAGTGCCTACACTTTCAGAGATGTGTATAAGAGACNTTAATCAATACTAGATAATGCATACAACAGAATAAAATCATATAGTTAATAAGGTTTATCTGAAGTTAATAAGGTTAACCTGAAAACAATGACTATAATTCGTTTCTATAGTGCCTACACTTTCAGTGATTGTTTCTTCAGGTTAAAAATTATAGTTCATGGTTGCTGTATAATTTTTTAAATATGTAAATATAAATAAGGAGAATAATTTATTTAAAATATGTCAATATACAAATTTTTATATCTGGTAAATATTCACAATTTCCATGTTCAATATTAATGTTAACCTCCATTTGTCATATGTGATTCCAGTGAAACACATTTTGAATTATCAGCCACACAGTTACTCATGAAAAGTACCTAATGTCACATAAAATGTTTAAAGCATGTTGAAGTTATTGACTTTAAGTTATAAACTTCTATCTTCATTCTCCATGAAATTAATGGCAAATGCTCTGAAGTGTTTGACAAACTTTACTATAGACCTGGCAGATTTACCTAGCCTGTAAACTAACATAATTATAGGCAAAAAGAAAAAGAAAAACAACATAAAAATATCATACATCACCTCAGTGACAGTGGCAGAGAGGAGCTATATAAGAATTTTATAGGAGATTTAAGATTTTCAAGCCACATGCTATATCTTATTCACTGTGGATCCCTACCTAGATTTAGTAATCCTCACACAAATAGGCATATATTGCTAATAAACAAACATCATTACTTTTCAATCCAATTAATCATGTCCTTTTACATGGAATCATTCACCAGTCATCTTCTACCTTCGTACCTGTGTTTCCTTAAGTCTCTCTCATCTTTTCCATCTTCCCTCTATGAGTTCCCAGGCCCAAGTACCACTCTGCTGTTCTCCATCCCTTCTGTATTTCCTATATTCTAGTATAATTTTCTTTGTGCCTAAAGAACTTATCTTTACTTAGCTTAATTTGCGGCCTACCAGAAATGAATTATCTTGTGTTTGTTGGTATGGAAGTGTATTTATTTTGCCATTGCTTGTAAAAACTAATTTTTTTCTGTGTAGAGAATTCTAGATTGCTGGGGAGATAATTCTAGGTTAACAATTACTTTTATTTAGTGACGAATTCTTGAAATTATCATTTAGCATGTGAAAAGCACAATTCCAATGTCTTGTATTTTTCCTTACCCTGTTGAAATGTTAGTTGTCAGCTGAAAAGTTAGCCCCTTTAAATCTTACATGTTTTCTATTTTCTTCCTCTTCCTCTCCCTTCCTCTTCCTTCTTTCGTTCTCTCCTCTTTCTCCTTCTCTCTTTTCGTCTAGTTTGCAGCAATTTAAGGGTGGTGGTGTTGGCTATCGTTTTCCCGTTATTCATTCAAATCTGTAATCAGATGTCTATCAGTTTTGAAGATATCTCTGATATACAGACAATATTTTTGCCCATTGGGTCTCTCTCCCTCTGAGACTCCAGTGACAAGTTTTTAGGCCTCTGTCATTTATTCCATATTTAACACATTCTTTTTTTCCCCCTTTGACCCCACACTGTGGTTGATATACATTCTAATGACCTCTGTTTCAATTTTTAAGTGATTTTCTGCTGAGTCCTGCCTATTATTAAACCCATTTACTACCTTTATCAGTTCAGATATTTATTTACTTTTTTCCATTCCTTTTTAAATTGAAGGATTTTGTTTTACAGAAATTTGTCTTTTTCTGTCAAACTTTAACATGTATCAGCCATAGGTATACATATATCCCCTCCCTTTTAAACCTCCCTCCCATCTCCTTCCCCATCCCACCATTCTAGGTTGATACAGAGCCCCTCTTTGAATTTCCTGAACCAAACAGCAAATTCCTGTTGGCTATCTATTTTACATATGGTAATGTAAGTTTCCACATTACTCTTTCCATACATCTCACCCTCTCCTTCCATCTCCCCATGTCCATAAGTCTGTTCTTTATCTCTGTTTCTCCACTGCTGCCCTAGAAATGTGTTCTTCAGTACCGTTCTCATAGATTTTGTATATATGTGTTAGAATAAGATATGTATCTTTCTCTTTCTGACTCACTTCACTCTGCATAATAGGTTCTAGGTTCATCCACCTCATCAGAACTGACTCAAATACATTCCTTTTTATGGCTGAGTAATATTCTATTATTACTGTGTATATGTACCACAACATCTTTATCCAGTCATCTGTCAATGGACATTGAGGTTGCTTCCATGTTCTAGCTATTGTAAATAGTATTGCAATGAACAATAGGATACTATAATGTAGTATAGTATAGTGAAGTCACTCAGTCGTGTCCGATTCTTTGCGACCCCATGGACTGTAGCCTATCAGGCTTCTCCATCCATGGGATTCTCCAGGCAAGAATACTGGAGTGGGTTAGCATTTCCTTCTCCAGGGGATCTTCCTGACCCAGGGATCAAACCTCAGTCTCCCACATTGGAGGCAGATGCTTTAACCTCTGAATCACCAGGGAAGCCCTGAACAATGGAATACATGTCTTTTTCAATTTTGGTTTCCTCAGGGTATATGCCTAGGAGTGGGATTGCTGGGTCATATGGTGATTTTATTCCTAGATTTTTAAGGAATCTCCATACTGTCTTCCATAGTGGCTGTATCAATTTACATTCCCATCGACAGTACAAGAGTATTTCCTTTCCTCCACACCCTGTTCACAATTTAGAGTTTGTAGACATTTTGATGATGGCCATTCTGACTGGTATGAGGTGATATCTCATTGTAGCTTTGATTTGCATTTCTCTAATAATGAACGACGTTGAGCATCTTTTCATGTGTTTGTTACCCATCTGTATGTCTTTTTTGGAGAACTGTCTGTTTAGGTCTTTTTCTGACTTTTTGATTGGGTTGTTTGGTTTTCTGCATTGAGTTATATGAGCTGCCTGTATATTTTGGAAATTAATCCTTTGTCAATTGTTTAATTTGCTATTATTTTCTCCCATTCTGAGGATTGTCTTTTCACCTTGCTTATTCCTTTGCTGCACAAAAACTTTTAAATTTAATCAGGTCCCACTTGTTTACTTTTGTTTTTATTTCTGTTACTCTAGGAGGTGGGTCATAGAGGATCTTTATGTAATCCAGTG
The DNA here is from genome assembly GCA_006410875.1 of Neotragus pygmaeus. Classification (NCBI taxonomy): domain Eukaryota; kingdom Metazoa; phylum Chordata; class Mammalia; order Artiodactyla; family Bovidae; genus Neotragus; species Neotragus pygmaeus. Next base: position 10,144 of record SJYV01055628.1, read on the forward strand.
ATCTGCTTATGTTTTCCTCTAAGAGTTTTATAGTTTCTGGTCTTACATTTAGTCCTTTAATCCATTTTGAGTTTATCTTTGTGTATAATTTCATTCTTTTACATGTCGCTTTCCAGTTTTTCCAGCACCATCTGTTGAAGAGGCTATCCTTGCCCAATTGTATATCCTTGCCTCCTTTGTCAAAAAAAAAAAAGGTACTCATAGGTACATGGGTTTATTTCTCGGCTTTCTATTTTATTCCATTACTCTATATTTCTGTTTTTCTGCTACTACCATACTATCTTGATGACTGTAGCTTTGTAGGATAATATGGAGTTAGGAAGGTTGATTCCTCCAGCTCCATTCTTCTTTCTCAACACTGCTTTGGCTATTCAGGGTCTTTTATGTTTCTATATGAATTGTGAAATTTTTTGTCTAGTTCTGTGAAAAATGCCATTGGTAATTTGATAGGGATCACATTGAATCTATAGATTGTGTTTAGCAGTATAGTCATTTTCACAATATTGATTCTTCCTACCAAGGAACTGAAATACCTCTCCATCTTTTTATGTTGTCTTTGATTTCTTTTATCTGTAATCGTATAATTTTTTGTGTACAGTTCTTTTGTTTCCTTATGTAACTTTATTCCTAGATATTTAATTCTTTTTGTTGCAATGGTAAATGGGATTAATTCCTTAATTTTCCTGTCTGATTTTTCACTGTTAGTATATAGAAATACAAGTGATTTCTGTGTATTGATTTTGTATCCTGCAACTTTGCTAAATTCACTGATTACCTCTAGCAATTTTCTGATATTATCTTTAGGGTTTTCTCTGTACATGTCATCTGCAAATAATGAGAATTTTACTTCTTCTTTTCCAATCTGTATACCTTTTCTTGCTTTTTCTTCTCTGATTGCTATAGCTAGAACTTCCAGAACTATGTTGAATAACAGTGGTGAACATGGACACCCTTGCCTTGTTCTTGATCTTAGGGGGAATGCTTTCAGTTTTTCACTATTGAGATTGACATTTGCTGTAGGCTTATCATATGTGGCCTTTACTAAGTTGAGGTACATACCTTCTATGCACTTTTTTTGAAGAGTTTTAATCATAAATGGGTACTGAATATTATCAGAGGCTTTCTCAGAATCTGTTAGATTATCATATGATTTTTATCTTTCAATTTGTTTATAGAGTGTATCACATCTATTGATTTGTGTATATGGAAGAATCCTTGCATTCCTGGAAAAAAAACCAACTTGATCATGGTGTATGAGCTTTTCAATGTGTGGTTGAATTTTGTTTGCTAAAATTTTTTTGAGAATTTTGGCATCTATGTTCATCAGTGATGTTGCCCTGTAGTTTTCTTTTTTTGTGTGTTGTCTTTGTCTGGTTTTGGTGTCAGAGTGATGGTGGCCTTGTAGAATGAGTTTGAAAGTGTCCCTTCCTCTCAATTTTTATGAAAGAGTTTTAGAAGGACAGGTATTAGCTCTTCTCTAAATGTTTGATAGAATTTTCCTGTGAAGCTGTCTGGTCCTGGGCTTTTGTTTTTTGGGAGATTTTTTTTTTTTTTATCACAGCTTCAATTTTGGTGCTTATAATTGGGTTGTTCATAATTTCTATTTCTTCCTGGTTCAGTCTTGGAAGATTGAACTTTTCTAAGAATCTGTCCATTTTTTCCAAGTTATCCATTTTATAAACCAATCTTAACTGTGCATTTAGCAAAGCCTTCAGGCACATCTTCCTCTTCAGTTTAAACTGCAAAATTATCTCAGGGATATTTAAACAAAAGAAGAGACATGGAAGAGAAAATAGAGAGAAANAGTTATCCATTTTATAAACCAATCTTAACTGTGCATTTAGCAAAGCCTTCAGGCACATCTTCCTCTTCAGTTTAAACTGCAAAATTATCTCAGGGATATTTAAACAAAAGAAGAGACATGGAAGAGAAAATAGAGAGAAATGCAAACACAGCTTTCAGATTTCCATGGTAAGACTGTAGCAATTTGTTGTCCCTTAGCTTATCTCAGGTAAGAAGAGTGTTGTTGCATAGATCAGAGAACCTCATTCCTTTTATTTATGTTGCATACATGCACTGCTGTCCATTGTCAGTAGAGTTAAACAGTTGAGGGTACATCTGAAAAGATTTACTGAAAGCCACATTTTCTTCCATAGTAGCTCAGATGGTAAAGCTTCTGCCTGAAATGCAGGAGACCTGGGTTTGATCCCTGGGTCAGGAAGATACCCTGGAGCAGGAACTGACAACCCACTCCAGTATTCTTGCCTGGAGAATTTCATGGACAGAGGAGCCTGGTGGGCTACAGTCCATGGGGACACAAAGAGTTGGACATGACTGAACGACTAACACACACACATCCATTTTATTGCTATAGAGTTGTTCATAATAGTCTATTATAATCCTTTGTATNACCCACTCCAGTATTCTTGCCTGGAGAATTTCATGGACAGAGGAGCCTGGTGGGCTACAGTCCATGGGGACACAAAGAGTTGGACATGACTGAACGACTAACACACACACATCCATTTTATTGCTATAGAGTTGTTCATAATAGTCTATTATAATCCTTTGTATCTCTGCACTGTCTGTTGTAACCTCTCCTTTTTCATTTCTAATGTTGTTGGTTTGATTCTTCTCTCTTTTTTTCTTGATGAGTCTGGCTAAAGGTTTGTCAATTTTGTTTATTGTCTCATAGAACCAGCTTTTAGTTTTATTTAGCTTTATTATTGTTTCTTTCATTTCTTTTTCATTTATTTCTGCTCTGACATTTATGATTTCTTTTCTTCTACTAATTTTGGAGTATTTTTTGTTTTTATTTTCCCAGTTGTTTTAAGTGTAAAGTTATGTTGTTGATTCAATGTTTCTCTTGTTTCTTGAGGTAGTATTTTATTGCTATAAACTTCCCTCTTAGAACTGCTTTTTCTGCATCCCATAGGTTGTGAGTTGTTATGTTTTCATTTTCTTCAATAATCTGTTGGTTATCTAGAAACATGTTGTTTAATCTTCATGTGTTGTGTTTTTTACATTTTTTTTTCCTTGTAATTGATATCTAGTAACATAGCATTGTGTTCAGAGAAGAGGCTTGATATGGTTTCAACTTTCTTTAACTTACTGAGGTTTGATCTGTGACCCAAGATGTGGGCTATCCTGGAGAATGTTCCATGTGTACCTGAGAAGAAGGTGTATTCTTCTGCATTTGGATGGTATGTCCTGAAGATATCAGTGAGATTCATCTCATCTAATGTATCAGGTAAGACTTTTATTTCCATATTAATTTTGTTTTGATGATCTGTCCATTGGTGTGAGTGGGGTGTTAAAATCTCCTACTATTATTGTGTTACTGTCAACTTCTCCTTCTATGCCTGTTACTGTTTGTCTTATGTATTTAGGTGCTCCTATGTTGGTTCCATAGATATTTACAATTGTTATGCCTTCCTCTTGGATTGATCCTTGATCATGATGTAGTGTCCTTCCTTATCTTTTTGCAATATTTTTTGTTTTAATGTCTATTTTGTCTGATATGAGGACTGATACTTCAGTTTTCTCTTGCTTCCCATTTGCATGGAATATATTTTTCCATCCTCTCACTTTCAGTCTTTTCGTGTCTTTAGGTCTGAAGTGGGCTTCTTATAGACAGCACATATATGGATCTTGTTTTTGTATCCATTCAGCCAGTCTGTATCTTTTGTTTGGAGCATTTAATCCATTTAAATTTAAAGTAATTATTGATATAGATGTTACTATAGCCATTTTCTTCATTGTTTGGAGTTTGTTTTGTAGATCTTTTTTCTTCTCTTTTACTTCTTGACTATGTAAGTCCCTTTAACATTTGTTGTAAAGCTGGTTTGGTGGTACTAAATTCTTTTTACTTTTGCTTGTCTGAAAGTTTTTTATTTCTCCATCAATTTTGAATGAGATCTTTGCTGTATCCAGTAATATTGGTTGTAAATTTTTCCCTTTCAGTACATTAAATATATCCTGCCATTCCCTTCTGGCCTGCAGAGTTTCTGCTGAAAGATCAGCTGTTAAGTGTATGGAATTTCCCTTGTATGTTACTTGTTGCTTCTCGCTTGCTGCTTTTAATATTCTTTGTTAGTTTGATTAGTATGTGTCTTGGCATGTTTCCNTAAATATATCCTGCCATTCCCTTCTGGCCTGCAGAGTTTCTGCTGAAAGATCAGCTGTTAAGTGTATGGAATTTCCCTTGTATGTTACTTGTTGCTTCTCGCTTGCTGCTTTTAATATTCTTTGTTAGTTTGATTAGTATGTGTCTTGGCATGTTTCCCCTTGGGTTTATCCTGTATGGCACTTTTAGTATCTCTTGAACTTGACTATTTCCTTTCCATGTTGGGGAATTTTCAACTATAATCTCTTCATATTTTCTTGTACACTTTCTTTTTCTCTTTTTCTTCTGGGACCCTTATAATTCAAATGTTGGTGCATTTGATATGGTTGCAGAGGTTTTTNGCACTTTTAGTATCTCTTGAACTTGACTATTTCCTTTCCATGTTGGGGAATTTTCAACTATAATCTCTTCATATTTTCTTGTACACTTTCTTTTTCTCTTTTTCTTCTGGGACCCTTATAATTCAAATGTTGGTGCATTTGATATGGTTGCAGAGGTTTTTGAGACTATCCTCAGTTCTTTTCATTCTTTTTACTTTATTCTGCTCTTCAGAAGTTATTTCCACCATTTTTCTTCCAGCTCACTCATTTGTTCATCTGCTTCAGATATGCTGCTATTGATTTCTTCCAGAGTATTTCTAATTTCAGTAATTGTGTCATCTCTGAATGTTTGTCCTTTAATTCTTCTAGGTCTTTGTTAATTGATTCTTGCATTTTCTCCATTTGGTTTTCAACGTTTTTGCTCATTTTTACTATCATTATTCTGAATTCATTTTCAGGTAGTTTGCCTATTTCCTCTTCATTTATTTGGACTTCTGTGTTTCCAGTTTGTTCCTTCATTTGTGCAGTATTTCTCTGCCTTTTCATTATTTCTTAAAACTTATTGTGTTTGAGGTCTCCTTTTCCCAGGCTTGAATTCTTTCTTCTTTTTGGTTTCTTCTCTTCTATGGTTGGTCCAGTGGTTTGTGTAAACTTCATATAAGGTGAAATTTGTGCTGACATTTTTGTTTGTTTTTCCTCTTATGGGCAAGGCTGAGTGAGGTGGTAATCCTGTCTGCTGATGATTGGGTTTGTATTTCACTTTTGTTTGTTGTTTAGATGAGACTTCCTGCACAGGGTGCTACTGATGGTTAGGTGATGCTGGGTCTTGTATTCAAGTGGTTTCCTTTGTGTGAGTTCTCACTACTTGATACTCCCTTGGGTTAGTTCTCTGATAGTCCTGGCTCTTGTAGTCAGTACTCCGAAGCCAAAGACTCAGGGCTTTATCTCTGGTCAGGAACAAAGTTTCCACAAGTGGTTTGTAATGACATTAAGTGAGATTAAAACAAATATCCAAAAGCAAGAAACCAAAGATGAACCTGAGACAAATGGCAATTACAAAATGAAGAAAATAATAATTAAAATAATTAAACATATACATATACACACATCAGTTCAGTTCAGTCGCTCAGTCGTGTCCGCCTCTCTGCTACCCCATAAATTGCAGCATGCCAGGCCTCCCTGTCCATTACCAACTCCCGGAGTTCACTCAGACTTACGTCTATTGACTCAGTGATGCCATCCAGCCATCTCATCCTCTGTCGTCCCCTTCTCCTCCTGTCCCCAATCCCT
>SJYV01055632.1:0-27051 GCA_006410875.1 Neotragus pygmaeus
GCCCACTTGACTTCACATTCCAGGATGTCTGGCTCTAGGTGAGTGATCACACCATTGTGATTATTCGGGTCATGAAGATCTTTTTTGTATAGTTATTCTGTGTATTCTTGCCACCTTTTCCTAATATCTTCTGCTTCAGTTAGGTCCATATCATTTCTATCCTTTATCAAGCCCATCTTTGCATGAAATGTTCCCTTGGTATCTCTAATTTTCTTGAAGAGATCTCTAGTCTTTCCCATTCTGTTGTTTTCCTCTATTTCTTTGCACTGATTGCTGAGGAAGGCTTTCTTATCTCTTCTTGCTATTCTTTGGAACTCTGCATTCTGATGCTTAAGTCTTTCCTGTTCTCCTTTGCTTTTTGCTTCTCTTCTTTTCACAGCTATTTGTAAGGCCTCCCAAGACAGCCAGGTTGCTTTTTTGCATTTCTTTTCCATGGGGACAGTCTTGATCCCAGTCTTCTGTACAGTGTCGCAAAGCTCATTCCATAGTTCATCGGGCACTCTATCTATCAGATCAGGCCCTTAAATCTCTTTCTCACTTCCACTGTATAATCATAAGGGTGGCTGCAGCCGCCACACTAAGCACAGGCGGCTGTGGCCAGCGCATGAAGCGCGGTCAAGAGGAGCTACCCCACGTCCAAGGTCAGGGGCAGAAGCTGGGAGGACCCCATGCCCGAAGTGCAGGAACCAAGAGGAGCTACCCCATGTCCAAGATCAAGGGCAGTGGCCTAGAGTGCCAGGCTGCGACGGTGCAGGAATGGCCGAGAGGAGCTACCCCCCATCCGAAATCAAGGATGGTGGCCAGGGGGAGCTACCCTGGATCCGAAGTCAGGGACAACGGCCGGGAGGATCACCCCACGTCTGAGACCAGGGGCAGCGCCCAAGGCCAGGGGCAGCAGCCAGGAGGAGCAACCCAATGCCCGAGGCCAGGGGCAGCAGCCAGGAGGAGCAACCCAATGCCTGAGGCCAGGGGCAGCGGCCGAGAGGAGCAACCCCACACCTGAGGCCAGGGGTGGGGGCCATGGCTTCCTGNAACTGACCTTTTCCAGTCCTGTGGCCACTGCTGAATTTTCCAAATTTGCTGGCATATTGAGTGCAGCAGGATCAGGTAATGTCCAAAAGATAATATATACTTGGTTTTCCCAGGTGGCTCAGTGGTAAAGATTCTAAATGCCAATGCAGGAGACACAGGAGATGCAGGTTCAATCCCTGGGTTGAGAAGATCCCCGGAGGTAAAAACGATAATCCACTCAGTCTTCATGCTGAGAAAATCCCATGGAGAGAGGAGTCTGGAGGGCTACAGTCCATAGGGTCACAAAGAGTTAGATACAATTGAGCAACTGAGTACACATGTAATATATAATTAGTCAATAAGTGCGTGGAAAAATATTCAATCTCCACTAATCAAATAAATATTTTCTAGGAATTAAGCTGGTACAAATTTTTATTTGTTTAAAATGAAATATTTAGTGTTTACAGGTTTACAAAAGGTGAATACCCTTTAACATTTCAAGTGGAACTATGAATTGGTTCCCTTGCTTTAGTAGTCAGTTTATTTAGACTGCATGTTGATTGATGCAATTGGTAAAAAGTATTTAATAATACAATATTATGATGGCCATTGTAAGCACTTAGAAATAAATAGTGTAATTGCTTATATATATATATATAACCAATTAATAAATTTTTCTATTATAGACTTTTGTATGCCTTCTTTCTTTCCTATATATTCCACCTTTCCTAAAATACCTTTTTTTTCATATTAGAGAAAAGATTAACATTATATACACAACTTTAAAAATTAGCTACCTACCAAATACCTTGATACCTACCAAATACGGGGATTGCCTGGTAGCTCAAATGGTAAAGAGTCCGCTTGCAGTGTTCGATCCCTGGGTGGGGAAGATCCCCTGCAGAAGAAAATGGCAACCCACTCCAGTATTCTTGCCTGGAAAATCCCATGGACTGAGGAGCCCAGCAGGCTACAGTCCATGGAGCTGCAAACAGTCAGACATGACTGAGTTGTCACTGAGTTACTTCACCAAATACCTTAGTTTTCTTGCTAAGTAGTTTTAATATCTAGTTGTTTCAACAGTTTTACAACCCTCCTTATATTTAAACAGTTGGTAGTCAAGAAAGGGTTTCTGGCAGTGGAAAGTCAAGTCTACGTGTGTGAGTTATAGAGACTGGGAGACACAGGTGGCCCGTCAGTCTTTTTACTCTGTGATTATATTTAATGTTGGAAATCCTACTTTTCAGTTTGCTCCTCGCATATTTTTTGTTTAAAAAGAAATCGTAACACCTCTTATTATATGACTGCCGAGGTNAGAGACTGGGAGACACAGGTGGCCCGTCAGTCTTTTTACTCTGTGATTATATTTAATGTTGGAAATCCTACTTTTCAGTTTGCTCCTCGCATATTTTTTGTTTAAAAAGAAATCGTAACACCTCTTATTATATGACTGCCGAGGTCCAGCCTCAGCAGAGTCCAGGGATATCCTCAGGATGGACAACGTCGGTGAATGAAGAAAGATAGATAAAGAGATAAAGAAAGAGACACGGGGTGACCAGGCTTCTTCGGTGAGTGAGGCCCATTTACTTTATTCTTTTCGGGGCTTTTATACCCTGAGTTACACATACAGCAAGGTGAATAATGCAGAGTCAACTCAACATTCCATCAGTAATAACTTTTGTCAGTATCAGGTTCCTTCTTGTAAGAGTCTTATTCTCTGTACATCATCTTCTCTTCCAAAGGCCTGTTGATATTCCATGACCTCTTTTTGATAAAGGTTGGTCAGCCAGAACAATAATTTTCCCTTAAAGGGTTTCTTCTTAAATTCCTAGCCCGCATCACCCTTAAAGTACAGAGTTACATTTTATGGAGCAAAGATTCAGTGGGTTACAGCAAAGAAAGAACTTATTAACTCAAAGTCTAATGTTGCTAATGCTAAGGCTATTACTTGTTTCTTCTATATCCTGACTATATGCACTCCCATGAACACAATGGATAAGGGATGTGAGAGCTTGGCAGCAAGCATAGGCTCAACAATGTTGCAAGAGTAGGGATAAAGCTGCCAAGTAAGCTAGAATGCTAACAGGGGATTTGAAACACTCCTTTCGTGCCCAGGAGATTTATAAACTAAAGCCCAAAGTTAACTCTTTCCAGAGAAATGTGGTCGAGGGACAGCCCCCTGCTATTGTCAGAAGAGCTGGTGAAAGACATGAAATAATAAGACAGACAGATTCTGGTTCGGGGGTAGATGCTCGAGCAGGTCCAGGGGGTCCATCGAGTCCTGAGGCCTTGCTTATCAGGACTCTTCCACACGACTTTGTCATGGGTCGGATGGCCCAGGGAGTCCCTCAAGTCCTTCATGACCTTGTCATGGGTGGGATCTTCCGAGCTGGCTCCTGGCATGCGACCATTGTCAGTCTTCTTTCTTAGAAAATGAACTGAATTTTGAAGCCTGGGCTTTCATTTTAGTTTTGTGGCCTGAGTTAATGATGCCCTGGGCACAGCTTGCACTTCACTGCTGAGTCCCTGTTGTGGTTTAAACAGGGTCTTTGCTTATGCCTGCATTTTATAGAACCCTGCAGTCTACAGTCCGCTGCATATCTCCAAGTTTGAGGGTTTGCACCTGGCCCAGATGAGCTGGCCCGTGAATTTACAACTATCCCATTGTACAGAAAGGGGAAGCTAAGTCTTACAAGCAGTAAAACAATTGCACATTGCCACGGAGCTAGCAAGGCTTCCCTGGTGGCTCAGCGGTAAAGAATCTGCTTGCCAATGCAGGAGATGCAGGAGATGGCGGGTTCAATCCCTGCACTGGGAAGACCCCCTGGAGAAGGTAATGGCAACCTACCCCAGTATTCTTGCCTGGGAAATCCCACAGAGGAGCCTGGCGAGCTACAGTCCACTGGGTCACAAAGAGTCAGACATGACTGAGCTACTAACACTTTCACTTTTCACACTCTTGCGGCTCAGTTCCACTTTTATTCATTAATCCATTCATTCAACAGATATTGAATGTTATACAGCAGAAACTCTTCCAGGTGCAGGGAATATAGTGATGAACATGATCAAGTCCCCAAACAACTGGGAATGATATTCCACCTCTGGGAAACTCAGACTCTGCCACGGACTTCTCCAGATAAGCCTGCTTTCATCCAAGAGGCACGATTTCGTGAAATCCACTGATTCCCAACATAGAGAGGAACTTGACTAGGGAGTCCATTTTGAGGGATTATCTCATTTCACCCACTAAACTGTAGGGTTCTCAAGGTAAGAGAATGTGATATGCTTCTTTCATGCCTTCACTTTTTCACTTGGTATCTTATCATGAAGTCCTGTTCATTGACTTGTTTCTTGGCCAAAGAGGGGAAATAATAAATTTTTCCAAAAATACCTTTCCAGCATGGTCTCCCTCACTTTCAACCACCGTGTGTCCTGCTAAGCAGGTTAGAAACCCGAGCCAGGCCCCTGACATTTCTGGCCTCTCTGCTCGCGCTCTGGTTTATTCAGCCTGTGCACGTTAGATTTATCTATTTACATTGTTCTCGGTTGACGTTTAGTTCCTATGGTTTCTGCTTTGGGTAGATTCCTGCACATTTCCTCACATTTCATGCCATTCCTTTAAGCTACATTTCGGCACAGAGCTCTCTTTGTTCATAAGAATTCTGAGATCGTCTCACCGCAGCTGCACACAGCTATAGGAATGTGTCCATCACTGCTTCAGGAAGAGAGATACAGGCATGGTTTCTGAAATATCATGGCACAATGGAAGTATAGAGGAAAACTTAGGTCAAGAAGATTGCATTCCCTAATGCCAAGACAGCTGTAAGCTTGAAAGAGAAAAAAAAAAGAAAAGAAAAGAAAATGCAAGTTTGAAATGGAATGCACTTGCTTTGAGCAAGCAAAGTGGCTCAGCTCAGTGCAGGAAAGTATCCTATTCCACATTGATTGACTATTAGCATATTGTAATTTAACTTCCTAGTGCAAAGATTCTTCATGCAAATGGTTTGGGAAAATCTGTAGGCAATTATTGTTAATATCAAGCAATTGACAGCATATAGGGATCCCAAAGCCTGTTTCGAACTAGTAAACAGCATCATTTCAAGCTCACCACCGTAAAAAAGAAGCTCGGAGAGTTTAACTTTCAAAGATCCCACGGCCAGTCACAGGGAACAGCGAAGCTACAAGAAGCTGGGAGTCGATGGACTTGATCCCTGAAGCACCATTTTCTCCCTAAGTCGCTTGCACCATAGCAATCCCACCAACACTGTGGTCCTCTTCTCGCTAGTACTCCCATCTCATCCATTCATCACATTCTTCTCCATGGTCTATTAACTTGGCAAGAGTTGAGCAAATATAGTCAAAGGCATCACCATGGATATATGGATGCAATGGAATTTGAACACCTGCATGGGAGTAACAGGCAAAAAACCCGACAGAAACCAATTATTCCCCCCAAGTAACAGATCATTTTAATCTGTATATAGGTGACTAGATGTAGTTCATTTGGGCCCAGATAATTCTTCATCTTTCTCACTTATTCTCCCTGACAGAGATCTCTTCTGTAATGAGTCCCAGGTTAGAGAAACAATCATAGTGGCAGTAAAATTCAAACAGTGGCTCTGTATCAGCCCAGAGGGGTGGGACAGGGCGGGATGGGGCGGGAGACGGGAGGGAGGTTNAGTTGGCAGCGTGGCACAGTGGAAAGAACCCAGATTTTAAGGCTGGATTCCTGATTCTGCCCCCTTCTGTGATTTCCAACAAGTTACAGAGCCTTTTCAGGCTTCAGGTTTTCTCATTTGCAAGCCTGGGATGGTTTGCACAGGACTGTTAAGCAAATGAAAGTAGGTTACATATGCAAAGTGTTTGGCATACAGATTTTAAACAATTACTAATTCTCTTATTGCTCTTTGATTTTCCTTCTCTTGTTTCTGAGCCACAAATAACAGCTTACATTTATTGAGTGCTGTCTAGGAACCAAACACTGCCTTCAGTCAGTTCAGTCGCTCAGTCGTGTCCAACTCTTTGGACCCCATGAATTGCAGCATGCCAGGCCTCCCTGTCCATCACCAACTCCCGGAATTCACTCAGACTAACATCCATCGAGTTGGTGATGCCATCCAGCCATCTCATCCTCTGTTGTCCCCTTCTCCTCCTGCCCCCAATCCCTCCCAGCATCAGAGTCTTTTCCAATGAGTCAACTCCTCACCTGAGGTGGCCAAAGTACTGGAGTTTCAGCTTTAGCATCATTCCTTCCAAAGAACACCCAGGACTGATCTCCTTTAGAATGGACAAGTTGGATCTCCTTGCAGTCCAAGGGACTCTCAGGAGTCTTCTCCAACACCACAGTTCAAAAGCCTTAGCCACTTGTAATCCTCACCTCACTCCCATGTGGTGCTACTATTCCAGCCATTATATCAGTCTGCTTTGGGCTGCCATATAAAATATCAGAGACTGAGTGGCTGAAATAATAGACATTAATTTTCTCACAGTTCTGGGGGCTAGAGGCCCTGGATCAAAGTGTTGGAAAGTTTGGTTTCTCCCAAGGCCTCCCTCTGGCTTGTAGAGGGCCTACTGTTTCCGCACGTGGCCTGCTCTTTGTATGTGTACCCCTGGTGTCTCCTCCTCTTATGATGATACCAGCCACATCAGATTAGGCCCCCACTCTTATGACCCTAACGGCAGAAAGTGAAGAGGAACTTAAGAGCCTCTTGATGAAAGTGAAAGGAGGGTGGAAAAGCTGGCCTAAAACTCAACATTAAAAAAAAAAACGAAGATCATAGCATCCAGTCCCATCACTTCATGGCAAATAGAGGGGGAAAAGTAGAAACAGTGGCAGATTTTATTTTCTTGGGCTCCAAAATCACTGTGGACAGTGACTGCAGTCATGAAATTAAAATATGCTTGCTCCTTGAAAGGAAAGCTATGACAGATCTAGACAGCATATTAAAAAGCAGAGACATCACTTTGTAGACAAAAGTCCATATAGTCAAGGCTATAGTTTTTCCAGTAGTCATGTATGGAGGTGAGAGTTGGACCATGAAGAAGGCTGAGTGCCTGAGTTGATGCTTTTGAATTGTGGTGCTGGAGAAGACTCTTGAGAGTCCCTTGGACAGCAAGGAGATCAAACCAGTCAATCCTAAAGGAGATCAACTCTGAATATAAATTGGAAGGATTAATGCTGAAGCTGAAGGATTCATTGGAAAAGATCCTGACCCTGGGAAAGAATGAGGGTAGCAGGAGAAGATGGTTGGATAGTATCACCGACTCAATGGATGTGAGTCTGAGCAAACTCCAGGAGATAGTGAAGGACAGGGAAGCCTGGGATGTTGCAATCCAGGGAATCAGAAACAACTGAGTGACTGAATAGCTTATTATCTCTGCTGCTGCTGCTAAGGCAGTTCAGTCATGTCCAACTCTGTGCAACCCCATAGACAGCAGCCCGTCAGGCTCCTCTGTCCCTGGGATGCTCCAGGCAAGAATGCTAGAGTGGGTTGCCATTTCTTTCTCCAGGGGCTCTTCCAGATCTAGGGATCCAACCCTCATCTCCTGCATTGGCAGGTGGATTCTTTACTCCTGAGGTTCTAGGGAAGCCCTACTGTCAATGACTAACTGTATATATTCAGTCATGTGCTGTCCTAGAATTTGACAAAAACGGGAATGAAAATTCAAGGTGAAAGATAGGACAAGCCTAGACAAGGTAGAGTCCTACCCCCGCTTTGTGACCTGTAGTTCCATTTTTCAAGATGAATTGTAATATGCCAATTTACGAAACATACATTTATTTTCAGCAAAGCCCAGATTCCTTTGGTTCCCACTGCAGAGCATTTTCAGAAATACTTATGAGAATTACCATAGAGAAAATGATCCAAGTTGTTTGCTGTCTTGGTCAGCTGGGCCCCCCATAATAAGCACTACAGGCTGAGTGGCTTAAACAACAGAAATTTATCTCCTCACAGTTCTGGAACCTGGAGTTCTGTGATCAGGACGGCAGCATACTTGACTTCTGGCTTGCAGACAGCTATCATCTTCACTGTGTGCTCACAGACTACAAATCTTCCAGGCTCCCCTCTTAGAAGGGTGCTAAATATAGCATGAGGGCCCCACCCTCATGACTTCATCTAAATCTAATTTCGTCTCAAAGATCCTATCCAAATAATACCACATCGGGCTTCAACATATGAATTTTAGGGACACAATTCAGCCCATGTGTGCATGTATGCTAGGTTGCTTCGGTTATGTCTGACTCTTTGCTACCCTATGGACTGTAGCCCACCATGCTCTGCTGCCCATGGGATTCTCCAGGCAAGAATATTGGAGTAGGTTACCATTTCCTACTCCAGAGGATCTTCCTGACCCAGAGATTGAACCCACATCTGCATTACTGGCGAAATCTTTACTGAGCCACCTGGGAAGCCCAGAGAATCTCATACTTAGAGTTTAAAGCAATGGTTCTCAAAAAGAAGAGACAGGTTGAAAATCAACCTTGTGAAGTTGCAAGGTTTAGAAGCAAAGAGTAAATTGCTAGGCCAGGGGGTGAGATCTGGTTTTACAGAAGTTAAATGGTTACACTGGGCACTAGCCATGTACCATGCCAAAGAGATGACTGAAATAGTACTGAATAAGTACATGTGGAAAATCTGCTTTTCCCAGAAGGAGAGATAAACTAATTTGGCAATCCTTAAAAGACTTACAGATCTTGATAGTGTTAGCCTCTACTCAAGTTACAACTTGCATCAAACATCAAAGAGATTTCAGCTGTGCTGAGGTGGTTGCACTGGCTGCCATGTTTTCTCTCGTATGGATTGCTCTGTAGATTAGGTGATACATTTCTAACTGGATCTATTCAACACGGAATTGATTCACCAGAGCCATAGTTATTGGATAAATAAATGCTTTTGACCTCAGTATTTGCCTTGACCATTCAGTTCAGTTCAGTCACTCAGTCGTGTGACTCTTTGCAACCCCATAGATTGCAGCACGCCAGGCCTCCCTGTCCATCATCAACTCTCGGAGTTTACCCAAACTCATGTCCATTGAGTCAGTGATGCCATCCAACCATCTCATCCTCTGTCGTCCCCTTCTCCTCCTGCCTTCAGTCTTTCCCAGCATCAGGTCTTTTCCAGTGAGTCAATTCTTTGCATCAGGTGGCCAAAGTATTGGAGTTTCAGCTTCAACATCAGTCCTTCCAATGAACATTCAGGACTGATTTCCTTTAGGATGGACTTATTGGATCTCCTTGCAGTCCAAAGAACTCTTAAGAGTCTTCTCTAACATCACAGTTCAAAAGCATCAATTCTTCGGTGCTCAGCTTTCTTTAAAGTCCAACTCTCAGATCCATACATGACTACTAGAAAAACCATAGCCTTGACTAGACAGACCTTTGTTGGAATCCATATATGACTACTGGAAAAACCATAGCCTACCTTGACCATACAACTTACTTTTTTATATAGAAAATATTAGGACATTAATTTTACATCCACGCATCAAATCACTTGATATTTCACTCTCCAACATAAATCACAGCAGGATCCTCTATGACCCACCTCCCAGAATACTGGAAATAAAAGCAAAAACAAACAAATGGGACCTAATTAAAACTAAAAGCTTCTGCACAACAAAGGAAACTATAAGCAAGGTGAAAAGACAGCCTTCAGAACGGGAGAAAATAATAGCAAGTGAAGCAACTGACAAACAACTAATCTCAAAAATATACAAGCAACTCCTGCAGCTCAATTCCAGGAAAATAAATGACCCAATCAAAAAATGGGCCAAAGAACTAAATAGACATTTCTCCAAAGAACACATACAGATGGCTAACAAACACATGAAAAGATGNAAGCAACTTATGCAGCTCAATTCCAGAAAAATAAACAACCCAATCAAAAAATGGGCCAAAGAACTAAATGGACATTTCTCCAGTGATGACATATGGATGGCTAACAAACTCATGAAAAGATGCCCAAGTTCTTTTTCAATCTGAGCATCTTTAGAAAATATGACTAGAAATTTGCAATAACTTATGTAGCTCTACATCGATTTTTTAAAAAATCTCTACTCTTATTACAAACTGATGTTGGATATTTCACTTCTCTAAATGTGCTCTTAAACCATCCTTCTGCTGGGATTCTACAGCAGTGTGTAAATAGCACTTTCTTATATCTAGGCTTTCAGAGTATCTAGCCATGGTAGCCTGTATCTACCATTCTTGAGACAATGATCAAGGATTAGATAATTTCTCTGACATGAGAAAGCACATTTGGACATGAAGGTCTAGTCGTGGTATAATAACCTCAAACCCAGTACATGGGAGAATAAGTAAAACAGCAAATGTAGAGAAGATCCTCATGGCCTCCTTAGGGAGAATTCCCTGTTTGGGGGGTTTGCATCATTTTCTGCAACCACTTTGATCTTCATCATGCCTAAGTCCCCACTTTTGTCGAAGAATTCACATCAAAGCAAAATATCTGACAAGGTTTCTGTGTTTAACAAATTTCTTAATTAAACCCAAGAGTTCCTTTCCTTTCTCACATAGAAGATTTATGTGCTTACCGAAAGGCACCATATGCCCCTGAGTTTTTGGATCTTCAAAACCACCAGCCCTGATCTTATTGTTTTTAAAACAGAATACACTCACACCTGAAATAACTGCAAAGTCTCCTTCCCCCAAACATTCACCGATCAGACAACACCTGGTCCTGGCCACCACTAATTGATCCCACGCGCTGCATACACAGAAATATGTGCATTGCTGTACTGAGTCTCCTAACGACTTCCAGAACCCAGAATGTCATGAATCACTGCAGGCATGTGTCGAAGTTTTGATTGGGAGGTTGTGCCTCTCGTTATTTGTTTTTAATAAGCACTCCTCAGGAAGGAACATTTTCTGAGATCTTTGCTACCCAAAGAGCAGCCCTCAGACCAACAGTACGGGCATCTTGTGGGATCTTGTTAGAAACGGTAAACAAAGGCTCCAGCCAAACCAACTGAACCCAAATCTCCAACTGAATGAGAACCTCGGGTGATCCTTACGCACATTAAATTTGAGAAGCTCTGAAGTCTGGGGGAGGTTTCATCAAATTTCCCTTTGCAGACTTGAAGCTCAGGCACACTTGCACTCATTGTACAGCTAATGATTTTTTCCCTCTCTTATAGAAATAAAATATAATTAACAAATCATGGTATATTTTGAAGTGATACTAAAAATTTTGATAGTTTTCTAGAAGATAAGAATCAGATAGTGTAGAAAAACAGGATGTGTAACGATTGTAAAGTTCCTTTAAGAAATCTTTTCTAACCAAAATGGTGCTAAATAACTTTAATATTGTTACTAAGTTATAAAGGGCACTGCGGGCCTCCTGTCATATAGGGTAATGGGTTTATGACTGACTTTCATGAAAGTCAATCATTTTTGTCTTGGGGAGTTTATAACTGCTATATTTAATGTGGATAACCAACAAGGTCTTACTAGATGGCACAGGGAACTCTGCTTAATATTATGTAACAACCTAAATGGGGAACGAATTTGAAAAAGAATAGATACAGGTATATGTATAACTGAATCACTTCGTATGTGAAACTATACTCCAATATAAAATAAAATTAGCTATATTCCAATATACACTATTAATCAACTATACTCCTATGTAAAATAAAAAGGGGGGGAAAAAAGCTATGTCATAGTACAGTACTATAATCAGGAGAAGAAAGGTCAAAAAACCATGTCCCTTTAAAGCAGCTTGCTTCATCATCTTCTTCCCCACCAAATGGCTTGGATTGGGGGGAAAAGATTATTTTAAGCCAGGGACTTGGCCTAAATTAGGCTTAGACTGTAAAGAATCTGCTTGCAATGCAGTATACCCAGGTTCATTCCCTGCGTCAGAAAGATCCCCTGGAGAAGTGAATGGCAACCCACTCCAGCATTCCTGCCTGGAGAATCCCACGGACAGAGGAGCCTGGCGGGCCCCAGTCCATAGGGCTGCAAAGAGTCGGACACAGCTAAGCAACAGACACTCCAATATAAAATAAAAAGTTTTTCAAAAAGGCTATATCATAGTACAATATTATAACCAGGGGAAATGTTCAGAAAGCCATGTCCTTTTAAATCAGCTTGACTTGTATCTGCTTCCTTACTAAATAAATGGCTTAGATTTTTGGGAAAAGATGATTTTAAGCCAGAGACTTGAACCAGAATGGCGTTTAACACTCTGGAGAGACAGCAAAACAGCAGAGTACATGTTCTCCATCGCTTGGTGTAACATCCCTGTTCTGTTGCCACTTTTAAAAAGTCCCCACGTTAAGTCTTTCCAGAAAAGAGAGTCATTCACTGATTTGAAAAATCAAAGAAATATTAAGAGAACAAAGCACATTTCTAAAGAAGAGCTGTCAGTTTTTAACAAACTTCAGATTTTGTGCATTCAGGTTTGTTTGATCCCCTTCAAGTGAAATATTCTAAAAGACTCACATACTTTTATTCCCGCGGTGACATCATCACCAGCAGCATATTTTTCTAACTCATCTTTGAAGACTGACCTCAAAATAATCTGGTGAGCATCACAGAAAAACGACATGATTTTGTCCTCCCTGGTTATTTTTAATTTTAAATATTACTATCCAGCCTGGTCTATTATTCTGTCTCCCAAAGTTACCTCCCAGAGATCTCAAACAATTTCTCTAAAACTGAGAAATCAACTTTAAAATGCACTCTTTGATTCACTAAAAGTTTGTGTCCCAGCTTTGTGATTCAAGGAAAGAATTTCTAAGCAGGTTTGGCCAACAGAAAAATGATGGCAGCATATATTCCCCCAGTTTCTCTCTGTAAAGATATAAATTACTCAGATGAAGATAAAATGCTCAGAGAGTTTTGTAGACCACCAAGGAGGATTCGAGTCCTGCAGGCTCAGGGATGTCTGTAGGCATTCTGGTCGGTTTTGGCAAAGGTCATTCAGTTCAATCTCCAGGCATGTACCATCCTGTGTAATAGCCATTTAATGACATATATGTGTATTACACAACTAGTGAACTCAAAAGATTTCTCCATTTCTCGAAACCTTTACTCCCGACTCCTCTGCCCTAGCTCCCTAGAGAGTGAGACAGAAATAAAGGCAGTGAGATGTCGCAGATGGGTCCACTGTGTGCGTATGTGTGTGTGTCTGTGTGTTTGCACATTCATAACCCTATCACATAATTTTTAGTCTGTTTTTCCTGCACACACAAAGTCAGTTGTAATATTTTCAATGAATATGTGTGCTTCCCTTAATAGCATGGATAGTCGAGAAATAATAGAAATAATAATAATAGTAGTACATTTGAGGTCCCAGGCCATGGGGGAGAAAATGGCTAGACCAGTCTACCCCCATCCTGGGGACAGGCAGGCGTCGCCACATGGGCACTATTGATAGTGCGTTGGCAGAGCCAGGGTCAAGGTGGCAACTGTGACTCGCAGCAGTGCAGGGCAGCGTGTGCTAGACCCCACGAGTGTCCCAGTGTGCCAGAGAAAACTCAGACCTGCAGTGAGGGGCTCGCGCCACCGCTCACTTCCAAGGGTCAGAGGGTGGGTCAAGTTGAAGCGGCATAGTCCGGTGTTCGGAATCCGTCAGCACATACAGCTGTTCAGGAGATACTACGGATGAGCTGCCGATCCCAGTGAAGCCCGACAAGCATCCACAGAGACAGAACTCTTGAGAGTCCTCGGGGGTCCCGGCGTAGTACTGTGTAAGAGCTTCAGTGGTCTGCAGAAGAGAGTGGCGACTACTTGTAGGAAGTCTGGAATCAGACCACCTGGGTTCAAATTCCAGCCCTGTCATTTCTAAACTGTATGATCTCATCATTGCCAGTCATCATACACAACCAAAAGATAAATATTTTCATTAACTACTGCCCAACTAATATTTAGGTTTCAGGAGACACAGCAATAAAGAAAAGTCCCTATCTTTGATAACTGCATGAAAATGATGATTGTTTCTCACTCAGTCGTATCCAACTCTTCTCGACCCTGTGGACTGCAGCACGCCAGGCTCCTCTGTCCTCCACCATCTCCTGGAGCTTGCTCAAACTCATGTCCATTGACTCAGTGATGCCATCCAATCATCTCATCCTCTGCCGCTCCCTTCTCCTTTTGCCTTCAATGTTTTCCAGCATCCGGGTCTTTTCCAATGAGTCTGCTCTTCTCATCAGGAGGCCAAAGTATTGGAGCTTCAGCTTCAGCATAGCATTCATTTGTTAGGCTCTTGCTGTAAAGCTGGGTTGATGCTTTATATGCATCATCTTAATTAATTCTTCAAACAGTCCCATGAAACAGGTATTAATTATATCTACTTAACAGTTGAGGAAATTGAGGCTTAAGAAGTTAAATTACTGAAGTTTACGGAGTTAGCAAGTGTCAGATCGGGAGTTTGAACTCAATTGTTTTCTGCTAACAAAGCCTGAGTGCTTAATCCCTATACCAGCCAATAGATCTTAGGGAAAAGCCATGATAGGATCATAGAGAGTCACGTGACAGGTACAAATACATCCTGCAAGGGTCAGAAACCACATGAGTGTTACAGAAGGAAGAAGCACATTGACACATAACCAGGGGATATCAATGAAGTCAGGCTGAAAGATGGATGGCACAGGTGGATTGGAAGAGCTTTCTAGGTAGAGAAAAACATATAGATTAATAATAATGGTCTTCCCTGTAGGAATTAATAAGAAATTGCTTATATCTTTCTCTACAGAGCTCAAATAATTGCCCCAGCTTTATACTAATTAGCTTCTTCCCTTGTGAGGAAAGAAAGAGGGTACTAATTTTGGTCTCTCATTTGCAGAAGCGGAAAATGACATTCACAGAGCTTAAATAAATCTTTCAAGATCATGCAGAACACCAGAAAAACAAAAACAACTGCGAGTTGAGATCTGGCACTCCATTGCAGTCTAAAGTCCGTTCACATAATCAGTCTTTTATTTAAACACAGGCCTGAACATGGCCTATGATATGTGCTATTATTATTTTCTCTGCAAATACTTTGCAAATCCATGCACATCTTTTCTTTTTCTTTTTTGCACATATCGAGCTTTCTCAAGAAGACTGTGGGAACGTGTTCAGTTTTTGAGAACAAAGTCTGCACAGTTTTCTTGGTAAACCTGGAGATCACAGTATATTGTTTGAAAAAGGCTTATCTGTGGTCATTTCACTAGTCCTTCTCACCTGGAACTCCAGTGCACTTGATTGACGCTTACAAACGTGAGAGAAGTAAACACAGGGTAATGGTAAATGAGCTCCATCAAGCCATTTAGTCACCCAACCAGGGCAAGAAAAAGCTGATAGTAGGAGTGAAAATGACCAGAGTTTCCATCCACTTTTCTTACCTTTAAATCTTTTCAGGATGTGGACTGGCCTGTCAAAAAGTATAGGGGCTGGTGCCCATAAATGGTGATTTAGGAGCAGTCTGGCAGAAACTGACAATTGTCTTCTCCACTTCCCTCAACAACAGAGATGTTTTATCTGATCATTTAGCC
Source organism: Neotragus pygmaeus (assembly GCA_006410875.1). Lineage (NCBI taxonomy): Eukaryota > Metazoa > Chordata > Mammalia > Artiodactyla > Bovidae > Neotragus > Neotragus pygmaeus. The sequence goes on from SJYV01055632.1 coordinate 15,511, forward strand.
ATCCAGAAAAAAAAAGAGACTATTTCTCAGCCTCTTGCAATCAGTTGAATTGGGCAACTAACATCTGTCCTGGAAGACAAGAGGAAGATCCTCCTCCCTCTCCCTCTCTTATGTATTCTCATGGTTGGAATATAGACTTAATAGCTGGAGCTCCAGCAGCCTCTATGAACCATAAGGATCACTGCAAATGAAAGCCCCAGATAAAAGAACAAGATAGAAGGAAATGATGCCATGTCCTACCAGAGTAGCTCTGGACCTCATGGTTTCCTGAAGTGACAAAGAAATAACTTCTAACTTGCTTAAGTCACTCTTACTTGGAGTTATTCTATTACTCATGTCTGAATTGAGGAGAGGGTGGAACAACCTCTTGGGTTTTGTAGTATGCTCATTAATTGGGGAGGAGGGGAACTCTCTCTTGATTTTTCTAAATAGTGACTAGTATAATATTTATTAGCTAGAATACTTAATTTTCATTTATTAAGAACTTTTGATGCTTTGTTGACATTGTTTTAAACTCATATTTAAAGCATGGATTGCAATTCAACTTGTGTATTTCCATGGACTAAGCCTGTTTTCTCAGTTAAATTGGGAGCTTCTTCCATTGTTGAGTTTCACCTATGAATTCCAGATTTTCAAGTCTCAGTGATAACTTAGAGATACATTTATCACCTGTGTTAGAATTGGAAATGCACTTTTTTTTCCAGAGGGGCTCTGTGCATTTATATATACAAGAGTTTTTTCCTGGAAAGCAAAATAGCATGGAGTTTAAGAACTTGGTTTAAATCCCAGGCATATTACCAGGTGAGTTACTTATCTTTCTTATCCTTCAGTTTCCTCATCTGAAAGATGAAAATAATTATGGTTAAAAATAGTAATATTACATAAAATACTAATTTAGCAAGTAGATACTATAATTAGTTTCATTTACAGATGAGTAAACTGAGACACAAAGAAAATGAACTGCTCAAAGTCGTGATATTAGTAAGGGATGCCAGTAGGATGCACAGGTTGGTACCCTGTGTTTTCAACAAGTACCGCTTCTCTGAGGATGTGATGAAGGTAAATTGATATTTTCTGCCCCAAATCTACTAAAAGCCACCGTAAACTTCTATCGTTCATCTTACACTGCTATAAGCAACCTCTTTTTCTTTTTTCACCTTGATAGAATGCTTTCCCAAACTTAAAAAAGAATCTTAATGGACAGAACCCCACATAGTATATTATACCTTTGTCCTCCAAACACTTCCCAAACAGTCAAAAGATAGTGTTTCTATTTATGATATTTTTTTTCAGAGAGCTTTGCAAACAATTGATGACAACAACAAAAAAGGGCATTGATGCTAACAGTGTTTTTATTTCCCATAGTCCAGGTTTCCTGGGCTTCCCTGGCAGCTCAGCAGTAAAGAATCTGCCTGCAATGTAGAAGGCGTGGGTTCAATCCCTGGGTCAGGAAGATCCCCTGGAGAAGAAAATGGCAACTCACTCCAGTACTCTTGCCTGGGAAATCCCATGGACAGAGGAACCTGGTGGGCTACAGACCATAGGGTCACAAAGGGTTGAACATGGCTTAGCAACTAAACCACAATGACAACAACAACCAACCCTTCTTAGGATAAGAGAAAAATGACACAAATAGTTTGGAACCCAAATATAAATCCTACAAGCCTGCATTGACCAATGTAATTTGTCACAGACGTTCTAAACATTAAAACAACTATTCACATAATCATCAAGATGTTCATTGCCTATATTTCTCTTTTAACAAATGGTGGTTCATTTTGTACGTTAACACACAACTACTTATTACACGTTTTATAAAGACCACAGTGTAATCTCAGCCTCTGGTAAAACCAAATTGGTGGGAAAAAAATGAATAGTTAATAATGTGACTGCTAAGATCTATCAAAGACTTACTACAAAAAATGTGTATTATTTTAAAAATAAAATTATCAATATGAAAAACCAAATTTAGAGAGCAGTTAAGTTAGGAGATCATAATTTATGTTTATAAAATAGTCTTCACTACTCAAAGATATACCATAGATTTACTCTTGAGTGTCTATTCATAGATGCAAGCATTCTACAAAATGGTTGTTGCACGAAAGTTAGCTCCACTTTTAACTGAAGGTGAGGATAGAATAATTGTAACAGAATCTTGTAGCTGTTTTGGACTTTATAGTTTATAAATCACTTTGACCTCTACTGTCTCATTTAATTCTCATTTGAATTCAGAGGGAACCAGTATTATTACCTTTTTTTTCAGTCTTTATTGAATTTGTTACAATACTGCTTTATTTCATGTTTTGGTTTTTTGGCTGCAAGGCATATAGGATCTTAGCTCCCCAACCAGGGATCTAACTCCCACCCTCTGTGTTGGAAGGTGAAGCCTTAACCACTGGACCCAGGGAAGTCCCAGCAGGTATCGCTGTGCTCAACAGACCAGTCCTGTCCGACTTTTTCCACCCCGGGGCCTGTAGCCCACCAGGCTCCTCTGCCCATGGAATTTTCCAGGTAAGGATATTGAAGCTGAAACTCCGATACTTTGGTCACCTCCTGTGAAGAGTTGACTCATTGGAAAAGACCCTAATGCCGGGAAGGATTGGGGGCAAGAGAAGAAGGGGACGACAGAGGATGAGATGGCTGGATGGCATCACCGACTCGACAGACATGGGTTTGGGTAGACTCCGGGAGTTGGTGATGGACAGGGAGGCCTGGCATGCTGCGATTCATGGGGTCGCAAAGAGTCGGACACGACTGAGGACTGAACTGAACTGAAGGATATTGAAGTGGGTTGCCATTTCCTGCATCAGGGGGTCTTCCCAGCAGGTATTATTATCTATCCCCATTTTACAAAATAGGAAGCCAAGGATTAGAGGAGAAAGGTCTCTGTCTTTACATAGTAAGTAGCTGATCAATTTATTTTAGATCCAAATCTGACACTCTTCCTAAGGCAGCATGCTTCAAAATCCTAGCATAGTTCATAGTAACAAACTTCAAGTCCCCAAATCTGACTTTTTAACTAAGCTTAACAGGAAAGGTGAAATGAAGAAGGATAACTTTAAAGGAACATTGCACGAATATGTTAAAACACACTTGTTTGCAGTCTAGCGGAAAAAAAAAAAAAGAACGCATAAGAACAGATCCGTTAACTCTACTCTCAATGCATGAATATTATCTATGGGGGTGGGTAAGCATCAAGTCTACATTTATCTTAGGAGGCACAAAAAGAAATTGTTTGGATTAATCAAAACAACAACAATAACCAGAGTCAAAAAGCCTTCATGTTTTCCCCAATCAGTAGAACAAGCCAGGACTACTAAAGTCTTCCTTCCCTCAGTACTGTGCTGAGCATGCCCTTTTATAAATTCTCCCAGCAGTTGCTTTTGCAGAATTAAATCCTGAGTGTGGAGCCTGTGGCCATCTAGGGACTGGGTACACGGGGGAATTGTACCGGATGATGCAGGCCCAGGTGCAGAATAAACAAATGTTTTTCCTAAAGTCTTCTTCATTTTAATAATAAAATTATAATTACTTTGTCAATAAATTTTTCTGCATTTGGAAAAGCATAGTCCATAAGTGTGGCTCTCTATGGTCCAAAGCATACTATGCATGCTTGTTAATGATCAACCCCCATAGTTTACTCATCTCAAGCTCATCTTGCTTAGTGGGTTCATATGGCACTCAGCTCACTTATAAAGTTGATTTATTATCAGTTTTTCAGATTAGCAGTTGATTAGCATTCAGCATAACTTCTTTGGAGGGACAGTGTCTTTGTATACAACCAATTAAACTAAGAAGCTCATCTGTTCAAAGTTGCAAGAATTAGGATTGTGAAAAAACAACTTTTTGCCTCAAAATTGCTATACTCATATGTACAAAGTTTCTATATAATGTGATGAAATAATTATTGTAATTAGCATCTTAATTTGAATTTAGATGCAATTTGGGTTGTTTTTTTTTTTCTTTTTAGAAATCTAAATTAATTCCCTGGGAAACTGATGAGAATTTTTCAAAGTAGAAATAAATGCCTGTAATAAATCAAGAGATAAGGGAACAGGCAGAGATTATTCTGCAATTAAAGTTTACTAAATTAATTCCACTTAAACTCCTTGGAGTTTAATGTGAAAAAACTAGGAAGTATGTATCTTCTTGAATTAAAAAACTCACACACTGAAATTTAAAGGCAAAGAAGAGAAAAGAACCATATAATCAATATTTCCCTAAGCACTAATCAGGAAATAAGTGTTAATATTCCTCTCACAGGTTGATGTTAAAAATATAAATAAAAGGCACCAAACTTGAGAAAATTAAATGAAAGCATGGACAGATGATTGGAAGTTGAATGTGAATATTTGTTTTACCCCAATGAATGTAAATTTCATTAGTTGATAATTAAAAGGAAATTATACAGACATTACAATGACTGCCAATGGCATAGATTATAAAGCTGTATGGCAAAACAATTTAGGAACTCACATTGCCATTACTATTGTCAAACTGGTTACCAGAGAAACCCAGGATAAATAATATACTCTGTGACTATGGAAATGAGGTCTTGATGTGTTGCTAGGCGGTTAAGGCTAATGTCATTGTATAAAACAATAATGTTAAACATTATTAGTTTTTTAATTATGTCAGTTAATTAGAATTGTTCCTGTTAATTGCCTATGATTCATCTCCAGATGAAAAATGCTCAAGTAAGAGCTTTGGTTTTTTCTCTCCCAACACACCATCTAAGATCAGGCCTGAGTTTTGCACAGTTGGATTTTACAGATACCATTAGCCTGAGCAACAACAATATGGTTGATCAAATTAGTCCATAATAAAAGGTACTTTAATAAAGATGTGTTATTAAGGAAACTACTCAAGAATAAAAGGCCATCCTATTAATGCTATGGACTCAAAGATAGACCCTGCAGTTCCCAAATTTGGTATTATGTCAAAGATTTTCACCAACAAATTAAAAAATTAAAAGCATGGGATAAGGTTAAACTAAAGACTGTCTGACATTTGCCCATGTCAGACAGGCTACAAAGACCAAAACATCAAACTTCTAAGAACCCTCAGCTTCTTACCTTAAGCTTCACGACTCAGGAAATGTGTTTATGTCACTCATATTGTTCAGTACCTACAGGTCACCTTAAAGCATAGTAAGGACCATGTTAAACATGGTTGCACCTCTGGCCTTGGGCTCACCACCAGGGTCCCAGCCCAAATCTCTAGCTCTTCCCAAGGATAGCAGTAATAAAATTAAGTGATTGTGTCTGTGTTTGTTGGGATTTTTTTAAGTCTGGTAAGGTAGAGAATGGGGCTTCCCAGGTGACTCAATGGTAAAGAATCCTCGTGACACAGGTTCGATCCCTGACTTGGGAAGATCCTCTGGAGAAGGAAATGGAAACCCACTCCAGTATTCTTGCCTGAAAAATGCCATGGACAGAGGAGCCTAGTGGGCTACAGCCAATGAGGGTGCAAAGAGTCAGACACAACTGACTGTTACAACTGAGCAAAAGAGCGCACACACATGTTGAACCCGGGGCAGAATGCACCTGGAGAATCCCCACGGGCAGGAGAGTCTGGTGGATTGCAGCCAGTCCATGGGGTCGCAAAGAGTCGGACATGACTGAGCGACTAAACACGGCTTGGCATCCAGTTGTAGGAAAATCGCAGGAGCCTCCCCTTGCAGACCTTAGAATTTAAAACCACAAAACGACAGTAAACCATTTACTGCCACTGAGACCATCAAAACTTTAAAACTGTGCTACAGCTTCACAGAGAAAATACTGACAAATTCTAACTTCTTGTTTTCCTCCATCTCAAATAAGGACACAAATGCTTGTCCATGAACTTTTGTCCATTATTGCATTCCTACTGGCCCAACAGTGGTTCACAACAGGGGTTTAATTAATATTTGTTGAATGGATGAGTTATCCGTTACAGAAAATGCAAACAATATCAAATAAGCCCCTCAAGATAGAGCTTTCCGTTGATATGAAACATTCATAAAATTGATAGATGCCTCAGTCAGTTTACACTGAGGAAAAAACATTTTTTGAAAAATAAGTTAATTTTTCAGTGGCCTTACTTTAGGATTAAATTTAAGGAAAAAGTCTAGAGAATTTAGTTTATATTTTGATGAGAATCCTGGCTTTTAAACTATTTAAAGTTTTCAGCACAAGAAGAGACTCCAAAAAGCAATTTTTCATACCACAATAAAATGACATCTGTGGTACAATTGCTTTGATCTCTGACAGTGTGTAATACCAAGGAAGACTCATTTGATAGATGAACAAAAGAATCAGAACAGGACTGGCCATCAGCCATCCACCAGCCATCTGCAAGACATACCATTCAAAGACTCTTTCAAAAGTGTTTACCATCATCTGTGTGGTAGCCTGATTAAGGCAAGACTCTGGTTCACCAATCCTTGCTTAGGTTCTAAAACAAAGCTGGTATTTTAGGTTTTGTATTTCCATTTGGGTTTTAATGAGAAGGAGAACTCTCTGCTCTTAAACCACTTGAATTGGTTGCAGTGATTTCAATTTGGTGGCAGGAGGGACTGACAAGGACAATGAAAAGATGCTCTAACATCTACCAATTTCTGGAAACCTCCACATGTCATACCCCATATCTAGAATCTGAACCAATGGCTTGGGATAGATGTGTCATAGAAACTCACTATTCCTGGATTACAAAGGAAACGTTAAGACTACTTGTTTAACAATAAACAAAGGACTAGATGATGTTAATACACAGAACAGTGGGGCACATGGGTACCTTTCTAGACAATTTCCCAGCTTGTTGCACATGCTATTCAGTAGTCAAGCTGCCAAGCAGACTTTTTGTCCTTCCAAAGATGGTCTCATTCCTTGAAGTTTCAGTTTTTGTAATTTGGTTGATTGGAGAGCTTGGCTGAGCGAAGCATCATCAGAGATGATTTCTCTTGTTGTGAATTCAAAAGGCTTCAGCATGCAGCATAAATGATCCATTAGCGTGCATTGTCAGAAGTTCAGGAAAATACCTTCTGCAGCATTGTCACTACTGTGCATGGGTTTTTCTTCCTCTTTCTTCTCCTTCTATGGCAAAAGCTGCCTCTCGACCTATAGAATCGCTGGTTTTTTAGTATGTGAGTACTTTGCGTATGATTAACTAAAGTTGGGGGAAACTGTCACACTTCAAAAATTCTCAAAGCATTCTGGCAAATGGGAAGAACAAGTTCCAAAGAGACTAGAGAAGACTGCCATATATCTAAGTTTACTGAAAAAGCATGTCAGATAAAATTGCTAGACATAAAAAAAAAACCCTATGAAGTTCTTAATGTGCACGGTAAAATTTTTTTGGGTGGTCAAGATAGAATGAAATATTGCCAGCTCTTTCAGCTTTCAGTTCTGTTGTAAAAATAAGGGAGTAAAATAATACACTGGAAAAAATAGTGACCAAAATAACTTTGATACAGAGCAAAATTGGATAACAAGCACTATCTGATTTAAAGACTTATTATAAAGTCTTATATATATATGTATATATATATTCAAGAAAAAGTGGCAATTGGTACAAAGATAAATGAATGGATCAATGGAAGAGAATAGAGTCAAATAGACTAAGATACATATGTATATGTAGATCAATGATTTTCAACAGAGATGCAAAAGCATTAGATGGAAAAAGGATAGTCTTTTCAACAAATGATGACAAACAATTGAATTTCTGAATACAAAATAAAATTTACTTTGATTTCAGTTCAGTTCAGTTTAGTTCAATTCAGTCGCTCAGTCATGTCCAACTCTTGGTGACCCCATGAATTGTAGCATGCCAGGCCTCCCTGTCCATCACCAACTCCCAGAATTCACTCAGATTCACGTCCATCGAGTCAGTGATGCCATCCAGCCATGTCATCCTCTGTCGTCCCCTTCTCCTCCTGCCCCCAATCCCTCCCAACATCAGAGTCTTTTATGAGTCAACTTTTCGCATGAGGTGGCCAAAGTACTGGAGTTTCAGCTTTAACATCATTCCTTCCAAAGAAATCCCAGGGCTGATCTCCTTCAGAATGGACTGGTTGGATCTCCTTGAGGTCCAAGGGACTCTCAAGAGTCTTCTCCAACACCACAGTTCAAAAGCATCAATTCTTCGGCACTCAGCCTTCTTCACAGTCCAACTCTCACATCCATACATGACTACTGGAAAAAGCATAGCCTTGACTAGATGGACCTTAGTCGGCAAAGTAATGTCTCTGCTTTTGAACCATTGTAAATATTAACTCAAAATGCATCACAGATCTAAATGTAAGATCTAGTATTTTATTTTTTATATAAATTTATTTTAATTGGAGGCTAATTACTTTACAATATTAAAAGAAAATAGACAAATAAATCTTTGTGACCTTGGGATAGATAAAAATATCTTAGATTCAATCTCAAAAGCATGGTCCATAAAGGAATACTTTGATGAATCACACTTTGTCAAAATTAAAATTTTCTGTCATTAAAAATCACTGTTAAGGAAATGAAAAGGCAAATTACCAAATGGGAAAAAATATTTGCAAATCATATATCAGCTGAAAGATTTGCATCCAAAATTTATAAAGAATTCTCAAAATTCAATAATATGAAAACAACATTTTTTAAAGTGGGAAAAACACTTGTACTGACTTCACTAAAGATACACAGATAGCAAAAAAGCATATTAAAAAGATACTTGATATCATTCATCCTTAGGAAATGCAATTTAAAATCACAATGAAATATCATTACACACCTATTTTAATGGCTAAAGTTTTTAAACACTTACCATCCCAAGGGCTAACAAAGCTGTGGATCAACTGAAGTTCCCATACACTGAAGATGGGAATATTAGCTTATACAACTATTCTGGAAAAGGAGCTTCCCTGGTGCTCAGAGAGTAAGGAATCTGCCTGCAATGCAGGAGACATGGGTTCAATCCCTGGATTGGGAAGATCCCCTGAAGAAGGGAATGACAACCCACTCCAGTATTCTTGTCTGGGAAATCACATGGACAGAGTGGCCTGGCAGGTTACTATCTCAAAGAGTCAGACAGGACCGAGCGCACACATTCTAGAAACAATTTGTACATTTCTTACAAAGCTAAAGATACACCTACAATGATATGATTCAGCCATTCAGTTACTATGCAGTTATACAAGAGAAATGAAAACTTGTCCATACAAAGACTTGTATTATTATATATCTGCTCATAGTAGCTTTATTTGTAACAGCTAACTCAGTGTCTATCAATTGTTGAATAAATAAACAAATTGTGATGTATCTGTACAATGGAATACTACTTTGCAATAAAAAGGATTGAATCAGTGATAACCCAACAGCATGGATGGACTCACACTATGCTTAGTGAAAGATGGCAGACAAAAGGAAACAGTACATATTTATGATTCTGCTTGTCTAAAGTTCTAGAAAATACAAATGAATCTGTAGTGACAAAAAGGCAATCAGTGACTGGGGGAGGGAATACAGTGAGAAACGAAAGGAGCACAAGACAACAATTAGAAGTTACGGACGATGTATGAATTGGATAGTTATGTCAGTCCAGTTCAGTTCAATCGCTCAGTCGTGTCTGACTCTTTGCGACCCCATGGACTGCAGCATTCCAGGCCTCCCTGTCCATCACCAACTCCCAGAGTTTACTCAGACTCATGTCCATTAAGTCCGTGATGTCATCCAACCGTCTCACCCTCTGTCATCCCTTTCTCCTCCCTCCTTCAATCTTTCCCAGCATCAAGGTCTTTTCCAATGAGTCAGTTCTCCACATCAGGTGGCCAAAATACTGGAGTTTCAGCTTCAGCATCAATCCTTCTGACGAATATTCAGGACTGATTTCCTTTAGGATGGACTGGCTGGATCTCCTTGCAGTCCAAGGGACTCTCAAGAGTCTTCTCCAACACCACAGTTCAAAGCATCAATTCTTCAGCACTCAGCTTTTTTTATAGTTCAACTCTCACATCCGTACATGACTGCTGGAAAAACCATAGCTTTGACTAGATGGACCTTTGCTGGCAAAGTAATGTCTCTGCTTTTTAATATGCTGTCTAGGTTGGCCATAACTTTTCTCCCAAGGAGCAAGTATCTTTTAATTTCATGGTGGCAGTCACCACCTACAGTGATTTTGAAGCCCAAAAAATAAAGTCTGACACTGTTTCCATTGTTTCCCCATCTACTTGCCATAAAGTGATGGAACCAGATGCCATGATCTTATTTTTCTCAATGTTGAGTTTTAAACCAACTTTTTCATTTCTCTTTCACTTTCATCAAGAGGCTCTTTAGTTCTTCTTCACTTTCTGCCATAACGGTGATGTCATCTGCATATCTGAGGTTATTGATATTTCTCCTGGCAGTCTTGATTCCAGCTTGTGCTTCTTCCAGCCCAGCATTTCTCATGATGTACTCTGCATATAAGTTAAATAAGCAGGGTGACAATATACAGCCTTGACGTACTCCTTTCCCGATTTGGAACCAGTCTGTTGTTTCATGTCCAGTTCTAACTGTTGTTTGCTGAACCACATACAGATTTCTCAGGAGGCAGGTCAGGTGATCTGGCATTCTCCTCTCTTTAAGAATTTTCCACAGTTTGTTATGATCCACACCATCAAAGGCTTTGGCATAGGCAATAAAACAGAAGTAGATATTTTTCTGGAACTCTCTTGCTTTTTCGATGATCCAATGGATATTGGCAATTTGATCTCTGGTTCCTCTGTCGTTTTTAAATCCAGCTTGAGCATCTGGAAGTTCATGGTTCATGTACTGTTGAAGTCTGGCTTGGAGAATTTTGAGGATTACTTTGTTAGCGAGTGAGATAAGTACAATTATGTGGTAGTTTGAGCATTCCTTGGCATTACCTTTGGGATTGAAATGAAAACTGACATTTTCCAGTCCTGTGGTCACTGCTGAGTTTTCCAAATTTGCTGGCATATTGAGTGCAGCACTTTCACAGCATCATCTTTTAGGATTTAAAATAACTCAGCTGGAATTCCATCACCTCCACTAGTTTTGTTTGTAGTGATGCTTCCTTAGGCCCTCTTAACTTCGCATTCCAGAATGTCTGGCCCTAAGTGAATTGTCACAACATCATGGTTATCTGGGTCATGAAGATCTTTTTTGTATAGTTCTGTGTATTCGTGCCACCTCTTCTTAATATCTTCTGCTTCTATTAGGTCCATNGCCCTCTTAACTTCGCATTCCAGAATGTCTGGCCCTAAGTGAATTGTCACAACATCATGGTTATCTGGGTCATGAAGATCTTTTTTGTATAGTTCTGTGTATTCGTGCCACCTCTTCTTAATATCTTCTGCTTCTATTAGGTCCATGGACTTCCTTGGTGGCTCAGATGATAAAGCGTCTGTCTACAATGTGGGAGACCTGGGTTCGAGCCCTGGGTTGGGAAGAGCCTCTGGAGAAGGAAATGGCATTCCACCCCAGTACTATTGCCTAGAAAATCCCATGGACAGAGGAGCCTGGTAGGCTACAGTCTATGGGGTCACGAAGAGTCAGACACGACTGAGCGACTTCACTTTCA
>SJYV01055633.1:0-13919 GCA_006410875.1 Neotragus pygmaeus
ACAGGCCTCACAAGAGGAGGAGGTGGCGATCTACCTCAAAGAAAGGCAGGGGCCTGAGGGCGTCATGGACTGAGCTGGAGGCAGGGGGCATCCTGATCCTGCCAGCAGAGCCTGTCCCCCAGGGGCGCCTCCCCCCAGCTCCCCCTGGGGCTGCAGAAGCCTCCCAGCGACAGACCTGCCCGTGTGCTGCCAAGAGCTGTGCTGTGAGACCTGACGGCTTCTGTCCTCTTCACTCGCCTCAGTTGGTGGCCGTGCTGAGAGAGGTCAAGTACCTGAACTTCCAGCAGCAGCAGGACATCCCCAGGAGCGCCGAGAACCTGTTCTCCCAGTACGAAACCTTCCGGAAGTTCGTGGGCAACTTGGAGCTCATTGTCGGCTGGTACAACGAGGTGAGCTGGTGCCGCGTTGGGCTTTTGGTCGCTGCATTTGGGGGGGTTTCGTTTAGGACAAAGGTGTACGAGCCCCACGTGGAGCAGAAGGGAGTGCGTTTCCGTGAATGAGGGTGGGTGGAGCCTCCCTCTGGGTGAATCCCTGTCCCTGCCTTTTCCACCTCCTACAGTCGCCCGTGTTCCTGGGCTGGAGGCCACGTCATGCCACCACACGGATCATAGCACCTCCGCTCCTGATCACAGCATGTCACACTCCCTTCTCATTTGTCTTTATCGGCTCCCTCTTATCAGGACCTTGCCATCCAGTTGGGCCCACCTAACGTCAAGGTCCTTAACTGAATCACGCTGCAAACCCTCTTTGTTGCCAAAGGCGACGTGACATAGTATCACAGGTCTTGGGAATTAGGAAGTGGCCATCGTTGGGGGCCATTATTCAGCCTACCATAGACGCCTCATCCGAAAGGGGCCGAGTTTCTCTCTCCTTGAACCCTGGAAATTTGGGGTTTAATGTTGCTTTGCTCCTGGCTGTGCGGGGCCTTCGTCGCTGGGCATGTGCTTCCTCTAGTGTTCAGGCTTCTCGGTGTGGTATCTTCTGCTGTTACAGAGCGTGGGCGCTGGGTCCGTGGGCTCCGCATCTGTGGCTCACAGGCTCAGTTGCCCCATAGCCTGTGGGATCTTCCCTGATCTGGATCAAACCTGTGTCCACTGCATTGGCAGGCAGATTCTCAACCACTGGATCAGCCGGGAAGCCCAAACCCTGGGAATCTGGAATTGGGTCCCAGCCTCATTTACTGCTGGAATCCTGGGGCAGCAGAAAAACCTAAGTGAGCAGAAACTTGGGCTGCAGAAGGAAGGGGGCAGATGGCCAGAGAGGCCCTGAGAGTGGCCTGTGAGCCACGAATCCCAGGGCCTGCCTTAAGTGCATGTCCTTGAATTAGCTTCCTCCAGAATCAACTTTCTTCAGGCTCAAAGAAGGGCATGTTCATCCATTCCCTAGAACACACCCCCAGCCATGGTATTTAGGAAAAATGGAAGCCTTAGAGATGCAGTCACATGGAAAAATTTTCATGGGTTACTTTCAGTGCAAGAGTTTTGGGGTTTTTTTAGAATGATGCCATCAAAACCAAAAAATCCAACAAATATTAATTAGAATAAAACAGAAAACTATCTTCCACTTCTGTATTTCTAAACATACCCCAACCAAGCACATGCTGGGGAAGCATGTTAGCTTCAGCAGTGAATGACATTGTTCAAATAAAAATGTTAGACAAGAATAGACAAATGTTAGGCAATGTTAGACAGGACCTGGAGCTAAGTGTCTACAATGACCCTTATTATTGATACTGGCTCCCCTCTCTGGTGATGCTCCTGGGGTCCCTTAGATCAGGAGTCCCCAACCTCCAGGATCTAATGCTTGATGATCTGAGGTGGAGTTGATATAATAATAGTAGAAATAAAGTGCACATAAATGTAAAGCACTTGAATCATCCCAAAACCATTTCCCCTTATCCCCGTCAGTGGAAAAATTGTCTTCCACAAAACCAGTCCCTGGTGCCGAAAAGGCTGTGGATACTGCCTTTAAATGCACTTCTTATTCTTAACATAGTTTCTGTTGTCGAGAGAGACCCCAGGCCCCCACACTGCTCATATCCATTAATGCCTGAGCTAGGCAAGAGTGGAGGTGGGGGTGAAGCTTTAAAGAATCTGCTGGGGATGGGGTGAAGGAAATGTCTGGGAAAAATGCCCTAAAGGTGTGGATTTATAACATAGCTGTTGGAAAGTACTAAACAGGGCATGTTGAGTGGATCCCGTCACCGGGAGCTTTGTTTACTCTGGGCAATCACAGAAGGGTAATAATACTATTTAGCTTTTGTCTGGGCTATTGGTGTACCTGTTTAATATCCAAAGGTTGATAAATGGAATCAAAATTTCACATTGACTCACTTTATAATCCTATCAGTGCTCTCTCTTACGTCTGTCTGCTTTCCACTGGTAATAACCATTAAGCTTTATTTCTCTGCCCATACTATACCTTTTCTAGAACTAATTGTTTGAAAAGGAGGACATGGGTGGGGAGGGGGCTCCACTTAAAGTACTAAGTATATGTCAAGGGTTACTGTGAAAGGCAAATAGCATCTAACGTGCAATTTAACTTCTGTGTACATCCCTCACTTTATAAAGACCTATCCCTGAGACCCTTGCGTGTAAATCAAAATGTTACCAGATAGGACAATATTCTGAAGGACAAATGCACTTATTATTTAAATGAATAATTTATATTTAAAAACCTGTGTACACCCTCCATCTGTTTCTCTATTCTGTGAACTGATGCTTTCAAGCGTTACATGAATTTCTTAGCTCGGGGCAGACCCAGATCGAGCCTGTGTGGAACCTCCCTTGCAGTTCATTCTGATGCTTTAACTAGTGGAACAGTTTCTCCGCAGATCCTGGACCTCCTCTGTATAATCACATTTTAAGCCTTAAATCACGGCCCAGGAGATGTTCTGAGAAATGCCCCAGAAACGTCCCAGTTACCGGTGTATTCCTCTGGTTTCCTTTTTTATGATTCTAAGCTTCCCCGGTGATTGAGTGGGTGAGAATCCGCCTACAATGCAGGAGACTCGGGTTCTATCCCTGGGTAGGGAAGATCCCCTGGAGGAGGGCATGGCAACCCACTCCAGTATTCTTGCCTGGAGAATCCCATGGACGGAGGAGCCTGGCGGGCTGCAGTCCATAGGTCGCAAAGAGTTGGATACAACTGAAGCAACTGAGCACAAGCCAAATTTTTTAAGTTTTGGATTATATACATGTTGTTTTTGCATTGGTGAATTTCCTCCTCTTTCTATCCCATAACATAAGTGATTCAGAGTTAAGCACGTACATAAATCCTTGATGATTAAAAAAAAAATTTTTTTTAAGTTGGAATCTCCTGAACTTTGTGCACATAATTCCCAGTTAAATCACACTAATGGTAGCTGGTTTGGTTGGTATTGAGTAATAAACACCCTTACCAGGAGACAATTTTAAATCTGCATGCATTTGGAACAAATGCCCTGAAACTGTAGCCCTTGTTTTGCAGATAAAGACCACCGTGAAGGACGTAGAATTTCCACTGATAAAGTCAGAATTGGAAGCAATCGATGTCAAATTATTGAATGCTGAGACGACACTGTTCTGGAATGGCGAAGGTGTGAAGGCAATATTTGCTTCCCTTTGAGTTAAACTTGGGTGAGAGGGATGGAGGGGGCGTCCAACCCATTGGGCATCTGGAGTTCTTGTGGAATCAGTGATCTGCCCACTTGGGGATGGGGAGGTCCTGACTCTGAAGGGACAAGCGACGTGTGTTATCCCTCCGTGCTGCCTTTCTGGGAGTTCTCCACCATCTTCTCTGCTTAAGGCTCCAGAGAGGCAGAAGGACTTGCCCAGAGCTATGTCACAGTATGATCGTCAAGTCAGCCTTTGCTAAACTGTTCCTCTTGTAAGATCCCTTCCTGCTTCTCTCTCAGGTGTGTTTGAATATATTCAAGAGATGCGAGAAATTCTACACAATTTGCAGAACAGAATACAAAAAGCAAAGCAAAACGTAGAGGGGATTTCCCAGGCCATGAAGGTGAGTAACCCGCATAGCCCAGCATGCCTGTGTGTGCTAAGTCGCTTCAGTCGTGTCCGGCTCTGGGACCCTGTGGGCCACAGCCCACCAGGCTCCTCTGTGCATGGGGTTTTGTAGGCAGCTTACACAGCAGAAATTTATTGTCCCACAGTCCTGAAGGTGAGAAGTTCAAGTTCAAGATCAAAGTGCTAGCAGGTTCGGTTCCTCCTGAGGCCTATCTCCTGGGCGTGAAGATGGCTGTCTTCTCCCTGCGTCCTCTTCAGCTCAGTTCAGTCACCCAGTCTTGTCTGATTCTTTGTACCCCTTGGACTGCAGCATGCCAGGCTTCCCTGTCCATCACCAACTCCTGGAGCTTGCTCAAACTCATGTCCATTGAGTCGGTTATGCCATCCAACCATCTCATCCTGTCATCCCCTTCTCCTCCCACCTTCGATCTTTCCTAGCATCAGGGTCTTTTCCAGTGAGTCAGCTCTTTGCATCAGGTGGACAAAGTATTGCAACTTCAGCATCAGTCCTTCCAGTGAATATTCAGGACTGATTTTCTTGAGGATTGACTGGTTGGATCTCCCTGCTGTCCAAGGGACTCTCAAGAGTCTTGAACCCCACAGTGTCTCTGTGTTCTGATTTCCTCTTATAAGAACACCAGTGGTATTGGATTAAAACCCATCTTAATGACCTCACCTGAATCGCCTCTTTAAAGGCCCTCTCTCAAATGCAGTAACATCCCGAGTGTTAGAGATTAGGACTTCAACATATAAATCTGGGGGGAGACACAGTTCAGGCTGCAGCCACCCCTTCTCCTAGCCACGATGTTGAAAAACCTGTCTGGGATACGACTTCCCTTTGATGTCCCTGTTCTCTCTGACCAGAGGCAGATAGTCCTTGGTTGTAATCCGGGCTCAGACACATCACCAGCGTGTGTCCAGACGTGTGTCTCCTTTTGTTAACGTCCCTTGGATTCACAAGGAGCTTTCAGTCTGAAAACAGCAGCATTTCCCCAGTCCCCAGGCACTTCCTCCAGTCACTATTCTCTCCCTTTGGTCCTAGACACCGAGCGTCTTCACACACGTCTCTGGATCCAGCCTCCATGTCCCCTTGCCTCCAGCTCCTGTGGTTCCTGATGGGAGGATCAGATACTGCTTTCCCTAGGCAGGCTCCTTCCAGGCCTGACGCCTAGGGGGTCTCTCTGTGGTCCTCCAAGGCCGCTGTTAGTTTTGAGTCACATCAATGAAGACTGTCTAACAGTGCTTGGCGGTCCCTCAGCCTCTGTGAGGCCCACCTGGGGTGGGGACACCTACTCCTCAAGGTGGATTGGGAAGGAGTGAGACTGGAAGCTTTTTCTCCAGGCGCTTTTCTCTTGCTCATGTTTTCCCTCCAGGACTGGTCAGCCAACCCGATGTTTGAAAGGAAGGACAATAAGAAAGAGGCCCTGTTGGACTTGGATGGGAGGGTGGCCAACCTCAACAAGCGCTACACTGCAGTCAAGGATGCTGGCCTGAAGATCCAGGCCATGGTCGCGGTGAGGAGATGCCTGGGAGGGTCTTAGAGAGCCCACGTGCTTTCAGTAGCCAGGGAGGAAGGAGCAGGGTGGGCAGGGGGCTGGAGGTTTCGTAAAACGTTGGATGTCTGCAACCTTTAATCCAGGAGTCTGATTTTATAACAGCAGACTCTGCTGATTGCTTACCTGGAAGCCCGATCCTCTGGCCACATGTCTGTCCTCTAAGGATGCCAGAGCCTCCTCCCCTTACATAAATCGGTGTGGACAAGTGACGTATTTCTACAGGGTTCCTGGGAGTGGCTGAATCTGGGGCCAGCAGGCCAGCTTGGAGGAGGCGGGTCTGCTGAGCTGTTCTTTCGGTCAAGTCATTGCTCAGAAGCTCCTCACTCCCGTGGAGTGACTTGACTGGGCCAAGAAATACTTTGTTTCCGGGTCCTTTCCCTTTGCCCTGGTGCCAGAAGGTCCCAGCAAATTAAACGGCAAAAACGTTACTTGAAAGAGTTAACTGATTAACCTGTTAACACTCCCAGATGTATTGGAAACAATACGGGAGAGAGAAATCTGGCTCAGGGTCAGGAAGAGGCTTTGTCATCACATACATTTGCTAGAGTCCTCGACTCCCATAATAGTCACGTGAAGCATTGTTTTCTTCCTTACACTGAAGCTATTTAAGCCTGTGTCTTCTCTTCCCTGTTAGAATGTAACTGCCTGAGGGTACAGGCTGCGTCAGGTTCATCTTCGTGTTTCCTTGTAGTTCTCAGTGTCTTATAGCTTCATCTACCCACCCACCCAACCATTCAACCATCCATCCACCCATCCATATACCATTCACCCATCCGTCGCTCATTCAACAATCAACCCATCCATCCACCCATCCACCCACTTATCCACCCACCCATTCACTTATCCACCCATCCGTTCACTCATCTATCATCCACCAGCTCCTGCTCTGCTCCAGACATTCAGCTTAGTGCTGGAGGTATAATGGTGTGAAGGACGGTCAATCCCTGTCCTCGCAATGCTTGGCATCAAGGGGGAGGTACAGACCAAAGACAAACAGGATAATTCAGCATCGTCATCTGTGCCATTACAGACACAAATAATGGGTCGCTAGAGGGAACGCAGGTGGGGGGCAGGGACAGGAGCCAAGCCTGAGGTGGATGGGGGTGGTGATCAAGGAGGGTCAAGGAGAAGAAGGCCATGCCTGGCATGAATGGGAAGGGACAGCCTAGGCAAAGACACTGACCCAGGAAGGGCCTGGCACAGGCAGGAAGCCAGAATCAGACCTCTGTGTGCGGAGTGAGCGAGCGAGCGAGGACAAGCGTAGTCCAGAAAGTCGCCGGATAAATTGGCTAAAGGAGGGAACGGGTAGACCCAGTGAAACGGCAGTCAGCCATGTGGTTCTGTTTGCAGGAAAATGCAGAACTCTTCAGAGCGGACACAACAAGCCAGTCCTGGAAGGATTACGTCAACTACATTGACAGCATGGTCTTAGATGAATTTGACCAGTTCATTCGCAAGTCTCTGACTTACCTGATAGACAACATGGTTGCAGATGTACGTAACAGATGTGAGATTTATGTATATGCATGCACACACATATGTATTCGGAGAAGGCAATGGCACCCCACTCCAGCACTCTTGCCTGCAAAATCCCATGGACGGAGGAACCTGGTAGGCTGCAGTCCATGGGGTCGCTGAGAGCTGGACACGACTCAGTGACTTCACTTTCACTTTTCATGCATTGGAGAAGGAAATGGCAACTCACTCCAGTGTTCTTGTCTGGAGAATCCCAGGGATGGCAGAACCTGGTGGGCTGCCGTCTGTGGGGTTGCACAGAGTTGGACACGACTGAAGCGACTTAGCAGCAGCAGCAGCATATATGTATTATAAATATGAGATAAGATTTACATTGGAATCTATAATCTGTGGTTTCCTGATGAAAGAACAGACTTATTAAAATCTGCCTAGGGTGACCAGCTTGTCCTGATTTCAAACCTGAAAGTCCTGCACCCTGGGACATCTGGTCATCCTGAATGTGTTGCAGCATAAATGGGCTAAGCACACTGCCACAGAGCCGAGCTGACCCATGTTGCTGCTGGGTGAGGAAAAGCAGGCACCCCTGGCCCCTCCTCGCGTTGACTGGGGGTGGGATGTGCCCTCTGTTGGCAGCATCATCCACCAACCCTCTCCACCCTCTGCCGAGTCGAGCAGAAGCTTACACCAGGTCAGCAGAGTGGGTTTGCTGGTTAATTGCATCCTGGCCTGTTCCCCTGAGCTGTGCCCCGCCTGTGTCTTTTTCACTTCAGGGGCTCCCTAGTGACTCTGGGTACTGCCCAGGAGGGCAAGATCAGAGACCAAACCCACTCAGCTCACTCTCAGGAGAGGGTGGTGGGCACCACAGTGAGACACCCCGACACAGCTGCAGAGGGCGGTTGTCAGCAGAGCATCAACAGACCCCAGAGTCTGTTGGTGAAAGTAGATGGCATACCAGCTGTGGGGCTCACCAAGGGCTTCCCTGGTGACTCAGTGGTAAAGAATCTGTCTGCCAACGCAGGAGACGTGGGTCCAATCCCTAGGTGGGGAAGGTCCCTTGGAGAAGGAAATGGCAACCCACTCCAGTATCCTTGCCTGGGAAATCCCATGGACAGAGAGGAGCCTGGCAGGCTACAGTCCATGGGGTCACAAATGAGTCAGACACGACTTAGTGACTAAACAACAACAAAGACTCAGCAAGCAAGGTTTAGCAACGCAATATCAGCAATGAAGGTAGCTAATGTGGAGTATTTATCCCTACAAAGAGAGAAGTCACAGTCAAATGGTTGATGAGGCCCTGATAACACAGTGTCCTTCCTAAAAAGTCCCAGGGAGGCTCTGTATTTGCAAGCAGCTAACCAGCAAGAGTGGCTCCCCTCCCGAGGCAGAGGCTCAAGAAAAGTCTGCTCAACTGAGTTCATGACAGCTGACCTCTACCACTTAGCTCACTCTGGCGCTAGTGCAGACTCTCCCCCAGTCATAGAGCCGGGGGGCTCCTGAGCTGGCCACCCGCAGGGCCAGTGTGGACTACATTTGGAGGAAGGCTAGTGGCCGTGGAGCAGGTCCCGAGCACCGTGGGCCTCAGCCTGCACTCTTGAGATTTATTGGTGCATTGGGCGGGCTCCATCCTGTCCTCTGACACCCAAGACCACACCTAGGATCTGCAACCTCACAAGGAGGATCCAGGAACAGACAGGGTTATGGTATGCCCACTTCGTAAACAGGACCTCTGTGGAACATGAGACTTATCCTTTCTGGAGCTCAGCAGAGGCCATCCTGCCTGGCTGGGATCCACCTCCCCTGCCCCTACCCCACACGCTCTGTATGTTAACTATCCATGTATATTAATTAATCCCCGTGGTAACCCAAAGGGATGGGAACAATTGCCTCTGTTCTATGAAACAAGTCTGCTCATTTCATATATCTAGGGAAATGACATCGAGGTTCTCGCCTGAGACCACGCAGCTGGTCAGTCTCAGACATGGGCTTGGATGCAGGCAGTGGGTCTCCTCAGCCCTCAGTCATTGCTGCTCCATCTGGCTTGGACGCCCAGCCTGCGTCTGGCCTGGTGGTTCCGCACTGGGCCGCACAGTTCTTGCTCATGGGCCCTTGGTGGTCCCAGCCAGCGGGAGCCAGCCCTAGACCTTGTTTGGTGCCTGGGTGAACACCAGACTTCGAGAACAGTTGGCCAAAGGCAGGGCCTTGACCCTGTAACACCCTGTTTTAGGAGAGCGTCGCGCCGCTGTTCGAGGTCCGCATGGAGCTGGAGGAGGACGGGCTGGTCTTCAATCCATCCCTGGAGCTGGGTGGGGACCGAGGCTTCCTGGCGCTGATTGGGAGCCTGGTCACTGACATCTACAATGCAGCCAAGCTCATCCCCAGACTGGCCAAGGGCAGGATGCACTATAAGGTCAGTCTGGGCTTGGTTACGGCCCGACCAGTTTCCCTTCCATCAACTGCTACCCGGGGTCAGGGTCGCCTTACTGATGCGGCAGCACCTGGTCGTGTGTGTGTTTCATGGTGGTGGTCCCGTGTGTGATGAGGAGCCCAGGGCTTCTGTTCCGTCAGGTTCCCAGGGGACTGTGGCCTGGATTTCTCTCCCCCCGAGTGGACCTATCCTTGGTCGACTTGGTTTTCATTCCCTCAACACCTCCCCACCCACGGCGAGACGCCAAGTGTGCCTTCCCGCCACACTTCCTGCTATTTCCCTCCCTCCCGTAATTTACAGTCTGTGATCCTCTGAGCATGCAGGCTCTTTGACAAATGTACCTTCCACTGGCTCCCACACCCGTTTGCTCTGAATGCATTAAATACCCACCCACGACATAAAACACAGATCAGATCCTGGGGATGCAAAGGCGGGGGAGATTCAGCCTCCCTGAAGGGGGAGGTCTGAGAAGGTGTGCTTGTTGGAGCACGGTTTGTGGGGCAGTTAAACAAACATTGGAAAAGACCTAAATGGCCATCAGATACAGGAGTCCTTCATAGCTCCAGGCCCATCTGGACAAAGGCGTCTGAAGGAGTCACAAAAGGGAGCCTGGGATGGAAGGAGGCTTGTGACGTGTTACCAAGTGTTTATCAAGCTGCGGAACTATGTTTAGATTGCGATTTCATTCATTTAAGCAAACAAAAGACTGTCTTCCTAAGGACGCACTCCACACTGTCAAGAATGCTCACTTCTGGGAAACAGGATGGGGGGCGAGGGAGGCAGGAGGACAGGGGACGTAAAGGGGGCTTTTGTTTCATATGCTCTGCCTTGTTTGAACCTCTTGATGACGAGTGTGTATTATTCGTAACAACAAACATTCCCAGCAAGATGCTCTGTGCTGTCGGGGACAGGTATGTGTGTGCGTGCGCGTAGTGACGTGAGGACAGGAGGAAATACCTGGCCCGGTTAAGGACAGCTCCCCAGAGCAGCTGATCTGCATTCTGAGTCATGAAGGACAGAAGGAGATTCCCAGGCAGAGAGAACGGTTTGAGGATTCCTGAGCCACACAGAGGTGGTGTTCCAGGCCCAAGTGCACAGTGAGCTGCTCTAGAGCTTAGCACAGAGTGAACCACACCACCAGCGATCCACTCAGGCACAGACGTGTGGGACCCCACACAGGCCGGTGAGAGCCGAAGCCCGATATGTGGCTCTAGAGTCTGAAGGACCGCGCCTCTGGGGCTCCTCCACCCGCCGTGGGGTCCTCCCGTGATGCAGCAGAACAGAGCAAGGCAGAGTAAGGGTCCCGGCGACCCAGCTACACCCCAGGCTGTGCACACCCTGCCCTGGTCTCATTTGCAAGATTTTAACTTATCGAAGCAACTGAGTGACTACAGAGAGAAGTCAGTGCCACTGATAGAAAATGTAATGCACCTGTGGTGGATTCGTGTCGATGTATGGCAAACCCAATAAAGTATTGTAAAGTTAAATTTAAAAATAAATAAATTAAAAAAAAAAAGAAAGAAAAGAAAATGTAATGTCGCTCACGGGCAACCATGCAGGGGCGAAGTGGGGGGCCGCAGGTGTGGTCAGGAGGCAGGAGGAGGATGGAGGGAAGCCCAGGCCAGAGGCTGGTAGGGCTGGGGAAACTGCTCCGGACGGGCCCCAGGGTCATCTCTGGTTATCTGGCACCTGGCGCTGGGGTAATGGAGCAGGGGGAGCATGGGCTTGGGATATGAGGGTTGGTTAGATGAAGGAGGCAATTGGGCATTTGGCTGGTTTGCACAAGAAAGGCGTGCCCCCATCCCAGCCCTTTGCTCTCTTAGAAATGGCTGGCCCTGCAGGGGTGGGTGGGAATTGGGCAGTCTCTCCCCAGCCAGCAAGATTTTTTTTTTTTCTTTTGTACCACACCAGGCAGCTTGTGGAATTTTTAGTTCCCTGACCAGGAATCGAACCCAGGCCTGCAACAGTGAGAATGCTGAGCCCTTAACCACTGGACTGCCAGGGAATTCCCAGCAAGATTTTTAAGATGCCAAAACTTCTTACTGCTGCTACGTAGTCATTTCAGTCGTGTCTGACTCTGTGTGGCCCTATGGACTGCTGCCTCCCAGGCACCTCTGTCCATGAGATTCTCTAGGCAAGAATACTTGTTAAGATATAGAAACTTCAAAAAATACATTTCATACATACCCTTCGCCTTGAGATTTTCCAGTTATGGGAGCCAATCGCTACCTTTTCGCTAAGACCAGTTTGGATTGCATTTTCTGTCTCTTGAAATGCAAAAGGCCTGTCCAGCCAGGGCTTCCCATGCTCCTGCTGCAGCCGTCCATGTGGTCTTCACTCAGGTCCTCAGATATGTGCCTCCTCTCAGCGCAGGCCCTTTGCTGTTTCTCTAGCTTTTCACCTCCCGTCCATCAGCTCTCAGACCAACAATCACTTCTCAGGGGGTGTCCCCCAACCTCCTCCCCGCTACATCTGAATACAAGGATGAGAGTCACGACGACTCAGTTTTTGATTTGCTGATAAACTTGTGACCCCAGTCCTGGACTGTCCACATCTTCACTGCCCCCTCCCACCACGCGTACACAGCAGGTGAGTAATTACTAAATGAATGAAGCTAGGGGGGAGTCATCCTGGGGTCTGCCAGGCAAAAAGTCATGTCCGGCGTACCTTCACGTGGGAGAACGTCGCCAATGGGCAAATGTCCCCTCCTCTCATCGCGGGAGGTGAGCGACACTTGAACCACAGGGAGCTGCTCCCCAGGGAGATGCCAGGGCAAAGCCCTCACCCGTCTGTTCCCCTCCTGCCCACCTGCAGACTGACCTGGAAGACATGACGGACCTCATAGAGATGCGGGAGGAGATTTCCAACCTGGTCATCAGCGCCATGAAGGAGGCCGAGGAGTACCAGGACTCCTTCGAGCGCTACTCCTACCTGTGGACGGACGACCCCCAGGAGTTCATGAAGAACTTCCTCACCTACGGGCACGCCATCAGCCGCGAGGACCTGGACGGCCACCCTGAGGAGACCCTCCCCAAGACACCACCCACCCTCGCCCAGTTCCAGCAGCAGGTGCGTTGGGCCTTGCCCACTGGTTTTCTCACTTCTGGAATCAACCACTCCCTCCCCGGGCCCACTGCTGTGGCGAGGCATTGGGTTTGATTGAAAACTCGGGTGAACTTTTTTTTTTAATGTAGGTCTTATTATTATTCAAATATGGAGAGACTAACAGACCAGCAGACAGCCACCATGAAAAGAGGGCTCCCGAGGGGAGGGGGCACTCCAGGCCACGGGTGCTGCCAGCGGGGCACCAGTGTCAGGGGACAGAGAATGAGGGGAAAACGTGATCGAGAACTCGCGCCAGGGTCCTCATGGGAAGGAACCAGCAAGGCAGGGCAGGCCGGCCTCAGATGGGCTAGTTCGGGTCATTTCAGTGACTCGGGTGTACGGGCTGTCTCAGGTTATCAGGTACCTGGCCCCTGGGTGATAGCTGAGCAGGTGGACAGTGGCCTAAAGTGTGAGAGCAGGTGGTAAAAATTGGGGTGCGGACTCTGGTTCATTGTGTACACATGTAATAATGTGGTCCTGGGGTGGGGGGGATTGTCTGCTATCTCTAGGAATGAGCCAGCCTGTGACTAGGGGTGGGCTTGTCCCTCCAGGGTCAGCAAGGCCACCGATGCCAAAGCATCAGCAATATAGAACATGATGGGAAGGAAATTCGGATTCAACTCTTCCTGGGTTTGCTCCCAGGTCAGGGAACTAAGATCCCTCAAAACACATGAAGTGGCCAGTATATATATATTTATTTATATTTATATATATATATACACAAGAAAATGTAATGAGTTTACAGACCTTCGTGTCTTTTCCTGAAGCTTGGTGAGGGTGGCCCAGCCACAGGGGAGGTGCTCGGGGAGGGGGACAGCTGGCTGCCAATCTTGAAAGCCTCGAGGACAGGCAGCAGCACAAAGCTGGCAGAGTCGAGGGTGCCCCGTGGCGCCCGGGACCCTTGCCCCCCTCGGAACGTGAGTCGTGCCGTCCTTCAGAAGCCCTGCTGGCCTCGCCCGGTGACGGCCCTTTCTGACAGCCCGTGTCCCATGCTCGGCGGTAGACTTCTGAGCTGCAGGGCTGTCAGCTGGGGCTGGGAGAAGGGAAGGAGCGCACCGTGAGGGCCTCCCCTGCTGCCACACGCTGTGCTGGCCCCACCACAGCAGCCCAACAGCTGAGCAGGTCCTTGCCCCCTAGATCGACTCCTACGAGAAGCTGTACGAGGAGGTGTCAAAGTGCGACAACACCAAGGTGCTCAGCGGCTGGCTGCAGTGTGAATGCCGCCCCTTCAAGCAGGCCCTGCTCAACACCATCAGGCGCTGGAGCCTCATGTTCAAGCGGCATCTGAGCAACCACGTCATCAACAGGTGGGCACCAGGACCGCCGCCCCGGGCCACCCCCACCCCACCACAC
>SJYV01055636.1:0-44725 GCA_006410875.1 Neotragus pygmaeus
CCCCCCTCCAGGTGAGACATTAAGATAAGATCCTAGCTATTGAAGATCCAACTCAAACTCATTTTTCGGAAGCCACTCCTGTTCACTTAAGTTCACTATCATTTCTGCTTCTGCATAGCTCACAGTGATGGTTCTTATGCTTTTATATTTTGTGTGTTGATGTTGTATTGTTATACAGTTTTTTATGCATTAAGGTTGCCTTTCATCAAGTTAAAAATAAGGACCTTGGAGGATTATATCTCATCTTTTCTGTACCCCAATTGCGTAGTACCTTATACATAGTAGACTGTATTATGCATGGTAGCCTTTGACTGTGTGGATCACAACAAACCATGGAAAATTCTTAAAGAGATGGGAATACCAGACCACCTGACCTGCCTCTTGAGAAATCTGTATGCAGGTCAAGAAGCAATAGTTAGAACTGGACATGAAACAACAGACTGGTTCCAAATCAGAAAAGGAGTACGTCAAGGCTGCATATTGTCACCCTGCTTATTTAACTTCTATGCAGAGTACATCATGAGAAACGCTGGGCTAGAGGAAGCACAAGCTGGAATCAAGATTGCCAGGAGAAATATCAATCACCTCAGATACCACAGATGACACTACCCTTATGGCAGAAAGTGAAGAAGAACTAAAGAGTCTCTTGAGAAAGTGAAAGAGGAAAGTGAAAATGTTGGCTTAAAATTCAACATTCAGAAAACGAAGATCATGGCATCTGGTCCCATCACTTCAGGGAAACAGATGGGGAAACAGTGGCAGAGTTTATTTTTTGAGGATCCAAAATCATTGCAGATGGTGACTGCAGCCATGAAATTGAAAGATGCTTGCTCCTTCCAAGAAAAGCTATGACCAACCTAGACAGCATATTAAAAAGCAGAGATGTTACTTTGCCAACAAAGGTCCATCTAGTCAAGGCTATGGTTTTTCCAGTAGTCATGTATGGATGTGAGAGTTGGACTATAAAGAAAGCTGAGGGCTGAAGAATTGATGCTTTTAAACTGTGGTGTTGCAGAAGACTCTTGAGAGTCCCTTGGACAGCAAGGAAATCCAATGACTCCATCTTAAAGGAAATCAGTCCTGCATATTCATTGGAAGGACTGATGCTGAAGCTGAAACTCCAATACTCTGGCCACCTGATGGGAAGATTTAACTCATATGAAAAGTCCCTAATGCTGGGAAAGATTGAAGGCGGGAGGAAATGGGGAGGATAGAGGATGAGATGGTTAGATGGCATCACCAACTCAATAAACATGAATTTGAGTAAACTCAGGGAGGTAGTGAAGGACAGGGAAGCCTGGTGTGCTGCAGTCCATGGGGTCACAAAGAGTCAGACATGACTGAGCGATTGAACTGAACTGATTCACAGTAGACATTCAATAAATATTTGTCAAATGCCCTGAAAACTTTAAAACAATACATGGTCTTATCTGATAGGCTTACTTTATTTCTTTATTCCAAAATAAAACATTAGACAGGCTAATATATTGCTTTAGATTTCATCTTCTCCATTTGCAGATATGAACCTCACAAAGGACAAACCACCTTACTTAAGTCCAAAATATTCCATCTCTGATTCCCTTTTTCCCACTTGTCTTATAAAGAGAAACATTATCTGGCAGTATTCATACTTCAAAAAGTGATACTAGGGAGAGTGACGTCAGCAAAATGGCAGACTAGGGAATACTGGCCCTCCTTCCCTAGGAGACACTGAGTTAACAACAATAGACAGACGAGAAGTTGCAGCACCTGGGCCACTGTAAACCCAACACAAGGTTTCAATGAAAGGGGTAGGAAAATGGTAGTGGTTGGCATTCTGCACTCATGCCACTTTCCCTGCAGAGCACGGTGTGGAGCAACCAGGAAGAAAACTGTCATGCCTGGACTCTTCCCTGGGAAACACAAACAAAACAGACCTCATGTCCAATTCTGGCTTGTCTGGAAACAGTCTACGGGACTGGCTTCTGTCTTGGATAACTGTGAGCACTAACAAAACTAGGAACCAGAGTTGCAAGACACTGTAAGCAAGATGCAAGAGGCAGCTGCAGTTCTGCAGGCAAAGCCCAGGGGGAGTTGAGAGTAGACAAAGGCTTGAGAGGCTGGGATAGGTGATTTTTTCCAAATTTTTTCAAGTGCCTCAGCAAAAGCTGACAAAGCATATAAAGAAACAAAGAGGCAGGGCCCAATTAAAGGAACAAAATTAAACCCCAGAAACAGACTCTAAAGAAACAGATCTATGAGTTGACTGTCAAAGAATTTTAAATAACTGTTGTAACAGTCATTTCAATACGTGGTATTGGAAAAACTGGACAGTCACATGCAAAAGAATAAAATAAGACCACTAAGCCAAAATGGATTAATGACTTGAGCATAAGGCCTGAAACCATAAAACACCTAGAAGAAAACCTAAGTAGTAAGCTCCTTGACATCAGTCTTGGCGATGATTTCTTGAATTTGATGCCAAGAGCAAAGGCACCAGAAGTAAAAATAAACAAATGAGAATACATCAAACTAATAAGCTTCTGCAAAGCAAAGGAACCCATCAACAAAGTGAAAAGGCAGCCTCACGAATGGGAAAAATATCTGCAAGTCATACACCGGAAAAGGGGGCAATACCCGAGATACATAAAGGATGCACACACCTTAACGACAAAAAGTCAAGCTGATGAAAAAATGGGCAGAGGATGTGAACGGCTCCTGCTGCTGCTGCTAAGTCGCTTCAGTCGTGTCTGACTCTGTGCGACCCCATAGACGGCAGCCCACCAGGTTCCGCCGTCCCTGGGATTCTCCAGGCAAGAGTACTGGAGTGGGTTGCCACTGCCTTCTCCAGATGTGAACTGACATTTCTCCAAAGATGACAAAAGACAGCCGACAAGCTTATGAGAAGATGCTCAACATTACTAGTCATCAGGGAAATGCAATCAAAACCATAATAAGCTATTGCCTCATACCTGAAAGGATGGCTACTATCAAAACAAAACCAAATCCAGAAAACAAGTGTTCAATTCACAAAAGCTAAGAGGTAAAAGCAAACCAAAGATCTAGCAGATAAATGGATCAACAAAATGTGGCCTATACACGCAAGGGAATATTATTCAGTCTTAAAAAGGAAGGAAATCCTGTTACATGCTGCAAGATGAATGAACCTTGAGGACATTATGCTTCATGAAATAAGCCAGTGAGAAGAAGACACACACACACATGATTCCCCTCACACGAGGTATCTAGAGTAGTCAGATTCCAACAGAAGGCAGAACGGTGGTCACCAGTGGCAGAGGGGAGTGAAGACGGGAAGAGTTTCTAAAATGGGTAGAGAGTTTCTGATTTGCAAGATGAAATGGTTTGGAGCTCTATTTCACAACAAAGTGAATATAATTACCACTACTAACTTGCGCATTTAAACAGTAAATTTTTGAAAATGTGGGTCACATTGAGTGGCATCATCTCAGTACCCAGCCAGAGACTAAATCCATGCCTCCTGCAATGGGAATGCAGAGTCTCAACCACTTGACTGCCAAAGAAGTCGCTTAAAATAGTACATTTTGTTACGTGCTTTTCCCCACAATTTTTAAAAAGTGACATGAGCTGTATTCCTGTCTATTTCCAAATATGCTCCTTGATTCAGCACTTTTGTTTTCTTAAGCCTTTCTCCTTTTCTTGCATTTAGGCATGAATATCCACCAACAGATGTCTCTTTTTTTTCCCAGAAAAAATGGAATATCCTCTAAATAAAAGGACATTCTCTCCAGACAGAAATGAAGAGTTTTGACAGTGACACATCACTGCAAGGCTTTACAGACCTAGTATCCCCAAAAAAAGGTTTATTGCCAAAAATCCTTATAAACTGACAAGCAGCTACTCCTTTCTGATTTGTTCTTATAATATCTTATTACTCATATTCACACAATGTTAAAAAAGAATTCTTTAAAATGTAACTTCTTAGTCTTCATCTAAATTCTATTTCTCACAGGTGGCCTTTTGCAAAGGACAATAATTACATTAAAAATAACTATAACTCTAAATGAAAAAATTATATCCTGAGGTTTTGTTCTCTCAAATGGGGCCCCCACGCAATTGTTTACATTGCCCAGAGCATGCTGAACATGAACATTACCACAAGTCAGAGAGACAAAGGAGTAACTCCTCCCTCACAGGCCACAGAAACATCTCTAGCAGTGAAAAATGACAACATTCATGAAAAGACAAGACCCAAAGACCACATATGTGCGGTCAACAAGCCAAACAACAAGAGAAGGTTGCTGGGGATGCTTATGTCTTCGTGCTGAGAGGCCCATCTCGGCGCTATGAAACGTCATTCTTTATCTTCAGCAATACCAAGTGCCTTCATGTCTAGCCTATCTGATATTATTATATATATTATACTATAATCTACCTGATATTAGCACAGTTTTAACAGTTTTCTTTTGGTTAGTGCTCACATTTTTTTCTGTCTTTTTACTTCCATCTTGCTATTTGTTTTAAATTTGTCCCATGTGTTCTTTATTCTTTTATTCTTCTTTTCTTCAAATCAAGCATTTTTCACATTTCATTTAATCTTGCCTATTAGTTTTTAATGCATTTTTGTGTTATTCTTTTAGTGGTACCATGTGAATTACAGGGTTACCAGGCTACCCTGAGCACCTTCCAAACAATCCTCCCAAGTCCTTCTTGCTACTGCTGTATATTTTATTTCTACTATGTTTTAAGCCCCACCGGCAGTCATATTATCATTTTAAAGTTCAATCTGTAACCAACCTAAGGAAATAGACATGACGGCTGTACACAGAATGAACAAAATTAAGTAATACTATTCCAGCTAAATTGATATTTGCTGAAATCCCCTACAGATTCGTGTAGCCTGGCAGCCAGGGACTCAAGGAGTATGCTGTTAGTGTGCAAATTCACAGGCACTGTGTATCTAACTGGCACTCCATGGAATTTACAGCCTCCAGCCTCAGTAGCATGGAGCTTTTAGAACACTGGACAAACCCTGACGTAGTTCTAAGACACACAGGTACACTGACTAAGGACCTCAACTCTTTCTCTTACTTAGCCTGACATTATCATTTTATCTCATCCTTTCCTCCTACCGGAATGTTTTCAAAAACGTTATAGAACAAATTCCTACACTGGACAAAAAGGTCTGTTAACTAAACTATTAAGATTTTTTAACTTTGCTGTGTTGCAATCACACAAAATTACCATTTTTATAGGCTAAAATTGCTTCAGTTCAGTTCAGTCGCTCAGTTGTGTCCGACTCTTTGTGACCCCATGGACTGCAGCACGCCAGGCCTCCCTGTCCATCACCAACTCCCGGAGTTCACTCAGACTCACGTCCATCAAGTCTGTGATGCTATCCAGCCATCTCATCCTTTGTTGTCCCCTTCTCCTCCTGCCACCAATCCCTCCCAGCATCAGAGTCTTTTCCAATGAGTCAGCTCTTCACATCAGGTCCCCAAAGTACTGGAGTTTCAACTTTAGCATCATTCCTTCCAAAGAACACCCAGGACCAATCTCCTTTAGAATGGACTGATTGGATCTCCTTGCAGTCCAAGGGACTCTCAAGAGTCTTCTCCAACACCGCAGTTCAAAAGCATCAATTCTTTGGCGCTCAGCTTTCTTCACAGTCCAACTCTCATATCCATACATGACCACTGGAAAAACCATAGCCTTGACTAGATGGACCTTTGTTGGCAAAGTAATGTCTCTGCTTTCGAATATGCTATCTAGGTTGGTCATAACTTTTCTTCCAAGGAGTAAGCGTCTTTTAATTTCATGGCTGCAATCACCATCTGCAGTGATTTTGCTTACCTACTGGCAATTGCATATGGCTTAAAGCAATACTTAAGTATAATTAAGATATCTAGATTAAGGAAATCAAACTTACATTACATTACATTAATCTAGGTTACACTTAATCTAGATTTCCTTCACCCAAATCTGGATTTGGAAAACTAAGCTTTAACACCTGAATTCAAACATTAAAAAGATTACTCTGTCTATGACACTCTAGAGCAATGAAAGGAGAACGAAGTTCACATTTAGCTGTTTAGTAAGAAGAACCCAAGACAGAAGATAACTGCAAAATGGCTACAGGAATGCTATTGTTAGTGGCTACAGGAAGAAAACAAATGGATCCTAGTCTTTCCTACTGTACACGAGTGGCCCCCTAGGTTTCAAAAGGCTTTGTATGTGCTGAAAAACAGGCTAACCTGGATTACAACCAGTAGAAATGAAATTTTCGGTGATTTCTACTTTGAGGGCAAAGAAGACTTTAGAAGGCAAGTCTGTATCAAAGTCCCTCACATTTCTATTGTAATAAAAGCTTCCTTAGAGAGGAATCAATGGACTAAACATATTTATCTTGGCTTTCTATTAAAATTGAAATAATAAAAGGCATACAACCAGAAAGGCACAGCAAACTTGAGAGGAGAGAGCAGCAGATAAGGATGTCAATAAAACTCTCTGGGAGGTGAAGAACGACAGTCCAGTAATAAAGGGCAGCTCTGGGGTTTCCTTCAGTCACATAAGTACTTGGCAAGGGAGTGGGTGGTATGAAGCAGTCAACAAGAAGCAAGCCTATTTATGCCAAAAGTATAGAAAGGTCAGGATTTAGAAGTATCAGGGGTTACTCTAAAGACAAGGGCACTGGGTTGAGTCTGAAAACAGAAGGACTGAATATGAGTACTGATAGTGAGCACTTAGCTCAGCAGCTCATTCTCCTAAGGCTCACGAAGGTGATCAGTCCGGGGGTTTATTTTCTGGGGAATACTCAAACAAGGGACGAGAAGGACTGCTGACTGAGAGACTCTGAACTGTGAGGGATGGAACGAAGCACCACTCTAAGGACTGAAGGATTACCCTGATAAATGAGAATTTCAGTCCTCTTCCTCCTAGTGTTCCAGCAAAAAAGGCAGCCAGGCTGATGAGCACCACCATCCTCCATCCACCAGCTAAGGCAAAAGTCTGAACAATTCGTCTGGAAAAGCTGACTGCAGAGCTGAAGAAACGAGGTCTTCAATAAAACGAGTCTCTGCCTAATCACTCTATAGTAAAAAGCTATCACCTACAAGCTTTCACAAAGGAGAGCTTCCCACAGCATTTTAACGCCTCCCTCAAATATGAAGAAAGAGCCATGGATGACCAGACACTTGAGAAAACCCTGTAACCCAAAAGACAGAGACTAAAACACCCAGGAAAAAGGAAAACAGAAAGACTCTGAAGAGAAGAGACAATATAGGGAGAAGAATCCCGAGAAGCAGAAGAAAACAAAACCTTTACTATAGGAATAGGGTATTATACAAAAGTATTCATAGAAGAAAAAAAGGCCTTAGAAACTTTAAAACATGATAAAAATAAAATATTTTACAGGATGTATTGGAAACTAAGTTTAAGGAAATGTCCCAGAAGTTAGGATAAAAGACAGAGGCAGGAAACAAAACAGAAGACCTGAGCCGTGACTACAAAGTGGTGGGGGGGATAAGATGCACAGTACATGCAGTGTAAGACGCCACAGCCATATGCGGCAACGCAGAGCAACCTCAGGAAAACACACCTGCGTAAAAAGCAATTCACAGAAGACTTAGTGTTGCTATTCAGTTGCTCAGTCATGTATGACTCTTTCTGATCCCATGGACTGCAGCACGCCAGGCTTCCCTGTCCTTCACTACCTCCCTGAGTTTACGCAAATTCATGTCCACTGAGTTGGAGATACCATCCAACCATCTCGTCCTCTGTTGTCCCCTTCTCCTCCCACCTTCAATCTTTCCCAACATCAGGGTCTTTTCCAGTGACTCAGCTCTTCGCATCAGGTGGCCAAAGTACTGGAGTTTCAGCTTTAGCATCAGTCCTTCCAAAGAAATCCCAGGGCTGATCTCCTTCAGAATGGACGGGTTGAATCTCCTTGCAGTCCAAGGGACTCTCAAGAGTCTTCTCCAACACCACAGTTCAAAAGCATCAATTCTTCGGCACTCAGCTTTCTTTATGGTCCAATTCTCACATCCATACATGACCAGTGGAAAAACCATAGCTTTGACTAGACGGACCTTTGCCAGCAAAGTGATATCTCTGCAATTTAATACACTGACTAGGTTTGTCATAGCTTTCCTTCCAAGGAGCAAATGTCTAATTTTACATAAGCTATAATTACCATTTTATCAAGCCCAACAACAAATACAACTAAACAACGTCACATACATCATTTCAGACTCTGAGAACCTGAAAGATGGCAGCACATGAGTCTATGAAAACTCCTTCACAAAAAATGTACAAGGATTCCTTGGTTAAGGATTCAGTGGTAAGGACTCCACGCTGTCATTACCAAGGGCCCGGGTTCGATCCCTGGTTGGGGAACTGAAATCTCACAAGCCGCACAGAGTGGCAAAAGAAAAAAAATGGTCAAATCACAGATAGCAAGCAAAAGACTAAAGACATTAACACACACTGAAATAACATTAATTTTTTAAACATCATTTGTTCCTATAGCTTATTGTTGGCCTTAAGTCACAATTCAGTCTTCCTTTGTCAGAAGGCTTTTCAACGCTTCCAGCTGTGATTTCAAAAATTGTACTAGGACAATGCTGAATTGTGAAGCCACAGTGAATGATAAGAGATGCAAAGTAACAGGAAGAAAAAAAAAATCACAAGGGTACAAAAAGGAGAGAGAGAAAAGACAGTATCTATAGAAATATATATATCTAAAACGTTCAAATTACACAAAAAAGAATGGTCTTTGTTATTTTTCATACTGAACATATGATTCTCTGATTATCAGTACACACGTCTACATCGGTCTTGTGTCCTTGGTTCCTGGATCATGGCTCCTGAGACTCTTGGAATTCCTCAAGGGTAGCGCATGGGGAGAACCTTGTTATCCTATTTGGTGTTTTGTCCTCAGTTCCTGAAATAGCTTCAGAATATAAAAGTGAAATGGGTGTCTTATTATTGATAAGCCCTTGCAACTACATCTGAATTTCTGCCAACGAGGTGATTTTATATGAAGGTCCTAAGTAACCCACGCTTGGCGGGCGGCTAGTTGCCAGGGGGACCAAGCCATGTGATAAGAGGGTTGGAACTTTCAGTCCAACCCATCCCACCCAACCCCACCCCCCCCCCCGGGAAAAAANTTACATTCCCAACAGCAATGCATGAGGGTTCCAATTTTTCCACATCTTCACCAATCCTTGCTCTTATCTTCCTTCCTTTGTGCCTTTATTATTATTATAGTTATCCTAGTGGGTGTCAAGAGATATCTCATTGTGGTTTGAAAGAAAGAGGGACTAGAGATTACACTCAGTCACCAGAGGCCAAAGTAAATAATCCAGTTGCCTGGGTAATGAAACTTCCATAAAAACCCGAGGCCTGGGTCCGGAGAGCTTCCAGGTTGGTGAACACACGGAGGTGCTGGGAGAGAGCAGGGAATCTCTAATCTCTTCCCTCACACCTTTCCCTTTGCACCTCTTCCATCTACCTGTTTCTGAGTTATATCCTTCAGCAATAAAGCTGTAGTGTCATAAGTGAAATATTTCCCAAGTTCTCTGGGTCATTCTGCCTAACAGTAAATTAATCATTCCCGAGGAACAGCTTATGGAAGGTGCTCTAGCCATCTGGTCAGCACCACAGGGGACAACTGGACTTGGGACTGGCAGGAAAGGGAGATGCGAGGCAGCCTCACGGGACTGAGCCCTTAGCCTGTGGGATCTGATGTTATTCTCACATAGCGTCAGAACGGCTTTAAACTGGAAGACACCCAGCTAGAGTTGCAGAGGACTGTGTGAGAGGGAAAAAAATCCCAGACCTTTGGTGACCAAAAATGAAGTGTTTTGTGTGAGTAATAAAGGAGAGATACAAGAATATTTTTTCCTTTATACAACACTGATGCCTTTTGCAAAGATTCTTCTACCAGTTTTGATGGCAGTTAATTTTTTT
Source organism: Neotragus pygmaeus (assembly GCA_006410875.1). Lineage (NCBI taxonomy): Eukaryota > Metazoa > Chordata > Mammalia > Artiodactyla > Bovidae > Neotragus > Neotragus pygmaeus. The sequence goes on from SJYV01055636.1 coordinate 9,928, forward strand.
TAACCTCATTTTTAGGTGAATCCCACTAAAAGAGTAAAAAAAAAATTGCCCGTTAAAGATACTCTAGATGTGACAATGTGTGACTCATCTGAATGAGGAAACTGATTTATTCAACTGATTTTATTCAGTAAAACTACAAATCTTCATAATGATGAAAGCAGGATGTAAAAGTCAAGCTTGTCTTGATTTTTGTACCAATCTACAAACCAGTCTGTACCCTAATGCAACGGAAGATAAGGACACAGAACCATAAGCAGAAAACAAGGAATACATATCACATCCTAGTAGGTAACCCGGGGCAGGTAATTTACACTGCAGCCTAAATTCTCCTGAGCTCTAATCGCATCAGAAACCTTCATTCCCATTCTCACGAAGCTGAACTTCTGACTAGAAGACACACTGAATTCTATCTTTATGCAAAGAAACTTAAGCAAGGTCACCTTACACCTACGGCCCTCTGGGCAAACATTCTTAGGAAGAATACATTAATCTCACACATAGTTATCTGCTTAAACTTAATTTGATTCTATGTTCAGTGCAACTCATCACAAATCACGTAAAGACAATGTATGATAACCAAAGAATATGGAAAACGGAAAAAGCTTACAAAGAACTATTTCAAGTCCTAACAATCACACTTGCAGTAACAAAATGGGGTAGATTATTTTCTTTAGCTGTTTTGTATTCTTGTAGCAGACAACAGTGCCACAGAGCAGAAAACTTAGAGCCTGTTCTTTCGCCTAGAAGAATGCACAGTTGCCACCTGAGCCATCTATAGTGACTGAAAACAATCTACTGTTGTTGGAAAAGCTGTGGTGAGCTTCAGCCAGTAAGCAGGGTTGAAGACATTCCGTGCAATGCTAAAGTGGTTCTTTATATGTGCATCTGCACTGCGCCTCAACAGGAGACTTTTATTAATAAACCAGGAGTATGCTCCCTAAGACTGTGTATGTTCCAATGAGCCTCTGTTTCAATCAAGTCCCAGAAATCATTTTCCACAGAGCATCTTCATATGGAAGGTTCTATCAGTCTTCAGTTCCTCAGCACTAGTCCACGATTAAACTTCTTACGAAGAAATGCTCAGAAATAGAGAGATCAGAATGAGGGCTCTCTTTCACTCTTATGGCCACGCATTCATTTCGTGACTTTTTCATTTTTAAAAGAAAAGTGCTGCTGAGATGGAAATCATCTCAACAAATGCAGGGTCAGTCATTACACACACACACACACAAAAAGCCTCAAGTTCTGGTGAATTCAGTGTTACTTCTAGTCACTGGTGCAGAACGGCTTTTGCCTCTGCGTTAACAAAGAGAGAGAACAGGGAATTCCATGAACCAGGAGAGAAGAAACCCACACGGAAAGCCTTCGGCAGCGCATGCTCTACAGCACCGCAGCCGCATTCACAACACTCAAACCAAGATCTGTGTCATGGGGCAGCTCTACGTTTACTGCCGACTTCTCTTTGTTAGCTGGATCTCCCAAAACAACCATTCTCTCACTGAAAAGAAATAAACAGGGTTTAGGAGGAAACTAAGGTTTTCCTTTTTAAGGTGATACAACTTTGAAGGTTCAAAGATGAAGCTGTTCAATTTCTACCACAGAACAGACGAATTTTAATGAAACACTACTTATGTATGTTAGAACTGAAAATATTGAAAACATATTTGCTAAGTCATCAGTGATACTATATACTTCAAAATATCTGTTCATTTATTTTAAACTTGTTCTCATTTCTTTCTCTGTTTGATATAATGAAACAGAGTAAGCAATAAAGTCCATTTTTGGAATCCCTGTTGTTTATATATCTAGTCTTCCATTTAGTCAGGATGGAGAAGGGAATGGCAACCCACTCCAGTATTCTTGCCTGGAGAATCCCACGGACAGAGGAGCCTGGTGGACTGCAGTCCATGGGGGTCACAAGGGGTCGGACACGACTGAGTGACTAACACTTTTAGTCAGAAAGGCAGTAGGCTTGAAAAAGATGCTAATAGTTTTCCCTATGTGGAGATGGCTTGAGAACCAATAACCTTCTCATTTNACTGCAGTCCATGGGGGTCACAAGGGGTCGGACACGACTGAGTGACTAACACTTTTAGTCAGAAAGGCAGTAGGCTTGAAAAAGATGCTAATAGTTTTCCCTATGTGGAGATGGCTTGAGAACCAATAACCTTCTCATTTCCAAAGACAGCAGAGGTTTCCAAGAAGGAGTTCAACAACTTCCCAGCACACTTCTGGGTCAGACCTTCATTCACAGCCTAACTCTCCTACAGTGTTTTACGTTTAAGAGCTCAACTCAGGAATTCCTATCGATAGCCACAGAATCTTAGAAGAAATAACAGAAGCTTAGTCCAATTCCCAACTGGAGTAGAGGAGTTTTTTCCCTGCAAGAGGCATGATGTGTGGCTCTCCAGCCGTGGCTGGGTCACCCAAGGCAGCCCGCCTCAGAACGGTGCAGTTCTGTCGTGGAATCTGTTCTTACACTGCTAGTGCCATAGTCCTAAAAGTGAAAGTGAACGCCAAGTCAGTCGTGTCCGACGCTTTGCGACCCCATGGACTGGAGCCCACCAGGCTCCTCCACCCGTGGAATTTTCCAGGCAAGAGTACTGGAGTGGGGTGCCATTTCCTTCTCCAGGGGATCTTCCCAACCCAGGGATTGAACCCAGGTCTCCTGCATCGCAGGCAGATGCTTTACCATCTAAGCCACCTGTCACATTCCTAAGGCAAGTATAAATGATTTTCATATTACCCCCAAAATTCNCCATTTCCTTCTCCAGGGGATCTTCCCAACCCAGGGATTGAACCCAGGTCTCCTGCATCGCAGGCAGATGCTTTACCATCTAAGCCACCTGTCACATTCCTAAGGCAAGTATAAATGATTTTCATATTACCCCCAAAATTCTTTAGAGGCCACTTTTCTGACTTTTATTCTTGCTGTAAATACAGGATACATGCAGCCCGGTGTGTATACAAGACAATCAATGAATCATGGGAAGAAAACATAACTTCACTTATATTTTTTATTCATCCTTTTCACATCTATTTTTGTGTTATGAGATACATAATATGTAAGTCACTCAGTTGTGTCCAACTCTTTGCAACCCCATGGAATTCTCCAGGCCAGAAGACTGGAGTGGGTAGCTTTTCCCTTCTCCAGGAGATCTTCCCTACCCAGGGATTGAACCCAGGTCTCCCCCATTGCAGGCAGATTTTTTACCAACTGAGCCACAAGGGAGGCCCAACATAATATACAGGAACAATTATATGAAAATATAAGAGACACAGTAAAACGTGTGGGTGAGCAAAATAATTTGGAGGCTACTATTCTCCATAGTTCAGAAAAGGCAATGGCACCCATGGACAGAGGAGCCTGGTAGGCTGCAGTCTATGGGGGCGCTAGGAGTCAGACATGACTGAGCGACTTCACTTTCACTTTTCACTTTCATGTATTGGAGATGGAAATGGCAACCCACTCCAGTGTTCTTGCCTGGAGAATCCCAGGGATGAGGGAGCCTGGTGGGCTGCCGTCTATGGGGTCACACAGAGTCAGACACGACTGAAGCGACTTAGCAGCATAGTTAATAACCTTCCCTTTCTTTTTTTTTAAAAATGAGGTCATAGGAGGCCTACCTATATGATTATGAATCTTCAACAGATACTGAATACTCATAAACAGTGTAGCATCAACCATGTGTAAATAACATGTTCAGCATCAGACTCCAAGGGCACCCAAATAATACAGTGAAGGCAAAAGCATCCAGAAGTGGCGGCAAAGAAATGGGACTATCCAGCTCTCCATCAAGCTCACTCCATGTATGTGGCAGCCACGTACACAGACACACACACCGCACACACATACACACAAACATACACCCACAACCCAGAAGGGGGATAGAGACTTGAGAGCCTATCTTTCATTATCCTTCCAACCTGAATCTAAAAACTGAATCTAATTTGACTGAATTTATCTACCTTCAACTGGAGGAGGAAATGGCAACCCACTCCAGTATTCTTGCCTGAAAAATCCTACAGAGGAGTCTGGCAGGCTATAGTCCCTGAAGTCACAGAGTCAGACATGACTGAGTGACGGACCATGAGCACTATCCACCTTTAAAGGCCTAAGCTGGATTCTTCAGAATCTTAATATTCAAAGTGACCCCCAGAACATATCAAGCCCATCTCAATTAACATTTAAAATACAGTTATCCTTGAAATTAGTTTTCAAGTATAGTACTGTTTAGAAAACACTATCAAAATCCTTATTATACAAAAGTAGAAAATACTCTACGTTTTTAAAGAAAATGTTCATGTTCCTACAAGGAGTACCCTAAAAACAAGGTAAGGAAATGAAGAATGAGTCTTTGAGAAACTGCTCTATCCAAGACCTTTAAAAAAAGGCAAGCAATTTAAATTAAATCAGGTTTTCAAAGGCTCACCTAGTAGCTTAGATGGTAAAGCATCTGCCTGCAACAGGAGACCCAGGTTCAATCCCTGGGTTGGGAAGATCCCCTGAAGAAGGAAATGGCAACCCACTCCAGTATTCTTGCCTGGAGAATTTCACGGACAGAGAAGCCTGGCAGGCTACAGTCCATGGGGCCGCAAAGAGCTGGACACGACTGAGCGACTAANTCCCTGGGTTGGGAAGATCCCCTGAAGAAGGAAATGGCAACCCACTCCAGTATTCTTGCCTGGAGAATTTCACGGACAGAGAAGCCTGGCAGGCTACAGTCCATGGGGCCGCAAAGAGCTGGACACGACTGAGCGACTAACACACACAGGTTTTCAAAGCACATTGTCTATCTTGTGGTTATTTAAACCAAAACCACCTATTGACCAAAGTAAAAATCCTGAAGCTATTTAGTAACCACAAGAGACTATGCAAAAGTTCAGAATTTGTGCCAACATTTGTTAAAAGTTAGTTCAAGACCAAGTTGGTAATTAAAAATAAGACTTTGGGATTATTACGACGGTTAACCAAGAAACTTTGTTTAAAATACACTGCAGCCAGTAAGAGTCACAAACCTAATGCAGAAAAATTAGACATTTCATTAAATACTCTCAGCAGTACCAGAAGGTATCAGCAGAGGGCCTCTAGAAAGAGTGGTACACAAGCTTTCTAAAGAATCTTTCCCAAGTAAACCAGGAAATGAATTACTTCCCTGGTACTGATATTTGCCAAAAAGAAAGTATAAGTTCAAATTAATTTGTCAACATCTGATTAAGACTCTAGCTCAGAAATGAAATCTGGGAATTTCTATTAAATTAAAAAAAATTCACTCCCAAATGAAGAAAGCAATATTCAAATGTCAAATATTGCTTTTCAGGTTACCACTCTGCACTGTAGGACCAAACTTTTCTAACAGTTTAAAGTGCCAGCTCTTCAGAATATTATTTTTTTTAAAACCGTTTGATATCTATTGTCATTCAGTCACTAAGTCATGCCTGTTTGCAGCATGCCAGGCTTCCCTGTCCTTCACTCTCTCCCAGAGGTTGCTCAAACTCATGTCCATTGAGTTGGTGATGCCATCCAAACATCTTATCCTCTGTTGTCCCCTTCTCCTCCTGCCCTCAAGACATCTAAGATCATAAAATCACAAATATGATAGAAAAGCAACATGTGCTATCTTACTGTAGGTAAATTAGGGCCCTACTGAACCAGGCAGATCCACATCACTTCTGGTTTCCTGAGAAACTCTTATAATTTCAGAGGCTTCCTTTATCCCAGTAGGCTGAAAATTCTATTATTTGGAGTTGGGAAGTAATTTTTTTTAAAGATAAAATAAAGTTCACTAGCAAAGTCTACTAGCAAAGTCTTATAACATTCTTAAAATTACTGGGCATCTGTATTTTTAAAGCAATATCGACAAAAATTTCAACTATTCTAAATTAAATTCTGTGACTTTCACCAGGTGAAAATCAAAGATATGAAAAAGATTGCAAAAAGGAAAAGCAACTTCAAACTAGAGTTAAATATATTAAAAGCAGCATATCAGACCTTAGAATCAGAAAAGTGATAGGGACTTCCCTGGCGATCCTTGGCTAAGACTCGGGGCTTCCAACGCAGGAGGCCTGGGTTTGAGTCCCAGTCAGGGAACTAGAGCTCACATGCTGCAACTAAGACCTGGAGCAACGAAATAAACAAACAAGGAAAGCGATAGCTAAGCTCTCGTAACCACCTGAGGACACTATATTCTGTTTTGGAGACCATAATTTAAAGAACACCAAAGAACTAGAACAACCAAGAGCTGATGGACCAACATGACTAAGTATTCAAAATGACGATGTGAGAACACCCCAGCGCTTACTCCAGCAGCACATATACTAAAATTGGAACACAGAGCATAGTAACGTGGGCCCTGCACAGAGATGACACTCAAATTCCTGAAGCACTCCGTATTTTTCATGGGCCTCTAGGGTCCTTAGTGAATTGTTTAAAACACAGATTTATATCTGTGACTGCCAAGGATCTTCCTGATTTGCAGTTTCCTGATGGAGCCCAGGGAGACTCCAAATTCACCTAGCATCCCAGAATCTCACTGCTAGAAGGCCATTCTTTAGGTCAGTTTTCTCTTTGAGCTACCTCCAGGCATTACTGATGGCTACAAGATTAGTTTTGGCAAGATACACAACAGCAAAGGATAGTAGTAAGAAGGATGACTTTTGTTACTCATCTGTAAAAGATGACCAGAGTTGTTTCAAAGTAGTAACAGAAGAAACCAAACAAGGGTAGTGGGGAAATCAGCCTTTGTCACTGCTCACATTCAAAAAGCTTATTTATTTTGAAAAAGGAAAAACTCTGTCCCCCTTTCTTGTCCCCTACTTGATCAGAACAATCATGTTCTTCAATTCTCTGACATACAAACAGGATAAAAAGACAAGAAAGCTGAACACGGAATCAGAAGGAACCCAGGGATCTGTCCCTAGTACCACAGTTAGCTGCATTACCTCAGGCTGTTTTCCCAACATTTTTGGATCTGTAAAATGAGGAGCTTGCTTAGGCTTAGCCCATAGCCTTAATAGTCTTTGAGTTTTTGCTAATCACCTGGCAATAGCCAGCGATCTTCTGGCTGAAAATCATTTGTGTTGCAAGGGGCTCATTTTGTAACCAAGGTTTCTAAATTTTTAGCTTCTTCATTACAATGATATCAAAGTCTGTGTCAGAGCTCTTTACCCCAGTAAAATGTTACTGTGATAAAATAAAATGTAATTGCCAGTTCTATAGCTCAGTCAGTAAAGAATCCACCTACAATGCAGACGACCTGGGTTAGGAAGATCTCCTGGAGGAGGAAATGGCAACCTACTCCAGTATTCTTGCCTGAGAAACCCCATGGACAGAGGAGCCTGGTGAGCTACAGTCCACGGGGTCACGAGAATCGGACACAACTTTGCGACTAAACTACCACCAACAAATATTTTACTTGATCTTTGGCTAAAGATATATTTTTGTAATATATAAACCAATAAATCCTTGCTAATTCTTTTTACAAAGAGATTTCTTCAAAGACTGATTTTTGAAATCAGACATCTTTTACATATTTTAAAGGATTCTATTTAGGAAACAAGATGCTTTCAAAGTCAAACCATACATAAAATGAGAGACACTAATGCCTAATAAATATATGCTGATCCTGAAGTATGAAATTTGTTCTGCTCCCACTGACTGACGAAATCACAGGTCATGATGATGTAACATCAAAACAAATCAAATATTAACAAATACTTACTAAAGCCCAATATTGTGCTAACTTGCCAAAGCTGCCTGTCTTTCGTTACATATAATGCTGCATTATGATCATTGAAAAAAAACCAATCTGTTCTAGTAATTATCTTCTATCATACATGATCCTGGTCTGTCCTTCTATTTATCTACCTATGAGTCTTTGGGAAGCTAATAGTCACAAGACAAATTCCTGTAACAATGTTCTGGATTAAAAAAAAATAAAAAAGAGTAGTGGACTTTGGGGGCCAAAATTTTCCCTCTCTCTTAAGATTGAAGGCTACTTTGATAAAGTACTCAAATCCTCTGTGAATAAAAGGGGAAAGCAGAAGGTATAGGCACATACTATGTTCCTTTAGAGATCTAATTACTCTAAAGTCTATATATTTTGTAATATAAAGGAAAAGGAGGTTAAATTTAACTCAAAGAGTGAACTTGCCTTTGCATTATGTTGAGCCTTCGTCACAGAAGGAATACAACTCAGATGTTAAAAACAAAACCAAAGAAAACTTGGAGAGGCATCCTTATGATGATAACTGTGCATGGTAAGTCTACCAAGGTCAAGAACATCCTAGCTACACCTTCAATTCCACTCTTAGGACAATCACATTAAAAGTCAGCGTAAGATCATTAAAGATAATAAAGGTATCACCACAGAAACATACTGCATTAAAACAAACATACATATTCTGGACCTCCTTGTAGCTCAGCTGGTAAAGAATCCACCTGCAAAGAGGGAGACCTGGGTTCAGTCCCTGGGTTGGGAAGGTCTCCTGGAGAAGGGAGAAGGGAAAGGCTATCATGCCAGTATTCTGGTCTGGAGAATTTCATGGACTGTATAGTCCATGGGGTTGCAAAGAGTCTGACACGACTGTGCACTTCACTTCATTTCATTTCACACAATCTAGACCCCTGAGTTAGGGTCAATAAGCCTAAAAGTTACTCCCTTTGGCATACAAGTTTTGTTCTATAAAGTACCTTTACTAGAGAAAAACTGAAAAGTCAAAACACATCTTCATCTCTGATTTATCCCTACTTTTCCATCCCGTATCATTTCTTTGATGATATCATTTCCTTGATAGTATCAGCTACCAAACTGACATTAAATACACAAACGAGAAAGATCTCTATTGGTTTTCATTTTAAAAATACAATTTTCAATGTTTTTGTTTTTAGGAAAAAAGACATTATTTTACTAGTTCTCCCAAGCAGACTTTAGGACTTTCAATTTTATCTTTAATTATTTTAAAAAGTATTTATTTGCTCACTTATTTGGTTGCACTGGGTCTCAGCTGTGGCATATGGGATCTTTGGCTACAGCATATGAGACCCAGTTCCCCAACCTGGGATTGAACCCAGACCCCACTGCATTGGAAGCCTGGAGTTCCAGCCGCCGGACCACCAGGGAATTCTCTTTATTTATTTTTAATCAGAGGATAATTGCTTTACAATTTGTGCTGGTTTCGGCCATACAACAATATCTCTATTTTTAATTCTAACATTGTCAGTAAATTCTACCCACTCTTCTATCGTCAATTCCATTTCCACAGTTACCAATTCAGTTCAGTACTTTAAAAGAGCACCTACTACTACTACTACGTATGGTAGTCACTACTCAATCCAGCCCATATCCTAACAATTCCCTGAGATAGTGACTTCTCAAGGTATAATTCCTTCATTATTAATGGCCTGTCACAGTAAGAGTCATCTCCTCACTTCCGCCTACTTCTCCTGGTCGAGGGGTACCACCTTGTGGTCAGCAACAGGAATTATCCTTCCCATCACCTCGGTTCTTTCCCCTTTGGAAGAACATTACACTTAGGCTCTCTGGTTTTGCACACAGCTCAATTAACTCAGTCTTACAAACCTCCCTTTCATTTGAGCAGAGTAGAATGCCATCCTGCAGTAATTTTTTGCAGAGGGTAGTGTTCCTTATTTATAAACCCTGGGAAATTCACATACTCTAAGTCTACAAACTATTTGTTACTGAATGAGAAAGAATGGGTTTTAGTCTACACCTTCGACAAGGCCACTTGACGTGACTATTTTAAAAGCTACATATAAACACGGTAAGTTTATTCAAAAACAAAACAAAACACAGTAGGCCCCAAATGGAGTCTCTTATGCTAATTCTCATATCATCAAACTGAGAACTAAATTACCGTTTTTTGCCTCTCCCAGAAACGGACTCAAACCAGGAACTGCTGATTAGCATTAGTTAGGTAACCCTTGCCATCCTCTGTAAGGAGAGTAACCTAGCAATAACCAACACACTTTTTGGACGAGTGTAACTTCCTTGTTCCTGCTCTCTTCTGCCTAGAAGTCTTTTATTCTGTACAGCTCTTCAGAGTTCGTTTCTATTTGCTCAGACTGAATGCTGCCCAATTCATGAATCGTCAAATAAAGTCAGTAAGCTCTTGACTTGGTTCAATTTCGTTTTTTTGAAAAGTACTAACACCACCCTTATGGCAAAAAGTGAAGAGGAACTAAAAAGCCTCTTGATGAAAGTGAAAGAGGAGAGCGAAAAAGTTGGCTTAAAGCTCAATATTCAGAAAACGAAGATCATGGCAACTGGTCCCATCACTTCATGGGAAATAGATGGGGAAACAGTGGAAACAGTGTCACACTTTATTTTTTGGGCTCCAAAATCATTGCAGATGGTGACTGCAGCCATGAACTTAAAAGACGCTTACTCCTTGGAAGAAAAGTTATGGCCAACCTAGATAGCATATCGAAAAGCAGAGATTACTTTGCCAACAAAGGTCCGTTTAGTTAAGGTTATCGTTTTTCCAGTAGTCATTTATGGATGCGAGAGTTGGACTGAGAAGAAGGCTGAGTGCCGAAGAATTGATGCTTTTGAGCTGTAGTGTTAGAAAAGACTTTTCAGAGTACCTTGGACTGCAAAGGGATCCAACCAGTCCATTCTAAAGGAGATCAGTCCTGGGTGTTCTTTGGAAGGGATGATGCTAAAGCTGAAACTCCAGTACTTTGGCCACCTCATGCGAAGAGTTGACTCACTGGAGAAGACTCTGAACCTGGGAGGGATTGGGGGCAGGAGGAGAAGGGGACGACAGAGGATGAGATGGCTGGATGGCATCACTGACTCGATGGACATGAGTCTGAGTGAACTCCGGGAGATGGTGATGGACAGGGAGGCCTGGGGTGCTGCGATTCATGGGATCGCAAAGAGTCGGACACGACTGAGCGACTGAACGCATCTGAACACTTAGACCATATAACCTAAGTTTAAATAAGACACACAGCTCAAACTCTCATTAGTAAGAAACGTTTCAAGTATTGCTCCTCATCCATCCGGCACGGCAGACTGGTGGCTACAGCTAACGGCCTTGACGTGCATTATCATTTTCTCCCCTTTAACAATGCCAAAAAAAACCCAACTTCCGTAACATTTCCTCACAGTACAGGCCTTTGGGACCCTACCCTTTGCTGTTCCCCCAGGTCTCCCTTCAGAGGTTTGGTCTGCTTCGTCGCATCCTCAGGTTTTTGCTTGTGTATCAGTGAGGTCTTCCCCGACCACTCCGCTTAAAACTTCCCTCCCCAGAAATCTTTATCTTCTTACGCAACTGTCACATCGTGTACTTTACTTATATGTTTTGCTTACCTCCTCCTAAACTTCTCCAGAGTGAGTATTTTTGTTTGTTTGATTCATTCCTGTATTCTCAGCACCTAAGGCTGTGATGGGCAAAGTATGGGCCGAGGCCCAGACGCTGTTCACCAGTCAAACCCCAACATGCCCATTCATTTACACACTATGGGTGATTGATCTCGTGCTCCAACACAAGTGAGTAGTGGCAAGACAGACCATATGGTGGAAAATGCTTACAGTGACTACTTACAGAAAAAGTGCGCAGATCCCTAACCTAACACAATGGTAGCTCAAACACTCAGTGGAACAATTATCGAACAATTACTGAGCAAACACACACAGGGGGGAAATGTCTCCCATCCCACGGTATTTTATAAAGATATAACGGAAGGGCGTCTACACTGAGATATCACTATGAAGCCCTCCCCAGGCTGGCCACCTGCGGCCTCTCTGAGGCCATCTTGTACTACTGTCTCCCGTCACTCAGCTTTCCACACTATTCCCTGGACAGTCAGGCGGGAAACGTCAGCTCCTACCCTAGAGTTACTTCACCCGCCAGAGTAGACAGCCAGCCTCAGGACTCATTTCTTCACCTCCTCAAGGCTTCACTCAAACGTTACTTTCTCAACAAGGCTCACCTTACCTTACACTGCAACTCCCCTCCCCTCTGTACACACCCCTAATCTCTTTCTTTCTCTAATTCTGCTCTTTTCTTCCCATAATACTCATCACACTTCATCGTAACATATTATTCATTTTTATATCTACTGTATGTCATCTCCTTCAATACAGAGTAAGCGTCCATAACGGCACAAATTTTTGCCTGTTTCATTTTCTGGTGTATTCTAACTACCTAGAAAACTGCCCAGTACATAGTTGGTATTTAATAAGTACTGTAAATGAAAGATCACTCCATTTCAAAAACTTATCCACATACATTCTCAAACTCCCTAACTAGATATCATTTCTTGCTCCCTATCTATTTACTACTAATTCATCAAACCAATAATCAAGGGCCAAAGTATTGGATGTGTGCTCAGTCGCTCTGTCGTATCTTAGACTCTGCGACCCCATGGACTGTTAGCCCTCGAGATTCCTCTGTCCGTGGCATTCTCCAGGCAAGAATATTGGAGTTGGTTGCCATTTCCTCCTCCAGGGGATCTTCCTGANGTATTGGATGTGTGCTCAGTCGCTCTGTCGTATCTTAGACTCTGCGACCCCATGGACTGTTAGCCCTCGAGATTCCTCTGTCCGTGGCATTCTCCAGGCAAGAATATTGGAGTTGGTTGCCATTTCCTCCTCCAGGGGATCTTCCTGACTCAGGGATCGATCCTGCACCTCCTGCAATGGCAGGCAGATTCTTTACCACTGAGCCACGCAGGAAGCCCGAAGTACTGGCATGAGGTAAGACACACCCCTGCCCTGAGGCAATTCTTTCCGCTCCCACCATCTCGTCTTTGACCCAAACCACTGTCATCTCTCTGGACACGACCGCCTTCCAGCTCATCTATCTGCATCCCACCTGAACGCAGTCCAACCTACTCTTCACACCATAAACACAGTGATATTTTCTAACCACAAACGTGAAACTGTCCCCTTTGCTTAAAATGCTTTGATACTACTCATTCCTCTTAAATGGAGAAAAACTCCTGAACACCGTCTGAAACCTCTGTCTGAGCTCCTTCCTCTCTCTCCAGCCTTACCCACGCGTGCATACACACGCACACACACCCGCCATCCCATCCCTCATACTCAGTAAGCGTCCTTCCATCTTAGCACCTTTGCACCTGGAGTTCTCTCTCCAACACCTAATTACCTCAGCTTACCCTCCAGATCTTTGTCTTTTCCTCACAGATGTGACATCCTTAACCAGGTCATAAGTTCCTATAATAGGCTCTAGTAGCATGTGTCACGTTTGAAACTTTAGATTTCCTCAACTGATTATTTAATATGTGTCCCCATCTGATGAACTCCATGAGAGTAAGGATCACATCTTTTTCTGTACACCACAGTATCCAGTGACTGGAACATCTCGTTATATGTTTGCTGAACGAATGACTGAATGAAAGAGTAAGTCAAGATATGGACAAAAGGAAAAACTTTAGAGGAAAAATAAAAAGCGTGAGAAAGGAGTACTAGCTGTTAAGTTGTAGGAGGTAAAGAAGTCTACATGAGCTAAATCATGAGAGGTCTTGCGTATCATTTTAAGGAACTTTCTTTATCCCTCAGGAAATGATGGAGCCAGTGACTGCTTTTTAAGCAGCAGAAATGACAATGACTTGTTTTAGTATTTCAGATAGCTCTCACAAGCTGCGTCCAGCATGGGGAAAAAAACAAGTAGAAAGGGCAGTGAGACAGATGAAGGCCTAAACCAGGGCACTGATTTGGAATGGAGAATGGGGGCAACCTTGGGGATCATGTCACTAAAGAGCAGGAGCAGTCCAGATAGCTCTAAGCTTGCCGACTGGGCTGAATGGGGGCTCCAGAAATTCGGATTGAGGAATTCTTAAAACTCGTGGGCTGATGCAATGTGTTAGGAAGCAAACAGGAATATAATGAGAAGCATTCATTATGAGCTATGACGATCACTCTTCATCCCACTTATTTAACGAAACGGGAAACTATCTTTGGCCACAGCCTCAGGTACTTGATGAGATACCTCTTTTCAGTCACCCGGGCAAAGTGTGCAGAGTACTAGATATAAAGCACAAGAAGTTAACAGGGAATCTAACAGAAACTTACCCGCTCTACAGATGCCTCATCCCCCGGCAGACACGCAGCAGCGGCGGCAGCGGCACAAGCTATTTCCATCACCACGGAGCTGGAAGGAGCGTCAGTAGTGGATGAAGACCTGGGTCGGCCGGACTGCATGACAGTTGCNCCGCTCTACAGATGCCTCATCCCCCGGCAGACACGCAGCAGCGGCGGCAGCGGCACAAGCTATTTCCATCACCACGGAGCTGGAAGGAGCGTCAGTAGTGGATGAAGACCTGGGTCGGCCGGACTGCATGACAGTTGCCATCTCCTGGCCAGATTTCCTGTTGATCTGGGGACTTCCCTTTGGGGCCTCTGGCTTGCCCCGCCTGCTGTGCAGGCTTGTCCCTCGCTTCATCTTGGGCGGCACGCGAATCTGCTGCAGGACGCGATTCAGAGCTGTGGGGTGGGTGGGGACACCATCAGTCTCAGCACACGCGTTCTGGCTTTCCAGATCCACTTCAGGCTCTGGGTCTGCCTGAATCTGTTGCACATCGTGGGGGGACACGGACGACCTCCTGCGCTGGTGCTGGAAGAGATGCTTCAAGCCTTGGCCAATCACGTTAATGTTCTCCAAAGCATTGTGGGTCATTTTAGACAACTTTTGTTCTGATTCTGTTTGCTTTCTGGCCTCTGCATCTTGGGATTTGCCTCCGGGATCAGGGTCCTCAAATAACTGTTCACTGCCCGAAGGCTCCATCAGTAGACTTAATATGCTTATTTGCAAACTCAAGATTTTTTTTAACACACNTTTTGTTCTGATTCTGTTTGCTTTCTGGCCTCTGCATCTTGGGATTTGCCTCCGGGATCAGGGTCCTCAAATAACTGTTCACTGCCCGAAGGCTCCATCAGTAGACTTAATATGCTTATTTGCAAACTCAAGATTTTTTTTAACACACCACGACTGTCAAATTAGGTAGGCATTGCTTCGACAGTAACTACACATGCAGCTGTGAGACGAAGGCTTCATGCCTATCTAATGTTAAAAAAAAAAAAAAAGCTCATATTATACATCCATGCAGAAACTCCAGTGTTAAAACAAAGAAAAACATGCCACTAGCCAAAGAAATAGACACTATCATTAAGCGATCTTTAATCAGAAGATTAAAAGATAGTTTTCTAGATAGTGGGTAATGATTATTTTCTAGAATAGGAGAAAAAGCTCTGAAACAAGTACAAAGGAAATGAAAACAGCGTTGTTAAAAAAAAATCCCTAAAAGCTGCAATGTGAAGAGGAGCTACGTACTAGAAGAGTCATCGTGGAAGGGAAACCATGATAATATTTGAGAGAACAGCCATTACCTGGGGAATCGAGAGACAGCCGAGCACAGAGCACTCGATATAGACAGTCTAGCTGAGGCCCCTGAAATGATTCCTCTCAATCACAACCATAGTTAATTATCTGCATGCTGAAGCTCAATACAGTAAATTCAAAGAATACCTGTGAAACGTGGATATCCCAATCTAACTGCATTGTGGATTTTAATGGAAAAGAGGAATTTCTAGTTATCATTTACATTCATCAAGGTCACTGGCAACTAGACACTTCTCTTTTGAGAAGAAAATGGAAACTGAAATCTCATAGGTTGGATTTTCTGCTGGAGCACAAATGACCTTTCAATACAATGAGTACATGATCCAGAAAGAATCTGTCTTCAGAAACTAGAGCTTGGCTCAGAACCAGTGAACAAAGAAAGAGACTCAAAGGAATCCCTTTCTTTGAAGAGGGTTGACCCTGATAGAGGCTGCCCATGTACAGTCCACCCTCCATATGCACAGGTTCCACATCTGCAGATTCAACCAACCTCAGATGGAAAACATTTGGGGTGAAGGAGTTCTAGGACGTTCCAAAGAGCAAAATCTGAATTTGCCATGCTCCCAGCAACTGTTTTCATAGCATTTATTTAGGTTGTATTAGGTATTATAAATGATCTAGAGATGATTTAAGGTATATGGGAGGATGCACATGGTTCTATGCAAATACTATGCCATTTCATATAAGAGACACGAGCATCTGAGGATTTCATTATCTGCAGGAGTCCTGGAACCAGTCCTCCATGGGTACCAGGGGACGGCTGTATTCACACAAACTCAAAAGCAAAAAAGTGACACAGTAACTGGGTATGACTAAAAAGGAGAGAAAAAGAAAGGTCAAATAGTAACCACACACCAACATTAAAGTGCAGGAAATTAAAAGGAAGTTGAAACTAAGAGATGTAAGGTCAGCACAACTGCCATAGCTACGTAAGTCACATGCCAAAGAAGGGGAGGGTGTGGTAGGGATGAGATTTCTCATAACAGAAAATTTTTTTTAAAAAATTGAGTTTCTGCAAATATGTAAAACAAAACTGCATTAATATACAGAACCTGCTACAGAGGACAAAATGTGGTGCGTGAAGTTCTTTATTTCTATATTTTACCTCAACCTTTCCTTCAAAGGGCTTTAAAACTCCCTGCGTTACACCAAGGACTTTGAACAGTTTGAAGTCACTACTAAGTCACTACCAAGTCTGAAGCACTTAGGATGGTCAGTCTGGGCACAAGCAGACAGACCTCTGGCCATCAAACAGCAATCTGAAAGGCGTAAATCAGTTGGATTTAAGAGTTCACTGTGAGCTCCAGGCTCCTAGAGTCCAAAGGGATAGGAATGCAAACCCATCACACCTTTCTTCCTGGTAACTTCTCTCAGACGACCTTCACACCATGAACGTGGATGGGCACCGTCACTGTGGCTTCAGGGACCACACTCTTACATGCCTATCTTCCCATCTCCTAACCTCTTCCTGGCTCAGGAGTATAAACCATGTTGACAGGGTTAAAGACCTGTAACCAGTACCTTCATACTAACTAAATATCACAAAATTCTTTGCTCCCAAACGAGGTAAATGAGGAGCAGTCATGAGGATGGGAAATTTCACTGCTTTTCACTCAAATTCTCTGTGGCCGCACCGAAAACCTGCCACACTGCTAGGGCCTCTCACCCTTTTCCTGACTCTGTGTTGCTTTTATTTTTCCTTTTCCCTTTGGGAAAGCCAAGAGAGAGGCTCTTAATCCTACCGACATAAACAACTGTTTCGGGCTATATGGAGTTTTCTGGGGCTCCTTGTGGGCAAAAATGTCAACAGTATATGCATTTAATTATCCTGATCTTCCCTCATGAGTTCCTAGCGCAGACTAACAGTTATTGAATTATTTTCACTCTGCAAAGCACTGAGCTTCTCAGACCAAAAGGGCTACGTAACCAAGATAATCCAGTAACTGTATATCAATTAACCTCTTCTTGTCCTGGGATATTTAGACCCTGAGAAGACAGAAGGATGTGAAAGCAGCAGGCTGATAATGAGGAAGTAATTTACTTTTTTCCTTATTTATATTGCATTAGCTAAATAATACAATAGATTTTTTTGTTGCTGCTGTTTTTGAAAGTAAAATAAATAAGTTTCTCCCATGATAATAAAAGACACCATAAAGAGAGGAATGGTGTCAAGGTTCCTTAGAAAACCAAACAATCTACTTGTCTCATATATAAACATACAAGGAATGTATTACGCAGCAGATCAGCTTCATTGGGCAGTGTCATAAACTAATCAAGGGCCTTCCCTTGTGGCTCAGACAGTAAAGTGTCTGACTACAACGCGGAAGACCCGGGTTCAATCCCTGGGTGGGGAAGATAATCTGGAGAAGGAAATGGCAACCCACTCCAGTACTCTTGCCTGGAAAATCCCATGGACAGAGAAGCCCGGTAGGTTACAATACATGGGGTCGCAAAGAGTCGGACACAACCGAGCGACTTCACTTCACATAAACTTCACTTCACTTCACATAAACCTGCTTCTTGGTTTTAAAAAATGGAGACTATGGCACATTTTTACATGTCTGTATCTTCATTTGAGATTCCATTAGCATGTCTATATCATTTATTCTCATATAATCAAAAGGATGATTAATTGTAAGGATATGCCAGCACTTGGAGGAAAGCCTAGAGACAGGGTACTGATTTCCAAGCCAAAGCTTGCATGAGCCATCTACATGGCTGCAGAGATTACCTAGTAGAGGAGCAGTGAATTCTGAGATTTCTAAAAGCAAAACATATCTTCATGATACTAACAGAAGCTTACCTGACACAGAACACCAAAGAAACCTAAACTGAGCTTTAAGCATCAAATTGTTAGATAAGAATTTTGAAAACAACCTGTTGCACTGAATGTAAAATGTAATGTTATAATCGTTATATAAAACTTGTGACAGGAAGGAAGCGAGCACTAAAATAATTCAATAATGTGAATGTTTTTTAAGACTCCCCTATTTTCTTCTGTAAGACAGTAGTAAAATTCAAATGAATAGTTAACTGTTGTTCAGCTTATAAAACTTTCCAAACAACCGTATTGCTATCTCTGGTTTAACACAAGCAAGTTCAACTGTAAAGCTAAGTGTTCTTTCATAAGAAGGAAATGTTGGCTTCTCTCTTATTCACAGGGCTTCTCTGAAAAGTAAAGTCCTTCTAAGTGAGCCTGAGGAAACCAGTAAAGACAAAAGGGAACAAAAGGATATGGGAGAAAGGGGGCAGGTGGAAGGGGTGAAAAGTGGGGAAAAAAGAGGAGGAAACGGTAGCCACCGACAAACCAAGTATTTCAGAAAACTTTGTTAAATTCTCAGAATTTTAACAATTTTCTACAACAGTTTTGAAAAAAAATTCAAGTTATATGTGAACTATCTTTCTTTTTTTTTCCTTTAAGTTGTTACTCCCAACTTTTTAGTTTTCTTGATAGACACGGTGACCAAAGCTTTTTGGTTTGGCTATGAACCGAATTATTTCACTGACGCCAACAAGTTGGATACTTGCCTTTATCACTCTTCCTCAAGTACTTCTAAGGTGTTCTGGAATCCTTTTAGGGAAAGCTGAAAAGCAAACATTAAGAATTACAAAGCAGGAAACTGAGAAGAGGGGAATTTATTTATATAAACATAGGAAAACACTGAGTATACACATAACAAAATGGTAACATTTAGCTCTCAGTGGTAGTACAGGGTAAGTTTTTCTAGTGTTTTTCAGTATTTTCTCATTTTGCAAAGAAATAATGAAAAAAAAACTATAATCAAGAAAAAACACTTTGGGGAAAAAGAAACTTCTCAATATTTAAAATAAGAAAGTAGCACATTTCATAAATATTTTTGCACTATGATACTGAATTAGGAATGGATAGTCCATTAATTCTAATCTTAAAGTAAAATGAAATGCAAAATAAGTGTGTTAGTCGCTCAGTCACGTCTGATTCTTTGCGACCCCGTGAACTGTAGCCTGCCAGGCTCCTCTGTCCACAGAATTCTCCAGGCCAGAATACCGGAGTGGGTTGCCATTCCTACTCTAGGGGATCTTCCCGACCCAGGGATTGAATCTGGGCCTCTCGCATTTTGGGCAGATTCTTTACCAACATGAAAAGAAGTATAATTTTATAAGCAAGTATCTTTCAAGTAGCTTCCAATTCTCCATCCATTTTTGAATTTTGCGTTCAAAAGCAGCTCTTAAAAAGTATGTCTACCATGAATAATTGAGGCTCAAGATGCACCAAAATGGAAAATTCCCTGGAAAACAGCCATTACCAGAGGCAATTTACTCAGGCATGTGTTTGGGGGGCATCTGTTTTGTGCTCCAAATTACAGAAACAAAGCATCCTACCTTAGCCTCAAGGAACGAATCCAGGATTCGTTTACACACTTGAAGCTTAAGAGAAACAGCACAGAACAACACAATTCAGTGCTAGAATGTGTAAGGACGACTATGATTACCATCAGAAGTGGAAGAAATCAGATGACATTTGCCTTGAAAAGTTTCAAGAAGAAAGAAGCTTTCATTGCACTTTGAAAGATGAGAAGATGGATGAATCAGCAGGAAGATATAGGCCGAGATTCCCAGCTCAGAGCAGTACACACGCTACACGCTGGGGGCCACTGAAGAGGCCAGACAACTGTACTGGGGGTACTCATCATTCTGAGTCATCTGGAGAACTGAGCGGCTAATGGACAGATGTGAGGGGGTACTTTCCGTCTCTAACTTTTTCTGCCTTTCGAAGTGTATACATTATGACTATTCTTATGTTGGGAAAAAATAAACTTATGTATTTGATAAAAAAAAAAAGAAAGTAAATACATATTTTAATCTCAAGGGGAAACATTTTAAAATGGTAGAAAAGGATATAACTATTGTGCTAACGGAAAGGAAATACAGAATTAAAATATGCAAATAAATACAAAAAGGAAGGAAAGCAAGATTGCAGATAAGACACATAAAAAGGAAAATATAAGATATCAAATGCAAACCCAAATATTCCAATAATTATATTAAATATAAGTGGACCAAAAGAAAAAGATTATCATACTAAATAAAAACCAGAAATCAGTCCCTGGTGGTCCAGTGGGTAGGACCCGGCACTTTCCCAGCAGTGGCCCAGTTCATTCCCTGGTTGGGGAACTAAGATCCCACAAGCCCTGTGACGTGGCCAAAAAAAAAAAAAAAATCCTCTATTATGATGTGTAAAAGAATCATGCCAAATATAGAGAACAACTAAAATAAAATGTATAGAAAGGGTTAACAAACATAATCTAAACAAAAGCTGCTCAAGCTTTATTAGTAGTACTCAAAGTAGACTATAATTCAAAAAGCATTAATGGAGGTAATATAATTCATGGATTAAATGCAGAACTCATTAGAAAGATGTAATTTAAAATTTATATGCAAGTAATAATATAGCCTCCAAACGCATAAAGCACAACTTAGCAGAACTACATGAAGTGAAATATATCTATAATCATATGGAGAAATTTTTAACATCTCTCATAATTGATAGAATAAATGACCTAAACCGGAGGAAAAATAGAGATACAGACTTGAATAGCATGGTTAACAAACTGGGGACCTAAACAAACATTTGTATACCTGCAGAATACTCTATCAAATTCAAAGAGATCACTTACAAAAGTGACCCATGTGCTGAGCACTAAATCAAGTCTCACAAGTTATTCTCTGACCACAATGTGGACTCCTAAGGTTCACAAACAGTGGATGAAACCACTCTCTCCCCACCACCCACAATGTCACCTGAGCCAACCTGGAGGCAATGCAACAGGGATGGAGCAACACAAGAGGCTGGACAAGCACCTGTAATCCTAGAGGTAAAGCTTTCTTTCTAACCAAAGGAAATACAGACCCAAGAGCACGAAGGAATTCCACTGCAGTCAGGATGATTAAATCACAAATTTTGACCAATTGCTAGAGACTGAATGGGGGTTGGTATGAGAGTGCAGAGTCTCGAGGGACTGCAATTCAGGGACTGCAATTGGGAGAGAATCTCTACCCTATTACAAGCTTTTCTGCCAGGAACCTCAAAGGCTGTATTTGCGGGTGGGGGAAGGGGTGGAGGCGGATAGAATCTGACAGAATGAAGAGAGGCTCCTTATCCCAGCCCCCACCCTTGGGGAGCTTGGCAGCCAACACCAATCAGCCCAAATCTATCCCCTATTAGCTTAGGGACTTCCCTGGCGGTCCAGTTTGGTTAAGCCTCCGTATGCTTCCACTGCAGGGAACAAAGATTCTGCATGCTACATGGTGAGGCCAAAAAAATAAAATACAGGGGCAGAGAAGGCTTCTTTGAATAGGAAATTCAAACAAAAACTACTATTGGTTGAAATCTATTTAAAAAAAAAAACTTAAGCTTAAAAAAGGGGAGGGAATATAAAACCTAAGATAGACACAGCAGTTGAGGAAGAGAAAAGAAGGGGAACAACTCCACTCCTAGAAACAGAAAGTTTTATAAGGGCCACACCTCTGAAACCCAAGTTCTAGTGCCTGCCTAAATCTGAGGCCTACCAGATCATCACAGAATTCCTCCCACCCTCCACTATCATGCTAACAGTTCAGTTCAGTTCAGATGCTCAGTTGCTCAGTCATATGTCTGCCTCTTTGCAACCCCATGGACTGCAGCATGCCAGGCTTCCCTGTCCATCACCAAGTCCTGGAGCTTGCTCAAACTCAGGTTCATCGAGTCGCTGAGGCCGTCCAACCATCTTATCCTCTGTCATCTCCTTCTCCTTCTGCCTTCAATCTTTCCTAGCATGAGGGTCTTTTCCAAGGAGTCAGCTCTTTGCATCAGGTGGCCAAAGTATTAAAGTTTCAGCATCAGTCCTTCCAGTGAACATTCAGGACTGATTTCCTTTTAGGATTGACTGGTTTCATCTCCTTGCAATCCAAGGGACTCTCAAGAGTCTTCTCCAACACAGTTCAAAAGCATCAGTTCTTTGGCACTCAGCTTTCTTTATAGTCCAACTCTCACATCCATACATGACTACTGGAAAAACCATAGCTTTGACTAGACGGACGTTTGTCGACAAAGTAATGTCTCTGCTAACAAGCTTTGAGTAAAAATAATGGAATATAGCCGCCAAGAAACAAACTCACTGTGTGAAACAGCACAAAGAGAAAACCCAAAGCTAAGCCGGGATATAATGGACATTAGGGAAATTGGAAGTCTTCGGTTTCCATGACAACAACATGTATCAATGCTGGTAACCACAGCAATAATACTCTTTAAACATAGCCCAACCCCTAACAGATTAATTTAAATTCTACCTTAAAGGCTCAGCAGAAGGAAGCTTGCAGTCTTCTCCAAGCATATCAGATATTCACCTCAGTATTTCCTGTTCTACACAAAATGGACACCTTTCAACAAGAGCTTATGAAGCATGCCAAAGGCGGTAATAAAAACACAGTTTGCAGAAACAAAGCAATCATCAGAACTAGACTCAGAAATGCCATGGTATGAGAATTATCAGAGAATTTAAAATGATTAATATGGTAGAGAATAATGGAAAAGGTAGACAACATGCAAGATCACACAGGTACTTTGACAGAGACGTGGAAATCATAAAAGAATACAGTGGAAATCCTGGAAAGAGAAACATGGTAATAAACAACAAATTCTTTTAGTAGATTTGAAACAGCTAAAAAAAGAATCAGTGAACTTGAAGACAGGCTCACAGAAATTACTCAAATTGAAATGTAAAGAAGAAGTAGGAAAATAAAACAAGAGAAAACATCCAAGAACTATGGGAAAATATCAAATAGTGTAATATACTCAGAATGCCTGGTGAAGAAAGAACAGAGCAGAAGAAATATGTGAACGGTTAAGTGACAAGACACCAAACTACAGATTTAAGAAGGTCCAAAAGTGTCAACAAGACTTAAAAAAAAAAAACCCAAACTAGGCATATCATATTCAAATAGCTGAAAAGAAAAAGGGAAATCATGAAGGCAACCAGAGAGGGGCAAACATAGTATAGGCAGAGGAACAAGGATAAGGATTATAATAACCCTGCTGTCAGAAGCTTTTCAAGCAAGGTAATAGGGGTTTAGCAACTTTAAAAAAATGTTGAAAGAAAAAGATTGTTCAACCAGTATTCTATATCTAGTGAGAATATCCTTCATAAGTGAAGAGGAAATAAAGACTTTTCCAACGTGAAAGTGCACTTTTTGGTGCAGCCACTACGGAAAACAGTATGGCTGCTGCTGCTGCTGCTGAGTCACTTCAGTCGTGTCCGACTCTGTGCGACCTCATAGACAGTAGCCCACCAGGCTCCCCCGTCCCTGGGATTCTCCAGGCAAGAGCACTGGAGTGGGTTGCCATTTTCCTCTCCAATGCATGAAAGTGAAAAGTGAAAGTGAAGTCACTCGGTCGTGTCCGACTCTTAGCGACCCCATGGACTGCAGCCCACCAGGCTCCTCCGTCCATGGGATTTTCCAGGCAAGAATACTGGAGTGGGGTGCCATTACCTTCTCCATGGAAAACAGTACGGAGTTTTCCCTAAAAAGCTATCAAGAAAAAACAGAGTTGCCGTATGACCCAGCAATACCACTCTTGGACATACATCTGGAGAAAACTCTAATTCAAAAAGACACATGCATCCCAATAGTCACAGCAGCACTATGACTAATACCTAACACATGGAAGCAACCTGAATGCCCACCAGTAGAGGAATGGATAAATAAGATGGAGCGCATGTACACAATGGTAAACTACTCAGTCACAGAAAGAATGAAGCAACGCCATGTGCAGCAACAAGGACGGACCTAGAGAGCATCACACTCAGTGAAGTCAGAGAAGACAAACAGCACAGAGTACCACTTATATGTGGGATCCAAAAGAAATGACACAAATGAACTTATTTACAAAACAGAAACAGACTCACAGAGAAAAAGAACTTACAGTTGTCAAAGGTGAAAGCGGGTGAGGATAAACGGGGAATTAGGGCTTGAAGGATATACATGACTAAAACAGATAAACAAGGCCTACATGTAGCACAGGCAACTATGTTGAATATCCTGTAACCCCCTAAAAAGGAAAAGAATCTGAAAAGGAATACACATACCCATATATGTATAACTGAATCTGTTTGCTGTACACGAGAAACTAACAACATTGTAAATCAATTCAGTCGCTCAGTCATGTCTGACTCCTTGTGACCCCATGCACTGCAGCACGCCAGACTTCCCTGTCCATCATCAACTCCCGGTACTTGCTCAAACTCATATCCAGCAAGTTTCTGATGCCATCCAACCATCTCATCCATTGTCATCCCCTTCTCCTCTTGCCTTCAATCTTTCCCAGCATCAGAGTCTTTTCAAATGAGTCCATTAATCGCATCAGGTGGCCAAAGTATTAGAGCTTCAGTTTCAACATCAATCCTTCCAATGAATATTCACGACTGACTTCTTTAGAGTTGACTGGTTTGATCTCCTTGCGGTCCAAGGGATTCTCAAGAGTCTTTTCCAGCACCACAGTTCAAAAGCATAAATGCTTTGGCATTCAGCTTTCTTTATGGTCCAACTCTCACATCCATACATGACTATTGGAAAAACCATAATTTTGACTATATGGAACTCTGTTGGTAAAGTAATATCTCTGATTTTGTTATGCTGGTGTGTGAAATGAGTGTAATTGTGAGGTAGTCTGAACATTCTTTGGCATTGCCTTTCTTTGGGATTGGAATGAAAACTGATCTTTTCCAGTCCTGTGGCCGCTGCTGAATTTTCCAACTATACTTCAATTAAAAAACCTTAATTTCAAATTTCTTACATCAAGTATTCACGATATGCAATTCAAAACAGGAANTCTTTGGCATTGCCTTTCTTTGGGATTGGAATGAAAACTGATCTTTTCCAGTCCTGTGGCCGCTGCTGAATTTTCCAACTATACTTCAATTAAAAAACCTTAATTTCAAATTTCTTACATCAAGTATTCACGATATGCAATTCAAAACAGGAAAGAATACTCAAAATAAACATACACTAGTATTTATTATTAATTAATGTTACATACAAATAGCAGGCTTCCCAGGAGGCTCAGTGGGTAAAGATTCCACCTGCAACGCAAGAGACACAGGTTCAGTCCCTGGGTCAGGAAGACCCCTTGATGGGGGGTATGGCAGCCCATTCCAGTATTCTTGCCTAGAGAATTCCATAACAGAGGAGCCTGGAGGGCCACAGTTCATGGGGTCAATAAGAGTCAGACACAACTGAAGCGACTGAGCACGTACGCACACACAACATAAATGTTACATTTCAATATGCCTTCAGAATGTCAAACTCTGCTCAACTGACCCAGAGCCAATCTTAAATCTCTCTAGAGTAAATGGATGAACACCAAGTTTAGAAATAAAACTTAGTCATGTGTTTTTGGATTTTAAAAACGTCTTCAACTTCTGCTCTTTCTCCTTCACTGTAGATCATTTGAAATGGTTTCAGTGGTAACACAAACTTTATGCTTTGCTACACTGCAAATTTATTCAAAAGTTCTATTCTTGAAGTCATTATTTCTTCTCATGCTTCTATTTTATAAACAACAACATTCTTCTGGCTCCCTCCTAATGGTATTTGTGATTTAGCAACATCTTTTCCCAGCCCAGTCATTCACACTCAAAACAAACCTTTCTCTTGACCTCCTTGGTTTGTAAGTGCATAAAGAAACCCAAGAGTTGAGCCAGATATGAGAAAGACATAATCAAAGTTCAACAGACATTTACTACTTTGAAAAATGAAATATCCTCAGTCACAAATATAGCTTTATCACATTTCCTTGAGTTGGGCTTCCCTTATGGCTCAGATGGTAAAGAATCTGCCTGCAATGCAGGAGACCTGGGTTAAGTCCCTGGGCTGGGAAGATCCCCTGGAGAAGGGAGAGGCTCCCCCCACTCCAGTATTCTGGCCTGGAGAATTCCATGGACTGTATAGTCCATGGGATCACAAAGAGTCAGACACAACTGAGCAACTATGACTTCACTTCACTTGAGTTTACTCAGTAAATATGGCAGAAGCAAGAGGACCTTACTAAGAGCACAGTGACCACAAAGAATGGGCAGTTCCAGTGCCTTGGCTTCGGAGAAGGCGCTGGCACCCCACTCCAGTCCTCTTGCCTGGAAAATCCATGGACGGAGGAGCCTGGTGGGCTGCAGTCCATGGGGTCGCGAAGAGTCGGACACGACTGAGCGACTTCACTTTCACTTTTCACTTTCATGCATTGGAGAAGGAAATGGCAACCCACTCCAGTGTTCTTGCCTGGAGAATCCCAGGCATGGGAGAGCCTGGTGGGCTGCCGTCTACNCCCATGTATTCACATCTGGATAAGAATATCTGCTATTTGAAAGACAGCTGCATATTAATATGATGGCTATGAAAAGACTGTCTGGATTTAACACATAACCTTTACCTGTTAATCCACCTCACTGTTTCTATTATCCTTCCATTGCTGCTGCTGCTGCTAAGTCACTTCAGTCGTGTCCGACTCTGTGTGACCCCACAGACGGCAGCCCATTGGGCTCTGCCATCCCTGGGATTCTCCAGGCAAGAACACTGGAGTGGGTTGCCATTTCCTTCTCCAATGCATGAAAGTGAAAAGTGAAAGTGAAGTTGCTCAGTCGTGTCTGACTCTTCGTGACCCCATGGACTGCAGCCTACCAGGCTCCTCGGTCCATGGGAGTTTCCAGGCAAGAGTACTGGAGTGGGATGCCATTGCCTTCTCCGTATCCTTCCATTAGGATAGGATATTTTTCTGGCAGTCATTTCCCCCCATATGTTTCAAATGCTGGAATAATCACATTGGCAGGGTATCCTCTCACCAGGATGCTTTCACAGGTCACCAAATGATGAACTCTTTAGCTTTTGGACTACCACCTTAAGACAGAGATTACCCATGTCTTACATGTACTTGAAACATGAACAACAGGGTCATAAATCAGCCACTCTTAAAATCCCTTTCTCTAAACATTCTCAGAACTAGCTGTGCCACATCGTGTTGTCTGTAAGCCAATACTGAAACAGAATGAATATGATAGATCTTTCTGGTAGGAATGCCTATAAAGGATAAATTATAACAAAATGAGAAGTGCAGATTACCTTCAGATCACAAATATAAATATGATGTTGCTGAAAGGAGAGGAAAAGGAAGGAACGGGTAGGAATAATTCAGATAGTTGCAG
The DNA here is from genome assembly GCA_006410875.1 of Neotragus pygmaeus. Classification (NCBI taxonomy): domain Eukaryota; kingdom Metazoa; phylum Chordata; class Mammalia; order Artiodactyla; family Bovidae; genus Neotragus; species Neotragus pygmaeus. Next base: position 37,527 of record SJYV01055636.1, read on the forward strand.
AGTTCTAAGAATGTCTCAGGCAGACCAGTGTGGAGTATTTAAGCAAATCTTGCTCATTCCAGGAATCCCACATCTGGTAGAAAGAGACCGGTACTAAAAAAACTGTATGCTTAATCATTAGCTGAGAACAGCCCAGAGGGAAATGTGACTTTGGTAGGAACTCAGTAGTTGATCCGCAGGTATGTGTAGTTGCCAGCTGGAGCTCTCAACTGTTCTACATAGCAGTTTCTCTTAAGTAGTACATTGAGCAGTGCACTTACCATGACCCTCTCTATTAGGTATAACCCTCTTTTAAGATTCAGCATAGGTATAACTCCCTAAAAGGTCATCTTGAACATCTTCCACAAACTACATCATCTAGGTTAGGAATCTTTCTTCTATTCACTCTATACATGATCTTCTCCTAATATCTCCTTTTATTTTCAGATAAGCATTTACTTATTTATCAAACACTGCGTAATGTAAATGTTTTGAGGCCAGTAGTTATTTTCTCTTGATCTTATATTACACAGAATCAGGCAAAGTTTATTACTGAAAGAAGAAATGAAGGATATACAGAGTGGTAGATTTTATTTCCACTATATCACTTGGGCTTTCCTGGTGGCTCAAACAGTAAAGAATCTGCCTGTCAAGGCAGGCAACCCAGGGTTCAACCCCTGGGTCGGGAACATTTCCTGGAGAAAGCAATGGCAATCACTTCAGTACTCTTGCCTGGAGAATTCAATGGACAGGGCAGCCTGGCAGGCCGCCATCCAGGGGGCTGCAGAGGCAGACAGGACCAAACAGCTAACACACACATGCAATCACTTAGAATATGCTTAAACCTGGAGATAGTTGATACTCTTGTTGTAATAATTGTGGCATCTGTGATGTGAAAGCAGTTCTGTCATGGAGCCAGATGATGACTCTAGATTAGACACATACTGATAAGATGCAGTTAAGTGGAACTCTGCTGCTGCTGCTGCTGCTGCTGCTGCTGCTGCTAATTCGCTTCAGTTGTGTCCGACTCTGTGCAGCCCCANAAGCAGTTCTGTCATGGAGCCAGATGATGACTCTAGATTAGACACATACTGATAAGATGCAGTTAAGTGGAACTCTGCTGCTGCTGCTGCTGCTGCTGCTGCTGCTGCTAATTCGCTTCAGTTGTGTCCGACTCTGTGCAGCCCCATAGACGGCAGCCCATGAGGCTCCCTGGTCCCTGGGATTCTCCAGGCAAGAACACTGGAGTGGGTTGCCATTTCCTTCTCCAATGCATGAAAGTGAAAAGTGAAAGTGAAGTCACTCGGTCGTGTCCGACTCTTAGCGACCCCATGGACTGCAGCCCACCAGGCTCCTCCGTCCATGGGGTTTTCCAGGCAAGAGTGCTGGAGTGGGATGCCATTGTCTTCTCCAAGTGGAACTCTACCCATCACAATTTCCTCACATAGGAATATTAACTGGCATTTTGATTTACTGCCATGAAAATATTCTTGGTTATAGATAACAAATACAATAAAGAAAACCTATAGCCAAAACTCCGTAACTGTGCTTGAATATATACTATTCATGTTATAAACAGGGCAATAGGTCCAAAATGGAGTTACTTATGCTAGGTCCCATGACACCAAATGGGAGAATTAAGAGTTTTGGCTCTCAGAAATGGAGCCATAAAAAGGTCGATCAGGAATCACCTTGGTGAGGTCATCTGCCTGATGGCCTCCTCCCATCCCCTAAAAGAAAGTAACTTTGTAAAAAAACAACCCAGTTTTTGACTCCTTTATTTTCCTTCATGTCTATAAAAGTGTTTCATTTTCAACAGCTCCCCGGAGCCCCTTTTATCTGCTGAATTGGATGTTGCCTGATTCGAATAGATTTTTGCTCAGTCTTAAAAAGGTAATATGCCTCCGTTTATTTCAATAGTTGTTAGTAACAACAAGAAGTGGGAACTGAAGGAGACCACCCCAGCTCCCCCACAGCCCCGCGAGCAATGAGCAATCGGATGCAGTATCTGCTGAACCCCGAGCGAGCTCATGGCCTCTTCTTCCTCTGGATATGCTGGGCGCGACCCTCTCCAAGCATCTGCTGCTTTTTTCTTAGGAGCATGGCTTTGCTTGAGCATTTCTTTTCCAGAGTCTGTGCATAAACTGGCCGGAGTTGAACTGGGTGCGACTTTAAAAACAGACAGGGTCTAAGGGTGAACCGAGTCTGATTTAGAATGTGGACGGGGTTGACCTTCAGACCGCAGACAAGTTAGAACCAGTTAGAAACTGGTTCCGACTGACGCTGCAGTGAATCCAACGTGGGGCGTCAGGTGAAACTAATTTTGTTTTGAGACTGAACAAGCACTTTAACCTTGCCCACGATAATCCTGAATTACAGCGGCCACAGCGGAGAACTTTTTACCTAGCTGTTTATGAGACGCCTCAAAGAAAAAGGAGTCTCAGCTGAGCACTCACAATAAAGCGTAGAGGGAAAACTCATTTCCTCCTCTTCAGCTATTTGTGACCAGGATGAACCCACCGGCACACCCCACACGCTCTGGAGTGTGCAGAATTCTGGGGAGACTGGCAGAAGACAGCAAGGGTAAGGATTCTTATCAAAGTCAGCTGTCCTAGGTCTCTATCTGTGACGCCTGGTTGAGAGAAGAAGCGAAATTTTCACGTTGTCCTTTCGTTTGAGATTGGCAGGCAAAAGGCCTGTGTAAGAATTCAGTGTTTGAATCTTGACTTGTGAATTTGCTTTCGGGTACCCACTAGTTGTTGACCTGTTCTCTCCCAAGGGTAGACATTGCCTTGGGGTCTGGTTTTGTGTTCAGAAAACTTAGCTTTCTGCCTACCTGGGGCACTTGGATTGCTGTGTGTGCAGGTTGCTCTACTGTCCAGTTGGGGGCCCCCCAAAATGCGGCCAGACAGAAATGTGGGTTTCACTCCTTTGGTAGCCTGGGTCATTTTGTTGGCAGCCCTCGGGGGAACTGTCCGAGTCTTTCTTTGAGTTGTCTTTTGGTTAATCTGGATCTTGGGAGGGTAATGTCACTCTTTTGGAGTGCCTCTTGTGTCTGTGGAGTTGTGGAATACTGCCATGGAATATGTGCTGTCTATTCCGGCTGGCACCTGATAAAGTATTTGAAAGATATTCTTAAAATCCTTAATATGCCTCAGTTTATCTTTTAACAATAGAGAAAGAGGAAAGGAGAGGGCAGAGAGAGAAAGGGAAAAAGAGAAGACAGAGGGAAGAAAGAAGAGAGAGAGATTACATGTAGATATACTCTTTCAAGAAAGAAAGAGGTGTCTAGGGTCAGAATCAAATAAGAATCTGAAAAGGAAGGTGGTAGAAACATGAACAAATGTAATGGCTGTCCTGTGGCTGTTACCAAAACCTGTACCCTAGATAACTCAATCATATATAGTTTGTTGATACCCAGTAACTTCTCATTCATTCAAAGAACTTCCTGTAATCATAAAGGCTAAAAAAAAAAAAAAAAAGAAAGAACTCCATTTCCTTTCTAGAGGGATTCTAGATAGATTCTTACAATTAAAGGAAATAATTTGGAACATGAAGATATATGTGGAGGTTAAGTATTCCTACTATTTGGGGGACCCTGTTATGTAGATCAGCTATTTCTGACCCTCAGAAGCATATTCTATCTCTTGCAACATGTGTGAAAACCTTCTGTTTTCTGTAATAAATGTCTCTTTTAAAAATGTCTGCATTGGTTTTTGTTTTCCTGCTTCATAAATTATATAGTATTTGGTATAAGAAATAGTTGCCTAGAAAACTAACCACAAGATAGACATCTGAGATTATTTACTTAGTTGTGCTTAGTTGTGTATATGTGTTCTCAGTTATATCCTACTCATTGCAACCCCATGGACTGTAGCCTGACAGGCTACATGAGATTTTCCAGGCAAGAACTCTGGAATGGTTTGCCATTTCCTCCTCCAGGGTATTTTCCGGACCCAGAGATTGAACCTATGTCCCTTACATCTCCTCCATTGGCAGGTACATTCTTTACCACTAGTGCCACCTGGGAAGCCCATGGATTAAATTAGATTTAGATTGGAAGGTGTAATAAATATGTTGCTAACAGACAATGGTAAACTGATCATTTATGGCATGGAGTTTCTGTTATGAAACTAATTATTTAACTTATCACCTTTCAAGTCAGCACTTTGGGAAGCAAACTGGCTTTTTTATTGGGATACTATGAAAGAAATAATAAACATGAGCACAAGTTTGATGGCCATCTTTCTGCACTAGCGAGTGTGCAAAAAGAAAATAAAAGACTCAAGATTAGAAATACACAAATCAGAAATCAGAGAATTTCTTTACTACTGAATAGGATGTCTTATCCACTGTAATCACAGGAAACAATGATTTGAAAACCAGACTCAGGATTTGATCTTGTGGTTTACAGAATTAACACCACATTGAATTCAAAGCATCACTGGGTCTCTTATTTGAAAAATCAGAACCTTTTTGTAGAGAAAGTAAGAGCCTGAAATTTAGAATGAGAGAATTTGAGAAAATCATAATGACTAAATAATTTGAAGTCTCAAGACACTGAGTCCCTTTGTCAACAAAAGCAAGCTTTCCTTCTGTTTTTGTGGAGATTAGCTTCTCCTTACTCAGTAAAGACAACTTACGACAGATACTGACCTTGGAGAAGGGTGGCAAAACTTTGGGATTATGAATGTCATGTATCTTAAGGTTGTTAGAACAGAAAATAAATATCACAACACTGGATAAAGATAAATTAACCGTAGTGGCTTATATTCAATAAAGATACAAGGCAGTAATGTGAAATAATTAATTCAAAATCTTAGGCAGCTAGGAATTGAGTGTTTGTCATGTGTGACAGGCTCAGTCACACCCTACCAATATAAATTTGAGTACTCATAAGACATATCTTTATCACTGATGTAGTAAAATATATATATAAAATCAGTGAGGAGAGCCCCAGCATTGTAGAAAAGTCTGTAGTGTCTGTATTATGAAAGCTAAAAATTACAGTGGTAGATGTTGTTGTTTAGTCACTAAGTCCTGTCTGACTCTTTGTGACCCCATGGACTGTAGCCCGCCAGTTTCCTCTGTCCATGGAATTTTCCAGGGAAGTACATTGGAGTGGGGTGCCATTTCCTTTTCCGATAGTAGTAGATGTCAGCACTGAAATGAGTTTTCTGGGGTTTCTGGGTAGATGATGTGACCCTGGAATCCCAGAGGTAAGTAACAGAGCTTACACATCAGAGAAAAAGTAGGCAAATTACAGTAATATACAGCAGAGCAAATTGAGGCATTCAGTGATATAAATTGTTGACCTTGTTTTCACTGAACTGTCTAGTAAAATGTTGTTTAATCTGTCTACTAAAAATCATAGATCTGTTGGAAGAGATCTAACATGAATTTCCATAATGGAAAAATCAATGTCCCGCGTTAAATTTCCAGATTTGAGCCAGTTCACACATGCAGTTTGTCTTAAAAGATATAAAGACTGAATCTCCTTTAGGTACTGTATTGTAGTTTTTCAGCAAGTATGTGCTTTAACTATTTCTCCTTAGCTTCCTTAAAGAAATGCTTAGCACTTAAGATGATGACTGTGCTTCAGGTGAATTCAGAACAAAACTGGCTGAAGCTATATACATTTACAATAATCCCAGGTAACCCCAAACACCAAGGTGATCTGTTGACAAAGAGGAAAATTATGAAGGTCTAATAATCAATAGAGTTGTGAGCTGAATCCATTTTACAATAAGGTTAGATGGTCTTTGATTTACTCCAGTTCCTGAATACATAGTCTTACTCATCAACTAGCTGAAGGGACAATTGGTTTTCAGACATATACAATAAATCCAATGCCATAGGAAAACACAAGTGGAAACCACTAGATCTTCTATTACATTGGAAAATAGCTAAAACAAATATTACACTTTTTGGTACTGGTTGAGAATAGTAACACCATGGTATAATTACAAAATAGTAAAGACTCNGAACTGAAGCTTGTTGGAAGGTGCAGAGAGGGTCATAGATTTCTCCAGCAGGCAGCTGGGTGTGGTGGTCTCATCCATGCAGATTCCACAGCCTCCTGTGTTTCATCCTTGCTCTGCCTCTTCCTGACCATATGATCTTAGGAAAGTTTTCATTTCTCTGTGCCTCAGTTTCTCCACCTATAAAATGTGGATAAAAATTGCACCCACCTCATAGAGTTTGGAAGGATCCAGTGAGTTAATATAGGCAAAAAAGGGCTTAGAAGAGGGCATGGTAGTGTCTGCTGAGATCTTTCGTATGCCTATTTCCCTTCCACCCAGCCCCAGCCCACTGCCATGGACAGAGTAGATGAGCCAGATTTGCTTATCTGTTTTATTTGACGTCTTCTTATTTGTACAGATGAGAAAGCCCTGGCCCAGAGAGGGTAGGGGGGTTTCTTAAGGTCACACGGTAGGAAGCAATGGAGAGCCTGAGGTGGCAGGACTGAGATTCCAGCGCTTCAAGGGGAGACCTTTCTTTTCATATGCTGCCCCCTTGAGGGGGCTTTACTTTGCAAGAGGCACTGAGAGAAAGCTGTTATTTTATGCTTGAACACCTTTTCCCTGGAGCAGATGGGCTGGGGCTGGAGATGTGTATAAGAGACAGCTGATGGGCAGGTATCTCACCTGGTTCTCTGGCTCTTATCAAGTCCAACCTAGATGAACCACCCTAAGAAGAACCACTCCTAAGTGGCTGTGAAAATGCCCATCAGGGGTTTAGTGATGGGTCTGAAGGAAGTAGGAATCTTTGGCAGACTCTCTGGATGCAGGGGCTTCAAGACCAGCAGGAGCTTGCTGGGACCACCTTTCCTGTGGGAAAACATGCATATGGAGGGGGTCTGGCCCCTCCATGGGATACTGGTGGCCTCTAGGGCTTTTTCTCTTGCCTGGTTGCCCATGTCTCTGTGTGTTCCTGTCCTCTTCAGGATCCTGGCTGACCCTGGGCTGTCATCATGGCATCGGGTGGGCAAACACATTCCCTGAAAACCAAACATGTGCTAAGAAGGAACATCCTCCCTACACATTGGCCACCTGTGCCGCGCACTGCTCTGTCCATCACCTGCCCCCCAGCCGAAGCCTCCCCAGACTGGGACAGGAGGAGGGTCAATGATGGGGTAAATAGCAGTTGTCAGACACTTAGGGAAATGAGTTCAGGTTCTCACCAGACAGGAGCTGGAGCCCCAGGTACAGAGTGCTGAT
>SJYV01055637.1:0-10039 GCA_006410875.1 Neotragus pygmaeus
ATCCCCAAGAAAAAGAAATGGAAAAAAGCAAAATGGCTGTCTGAGGAGGCCTTACAAATAGCTGAGAAAAGAAGAGAAGCAAAAAAGCAAAGGAGAAAAGGAAAGATATAACCATTTGAATGCAGAGTTCCAAAGAATAGCCAGGAGAGATAAGAAAGCTTTCCTCAGCAATCAATGCAAAGAAATAGAGGAAAACCATAGAATGAGAAAGACTAGAGATCTCTTCAAGAAAACTAGAGATACCAAGGGAACGTTTCATGCAAAGATGGCCTCAATAAAGGACAGAAATGGTAGGGGCCTAACGGAAGCAGAAGATATTAAGAAGAGGTGGCAACAATACACAGAAGAACTGTACAAAAAAAGATCTTCACGACCCAGATAATCACGAGGGTGTGATCACTCACCTATAACCAGGCATCCTGGAGTATGAAGTCAAGTGGGCCTTAGGAAGCATCACTATGAACAAAGCTAGTGGAGGTGATGGAATTCTAGTAGAGCTATTTCAAATCCTGGAAGATAACACTGTGAAAGTACTGCACTCAATATGCCAGCAAATATGGAAAACTCAGCAGTGGCCGCAGGACTGGAAAAGGTCAGTGTTCATTCCAATCCCCAAAAAAGGCAATGTCAAAGAATGCTCAAACTACCACACAACTGCACCTATCTCACACTGGAGAAGACTCTTGAGAGTCCCTTGGACTGCAAGGAGATCCAACCAGTCCATCCTAAAAGAGATCAGTCCTGGGTGTTCAATGGAAGGATTCATGTTGAAGCTGAAACACTTTGGCCACCTGATGCGAAGAGGTGACTCTTTGGAAAAGACCCTGATGCTGGGAAAGATTGAGGGGCAGGAGGAGAAGGGGATGATAGAGGATGAGATAGTTGGATGGCATCATTGACTCTATGGACATGGGTGTGGGTGGACTCTGGGAGTTGGTGATGGACAGGGAGGCCTGGTGTGCTGTGGTTCATGGGGTCGCAAAGAGTTGGACACAGCTGAGTGACTGAACTGCTTTCACTTCATCAAGAGGCTCTTTACTACATTTTTTTGCTTTCTTCCATAAGGGTGGTGTCATCTACATATTTGAAATTATTGATACTTATCCTGGCAATCTTGATTCCAGCTTGTGCTTCATCCAGCCCAGCATTTTGCATGATGTACTCTGCATATGTTAAATAAACAGGATGACCGTATGCAGCCTTGATGTACTCCTTTACCAATTTGGAACCAGTCCATTGTTCCATGTTCAGTTCTAACTGTTGTTTCTTGACCTGCATACAGTCTTCTCAGGAGGCAGGTCAGGTGGTCTGGTATTCTCAAATCTTTAAGCATTTTCCATGGTTTGCTGTGATCCACACAGTCAAAGGCTTTGGTGTAGTCAATAAAGCAGAAGTAAATGTCTTTATGTAACTCTCTTGCTTTTTCAATGATCCAACGGATATTGGCAATTTGATCTCTGGTTCCTCTGCCTTTTCTAAATACAGCTTGAACATCTGGAATTTCACAGTTCACATACTGTTGAAGCTTGGCTTTGTGAGTTTTGAGCATTACTTTGCTAGCTTGTGAGATGAGTGTGCAGTAGCTTGAGTATTTTTTGGCACTGCCTTTCTTTGGGATGGGAATGAACACTGACCTTTTCCAGTCCTGTGGCCATTACTGAGTTTTCCAAATTTGTTGGCATATTGAGTACAGCACTTTCACAGCATCATCTTTTAGGATTTGAAAGAGCTCAACTGGAATTCCATCACTCCACTAGCTTTGCTCGTAGTGATGCTTCCTAAGGCCCACTTGACTTTGCATTCCAGGATGTCTGGCTTGAGGTGAGTGATCACACCATCATGGTTATCTGGGTCATGAAGATCATTTTTGTATAGTTCCTCTGTGTATTTTTGCTACCTCTCCTTAATATCTTCTACTTCTGTTAGGTCAATTTCTGTCCTTTATTGTGCCCATCTCTGCAAGAAATATTCTCTTGGTATCTAAATTTCTTGAAGAGATCTTTCCCATTCTATGGTTTTCCTCTGTTTCTTTGCATTGATCACTGAGGAAGGCTTTCTTATCTCTCCTTGCTATTCTTTGGAACTCTGCATTCAGATGTGTATATCTTTCTTTTTCTTCTTTGCTTTTAACTTCTCTTTTTCTCTCAGCTATTTGTAAGGCCTCCTCAGACAACAATTTTGCCTTTTTGCATTTGTTTTTCTTGGGGATAGAGAGAAGATATATGAAATCAATTCCAAAGTGTATCATTCTGACAGAACAAAAGACTAAGAGAAAGGGAAACTTCCAGCTGGATCTGGTGAGAAGCAGAACTGAAACCAACATTGATCACCTCATCCTTGACTCTGAGTCAGAAGATGGTAATAGCCTATTGTCCTCTGTAAAAGGACAGGGGTTTGAGTTAGAAGGTGCCACAGTCTCCCATGTTACAAGCTCTCCCACACAGCTACATCATTTCTTGTTTCCATGATGGTTTACAGTATTCAGGGTCAAGTTTGGACTAATCTTGCTTAGAATGGAGCCTGAGGTCCTACCCCAAGTGATGGCTCCAGATGTCCATCTTGTTTCCTGTGGGCATTTCCAGTTATGCAGGTCTGAAGATGAAAAGAGAGGCCGAGATGCAGATAAGGAATTGGACTGACAGTTCCTGGCTGGTACATACTACATACACAGTACACATAATAAATCAGTGAGAAGCAGGATAGATACTATACATATATCCTTTTAGTCTTTTTATACACATCTGAATGTTCAAAGAAAGTTAAGGTCCCACTGTACATACTTTTTCTTTTAGGAAACTTTTTACTTTTAAAAAATGGTGTCTTTGAGGAAGATGAGGAAAAATGTGTAGAAAAAGGAGAACGCTGCCACTTGGTGAGCAGAGTCAGAACTGCAGGTGTGAATGTCTGAACTGGGGATTTGGCAAAGGATGGACGATGAAAAGAGCTGGAGTGTTGGTGTGGAGTGGAACGGATTCCATCCTGCATTCCAAGATTTCCAGACTGCTCAGTGGCTGCAATCCTTCTGTGTTTATGCCCATGGTGGGATCTTCAAGCCCTGGGACTGGAAATCCAGCCCCTAAGTGAACTGAGTAGAAAGCTCCATGAGTTAGTGTATGAGTAACTGGTATAAACAATTTGAGACAAAAAACAGATATAAATACACACACATACAGAAAAATGTCAAATACATTGTATTAATCTCCTTTTAAAGCAATGAGTATATGAATATTATGTCTGTTATCAAGGTGCAAGTTTTTGTATTGTCAACATTTTATTCAGTGATCTACATATTGAAAACACTCTAGAAATGCAAAGTTGTAACATAAAAACATCCTCTATCTTTGACAGTGAATTATTATTAAAGAGATGTTTAATATCTAAGTCAATAAATGTATTTCTACACTATTATTTTGTGACTCAGCTGTTGATCAACCTGTTTCATAAAACTTTATTTTAATATAGTTTTGTTTTTTTTAAAAAAAGTTAGGATTTCCTCGTGGCTCAGACGATAAAGCATCTGCCTACAATGCGGGAGACCCAGGTTCAATCTCTGTGTCGGGATGATCTCCTGGAGAAGGAAATGGCAACCCACTCCAGTATTCTTGCCTGGAAAATCCCATGGACAGAGGGGCCTGGAGGACTCCACAGGTTTGCCAAGAATAAGATATGAATGAAATGATTAAGCACACACACATCACACATAACAAAAGATAAAAAGCACAATGAAAATAGGGGGAAGATCTAAAGACAGATCTAAAAGAAGATCTAAAAATAGATCTAAAGATCTATTTTTCCAAAGACATACAAATGGCCAAGATGCACAGGAAAAGATGCTCAACATCACTAAATATTCTGGAAATGCAAATCAAAAGCACAACGAGGTTATGCTTCACATGGGTTGAATGGCTATCATCAAATAGTCTAAAAATAAATTCTGGAGAGAATGTGTAGAAAAGGGACCCTGATATACTGTGGGCTGTAATGTAAACTGGTGCAGCCTCTATAAAGAATGGTATGGAAGTTTCTGAAAAAAGTACAAATAAAGCTACCATGATCCAGAAATCCCACTTCTGGATATATAACCCCCCCAAAAAAAGTGTAATTCAAAGAAACATGCACCCAGATGTTCATAGCATCTTCATTTATAATAACAAAGACTTGCAAACAACACAAGTGTCCATCAATAGATGCCTGGCTTAAGATTTGATATAATATAAACATACACTCACAGAGGACAATTAGTCCTAAAAGAATGAAATATTACAATTTGCAGCAACATAGATGGACCTAGAGCATATTATAATTAGTCAAGCAAATCAGAAAGAGAAACTAAATATTATACAATATCATTTACATGTTGAATCTTAAAAATAGTACAAATGAATCTATATTCAAAATAGAAACAGAAACAAACTGATAGAGAAACCAAGCTTATGATTACCAAAGGGGATAGAGAGCAGAGAGGGACAAAATATTAATAGGAATATGGGATTAACAGGTACAAACTACTATACTCAAAAAGAAAAAGCAATAAGGAGTTTTGCTAAAGTATAGAAAATTATATTCAATAATTTATAAAAGTATGGATAATAATCTGAAATATATATATATATATATCCAAATTGTTTTACTCTAGACCTGAAACTAACACAATATTGTACATTAGCTGTATTTCAATTTTAAAAAATCATACAAAAATTTCTCTTCCTCAGTGTTTGTAAGTGCATATTGGCCTTGAATCGAGATTAGGACTGAATGAGATAAAACGCAAAACAAGTTTTATATAGTAGTTGTGAACATGTTAATATCCTATAATTCAGGTCCTCTTTCCAAAGAGCAAAAGCTTGTGCAGCTTCCTGGGTTCAGCTCAGCACCTCAGGAATCAACTAATCATTGTGGCCCCCACACCCATTCCTCCTGACCCTTGCAGTAGGATTTCATCCCCATTATCATCTTCACATCCAATAGTGAGCATGACACAACCTAGATCCGACATCAGGTGAGTTTTCCACTATCAGTTTTTAAGCCCTGTAAATCTACCATCTAAAATGGAGTTGCTGCTTTGCCTGTACAGAGAGCAAAGGGCAGACATCTGACCCTGGAAATTTTACATTCTCTGTCAGTCTGAGGTTGACTATCTGTAAAACAGGCCTATGGGCATCTGCTTCTAGGCTTGAAGAAGAAAAGGGGAAACCTCAAAGAACGGCTGTCACGCAAGAGGCCTTTTAGATGCACTACTGCAGGGCCACCTGTGTCTTGTGCATGAGTGTGTGCCAAGTCACTTCAGGCACGTCTGGCTCTGTGCAGCGCTATGGACTGCAGCCCACCAGGCTCCTCTGTCCATGGGATTCTCCAGGCAATAATCCTGGGGTGGGTTACCATTTCCTTCTCCAGGGGATCTTCCTGACCCAAGGATCAAACTCAAATTTGTTATGGCTACCTGCATTGAAACCTGGGTTCTTTACCATTCATGCCACCTGGGAACCTGTCCCCTATGCCGTATTAAATAGAAGATTTGAAAAAGTATCTGGAAATGTAGAATCAGGAAATAAACTTTGGTTCCATCTCATCACTTCCTACTTCCTCATGCTTTCTAGTCCCATTTTTTTAATTCCAGTTTGACCAGAAGTAACTTCTTATTGAACTCCCAAAAGGAAAATTAGCAAGTCACTTCTTATTGAAGGAGGATTAGTACAGGAAGGATAGTACAGGAGAGTAGAGAGTAGCTACAGGTCAGCTAGACAGAAGTCATCAAACAAATGTCCAATTTCAGAGTCATCAGCTGACCACAGGGCCTGGGTTGAGTCCCTAACCTGTGTTGGCCTCAGTCCTAACACAGTACACTCACTAGAGAAACAGACTGTGGGTAGAGCCTTTTCAGTCAGAAGACTAGGAGTTGATGCTGGGATTTAATTTACCTTGATAAATTAGTAGTTTATCTAATATGTGTACTTGGTATCTTTTATCACTGCTGTGGGTTGTTTTTTTTTTTTCAGTTGTATGAGTATTATTATTTTTCTTACTACTCAGCCAAAATGCGAATGTTAGGAGTGGTGATTAGCATGAAGTTAAGGGATGAACCCCAGAGAAGGCAATGGCACCCCACTCCAGTACCCTTGCCTGGAAAATCCCATGCACGGAGGAGCCTGGTGGGCTGCAGTCCATGGGATCGTGGAAAGTCGGACACGACTGAGCGACTTCACTTTCACTTTCACTTTCATGCACTGGAGAAGGACATGGCGACCCACTCCAGTGTTCTTGCCTGGAGGATGGCAGGGACGGGGGAGCCTGGCGGGCTGCTGTGTCTGTGGTCACACAGAGTCGGACACGACTGAAGCGACTTAGCAGCAGCAGCAGCAGGGGTTGAAACCAACTGAAGGTGGAGAACATAAGCAGTGAGTGCAGAGAATGGAGGTGAAGGAAGCAGACAAACGCTGGGCTCTCCCCGGGTGCTTGGCCCTGTGCCCATCCTCTCATGACTCAGGGAAGATTCTTACCCAAGAGCATTCCTGGCTCTCAGCTGCAGACAGTGGTGACCTGGGGCTGCCAGGGAGGTGCCTAGCTAAAGCTCTGCTCTGATCAGCTCCTGCTCCACGGAAGGCCGTCAGACCTGCCCCTCCTTTGCCATCTCCCTGCTCTTTGCTTCTGGGTATCTGAAAATGTCCCCCTGTGGAACCTTCCAGACTTTACCCCTGAAGGGCTTCCACATACATATGGTACTCTGTTTTCCCCAGTCTTCAAAAGCTGTCCTGCGCACTAGGGAAGGGGGACTCTGAGGTAAAGAAGGAAATGTCTACCTCTCAGAGGTAAGTCATCTCAACATTTTTACCTGGCATGCTGTACTTTTATAAGTAATGACCTTATATATTTCCTATACACAGCCCAGTGATACACAGACACACACACAGACACACACAGACACACACACACACACACACACACACGGAGATATGTGGCATGGAATATGCTGGCAATTCATTTTGATTTTAATTCACTTCCACATGAAATTGAACACAATGAATGATTTTCCTAAGTAACGAATGCATGGGCACATGTTTCCGCACTATCATACTCATCAATATGGGCTTTTGAGGGAGTACCCCTTGAGCCTGTTATATCAGGGAGAGCAAAGTGACCATTTCTCCTGCCCATTGTCTAAAATGAAGGCTGCTCCACTGTCCCCCAGAGAGAGCAAGGGATGGAACCTCACCCCAGGATCTGGACAGGCGATAGAAGCTATAAGAGGAGGGACTCATCTCTAACACGGAGCTGTCCTGCGGGGTGAATAAGACAACCTGGGGCTATGGCAGGCATTGTGCAAAGTCATTTCTCCTGGTTCTCCAGGAGAAGAGAAGGTAGATGTCATTAAAAAGGACGCAAATGTCTTTCTGATATGGCTTGAGTTCAAACTTCTAAAGAGAGAAGGATCTCTAGGCTCTAGTGAGACTCAAAAGCTCCTAAGAGGAGCACAACATCATGCCTCTGAGCAGACCCTAATCCAGTTCCCATCCTGGGAATACAAGCTTGTCTTTGACTCACCCGGGAAGCTCAATGAGAGACGGCACCAAGGCAGCAAGCTGTGGTATTGCTTAATTGCTGCTCCTGGACTGCTCCCTATGTTAGTGCATTGATAGGACAATTCTAGGCCTCTCTTCCATTCAACACTGCATGGGTCCTCAGATCATGCAATATCCAGATATGTCACACCAGAATTTCTAATATCTGCTGTCTCTATGTGAGACAAAAAAATTAAAAAGTACTACCATTTTATTGAAATACAATGGCTCATTCTTTCATTTACTAATAACTTAATATATATTGGGCTCACAATTCACACTATTCCATTTGAGATGTCTCTTAACTCTGCAGTGGAAATACGAGGTTGAGAAGGAAGATGAGTGTATGCGAAAATTTAAAGTAAAAAATTAAATGGGATGGCTCCTTCACATTAACTTTTAATCTTGCTCAAGTTTACAGACATTGAAGATTAAGTATCACTCCTTGGACCTCTCTTTCCTACTCAGCCACAAGCCTCTCTTTCTCTTCATATTGAAAAGTTGCTGCTTCAAACCGTGTGTTATGCCAGGATTCATGACCCCCAGAGAAGAAGATCTCGATCCAGGGTCAGAGATGAGACTTGACTACTTGGAGCTTTTTGTGTAGCAAAGTTTTATTAGCTTAACAGAGATAGTGAAAGCTTCTGATGTAGACATCAGAGGGGACAGAAAGAGTGCCCCCTTGCTTGTTTTTAGCAAGGCATTCTATGTCTGTTAGCAAGCTGCTAGTCAGATGAGACACACCTCAAGGCTGAGGGTTTCGCCAGGCCTCTCTCCCACAATATGTATTTTTGAGATTGGATGGCATGAGGTGTGTCATCCTCTGGCCATAAAACAATTGCCATGAATACTGGTTTGCTGAGCCATTATCAGTCCAAGGTTTGAGAAAAGAAAAAAAAAGTTAGTCTTAGGCAGAACTAGTTTTGGCAACAGAGAAGGGAAAAAAAAAAAAAAGTCTGCCACTTGTAGTTTATTTCCTCCTGCCACTTGGGGACCTCTGGCCTTCCTACCTGTTACCCTCTCATTCTCCCCCGCCCTTTTCTTTAAGGGAATTATGTAGTCTAGGGAAAAGGGGCAACATTCTTATTCCATAACTGCTTCTGAGNAGTCTGCCACTTGTAGTTTATTTCCTCCTGCCACTTGGGGACCTCTGGCCTTCCTACCTGTTACCCTCTCATTCTCCCCCGCCCTTTTCTTTAAGGGAATTATGTAGTCTAGGGAAAAGGGGCAACATTCTTATTCCATAACTGCTTCTGAGCTGACAAGGGGTGTCATCCCTAAACTGATGAGGCAACATATTCTCCTAACCCTCATATTGAGGGTCTGTGACCCAGAGGCCCCAAGCAGTAGTTGGAGAAAGCTGTGGCACTCGTAGGAGCTTGGACAACCACTTGCAACTTCAAAGCCTTCATGTGGCTAGAAACAAATCCAGCTCCACACTTACAAGTGCAAGGGGCAAACAGCAAAAATAGAACAATCAGAATTATTACAATTAAGATAGCTTTCCACCATGTTAACCACTAGTTAACATCTCCCAAATTGAAGCAACTGAGGCTTCATGAGTATCCATAGCCTGAATCATTGCATTCATGTGTTTAGAAAAGTGAATAGCATTAGTGTTCATATCTGGTGTATATGTACAATGTTGAGTATGAATAATGGAACAAGTTCCTTCTTGTGTGGCTGTTAGAATATGTAAGCCCAATCTGTTTTTTAAAACCATCTTTCTAATTTGTATTTGTTCAGCATTGAGGGCTTAAATAGCTTTTTGAGAATCTTGGCTTGTTGAGTAAAATTAGTCAGAGCATCAACTCATAGGATAACACCTGAGGTTCCCAGAGAGGGAATGAATATTGCAGCCAAATAATCATGCCAGTGAAATACAGACCTTATCCACCAAGTTCTAGGGTATGGCAAATTACCAGGCTTCTCTGGAAGCTCTGAAAATATGATGCCATGAGTAAAAGCTAGACTTAGGGCGCATCTCCCAGCCAGCCAGGGGGAAGCCACGCCCATGGATAAGAACGGCATATCCAGTAGGTTCTGTCTGGAGCAAGCCAGCATGACTGAGCGGTCCAGGCCCAGCCAATGCCTGGCCAGGCAAAAGGAGGACCTGTACTGGGATTATAAAACAAAGACATGATTACATTGCATATTTCTTGAGGCAAAACCCCCAATTGTTTCCAGTCATTATAATTAAATTGTTGGCTAACTTCTGGGGATGGCTCTATTTCTTCTCAGCATATGGGGGCGCTAGACATTAGGTGTCCCTTTTCAGGAGTTAGCCATATGACTTCACCCCATATTTAATAAAATCAAGTTAAAAACCACCAGACCTAGACCCATTTGTCTTCTTCAGTTCAGTTCAGTCGCTCAGTCATATCTGACTCTGCAATCCCATGAATCACATCACACCAGGCCTCCCTGTTCATTACCAACTCCCGGAGTTCACTCAGACTCACGTCCATCGAGTCCATGATGCC
>SJYV01055638.1:0-84903 GCA_006410875.1 Neotragus pygmaeus
TTTTTTTTTTTTCTGGCATCATTTTAGGATGAATGGAAAAGCTTGGTGGCCTCAGAAAGGTGGATTTTTCTCTCTTACCTTGAATTCTGATTGCCATCTTACCATCCTACCCACAACGTCTCTCCTGTTTCTCCAAATGAATGTCTGATGAGGGAGCTATTGTGGCCAGAATGGGGGCTTCCCAAGTGGCAATTTACCAGGTGGTAAAGAACCCACTCCAGTGTTCTTGCCTGGAGAATCCCAGGGACGGAGGAGCCTGGCGGGCTTCCGTCTCTGGGGTCGCACAGAGTTGGACACGACTGAAGCGACTTAGCAGCAGCAGCAGCAGCAAAGAACCCCCTGGCCAATGCAGGAGATGTAAGAGACGCAGGTTTGATCCCTGTGTTGGGAAGATCCCCTGGAGGAGGAAATGGCAACCCTCTATAGTA
Source organism: Neotragus pygmaeus (assembly GCA_006410875.1). Taxonomy (NCBI): domain Eukaryota; kingdom Metazoa; phylum Chordata; class Mammalia; order Artiodactyla; family Bovidae; genus Neotragus; species Neotragus pygmaeus. The sequence continues at coordinate 429 of SJYV01055638.1, forward strand.
TTCTTGCCTGGAGAATCCCATGGAAAGAGGAGCCTGGCGGGTTACAGTCTTTATAGACCATAGGCTCGCAAAGAATTGAACACGACTGAAGTGACTTAGTAAGCACATGTCCAGAATGAAATTCTCTCAAAACATTTCATTTTCTATTATACATCTAACATCTCAGGAAAGAGAACCCAAGGTACGTAAATTGTTAAGATGCCTGAAATGATATCTCAATTTTTATCAATGTGAGGCTTTTATTTTAAAGTAGCAACAGTTACCATAAACACGCATACTGTTATGGACTCTACGCTTTCGGTGGACTTAGAGTTGGAAAGTATTATGTGACTTGACTAATTATTTGGTAATTGTTTTTGCTTTTGTCCTTAGAGTATAAGCAAATTTGCATTCTACTTACCATTTACTGATCTGATATCCCAAATGTCCGCTGTCCCTGGGGGTTCATTAACAACACAGAAGGTAAAGGGAGACCCATAAGAGTGACTGTTAACGCCTGCAGCAGAGATAAGGATGGAGGGAGAGGCAATGCAGATGGTTTCTCTCTCAGCAACAATGACTGGGCAGTAATCGTTGACATCAGGAACTTCGATACATATGGTTCCCGTGGCCGTTTTTACAGAGCCATCTGAAACAGCAAGACATGTAGGGTGTTGGGGTAAATGGTGTTGGGGAGAAAATTCTGTCTCATATCCCATGATGATGCCACAGCATAGAGGAATAGCATGACCTGATTCCTGAGCTGGTGCGTGATAGGATCCTGCCTGCTTAAATCTCCTGAAGCCACTCTTGCCTTTGCTCAGCACCTTCCGGGCACAGTGGCTTCTTTTTAGGTCTTTGAACTCGTTCTTTCCTAAACCAAACACTTGAGCCTTCTAGTCACTCTTCTTAAAATGTTTTTCATCCCTGTTTCATTCAGCTGCTGCTGCTGCTGCTAAGTCGCTTCAGTCGTGTCTGACTCTGTGCAAACCCATAGACAGCAGCCCAACAGGCTCCCCCGTCCCTGGGATTCTGCAGGCAAGAACACTGGAGTGGGTTGCCATTTCCTTCTCCATTGTGTGAAAGTGAAAAGTGAAAGTGAAGTCGCTCAGTCACGTCTGACTCGTAGTGACCCCGTGGACTGCAGCCTACCAGGCTCCTCCATCCATGGGATTTTCTAGGCAAGAGTACTGGAGTGACTTGCTATTGCCTTCTCCGTTCATTCAGCTAGATATCTCAGAATGCAAAATTCAGTGTCCTTTCTCAGAGGTTTACTGCTTTCTAGTCCACCATATCTACCCAAATGAGACCCCTGTAGTCCAGTTTAGAGCCTTTCATTCTGGGTACTTTTTGAGTCCAGTGTTTGTGGAAATAACTGCAATTGAAGTTAAATAATTGTTTAAGTATTTTTTTTTTCCTGTTTCATTGTTTAAATCCATCCATTAAATAGACACTGTTTCTCTCTGAAATGGTACTTCTGAAAATAAATATAAATATATTTGCTTTTTTCCTAACCCATTTGAAACAAATTTTGGGTTAGTGTATTATTAGAAGGTACAGAGGATCAAGAAATAGGAGTCTGGGCTTTTAGTTTACTTTTATACTTTATATTGAATAAAGAATTGTTTTATTTTTTACTTGCAGAGAATCTTACTATTTTCGTTTGTAAGTCAGAACATTATCATCTCTAGGTATTTTGCTAGGTCACTCTTTGTGAAGTTAATAAATGTCTTTTAAAGATGGCTTCTGTATGCCTAAATGGTAGAGTCATTTAGTTACTCGAATGATAACAAACCAGGAGCCTATTCATACTGTATATGGTTTTGTACAGTGTGTTCTTATACCCGATTTGGGAGGTGACTTTCTATTCTAGATTTAGGTTCATTAGAGAGATACTAGATTATCCTGCAGATTAGATTATGTGCTGTGTGGTTTTCTCATCCTCTGGAACTTTCTTATGGCCTTGGGCTGTGGGCTTCCCAGCTGGCTCAGCTGGTAAAGACTCCGCCTGCAATGCGGGATATCTGGGTTCGATCCCTGGGTTAGGAAGATCCCCTGGAGAAGGGAAAGGCTACCCACTCCAGTATTCTGACCAGGAGAATTCCATGGACTGTTTAGTCTATGGGGTCGTCAAGAGTCCGACACAGCTGAGCGACTTTCACTTTCTGTGGCAAACCACAGCTAAAGCCACTGTCGAGAGCATCCGCTGCTTGTTGTGTCTGCTACCGGCAGAGCTCTGCTTCTTTACCTAGTGGCCGAGCATCCTTGAGCAAACTTATTCCGGCTATCTGGAAGGCTTGTGCCAGGGCAGATACTCGGCTTAGGGGAATAAACCATGGCCCTCATTTTTAGGTTTCTGTGGGTACATTTTCATATAGTTTTCTTTTTATTTACTTGACTAATTTTTTATTCTAGTTTTTGAACTAGAATTGGATTTTCTCGTATGACCCATTGGCTGTGATCAACCTAGCTAGAATTCATTTTCAGAAGACTGATAATAAATATTTATATAACTCACATAGATGCTGAAAGTGACACTCATAGGATGAAGACTAGAATGTATGGACTCTAATTGCTTGGGTATTACCATGGTTTCTCTTTCAATGCTATACTGACTGTTTATCTTTCTCTTTGTTTGGCTACTGTAAATCTCAGGAATAAACTTAATGCAATGCTGCAATATCTGTCTTCTACTAGGTATGTACTTGAGACATCTATCTTCTCCCTTCTTTCCTGGTTACTGACCTTTTTCTGCTGTTTCGTTTCACAGTGGCTGGTTTCCTAGTTACTGCTAGGAAACAGCAGTAGTTGCCTTTGCTCTAGAGAATCATTAACTGTTGCTAAACAAATTCCTGTTGCTACTCACCAAGAGGAATGCTTAATAGATTTTCCCACGTGAGGAACTGCTCGATTACAATTTACTTCAGTGCATCTGCAATTACGAATGTAATTTGAATATTATATTTGTAATAACCTTGTGCTTTCTTGGTCTTCCAACATTTTTCTTTGGACAACAGTACTCACACAGGCCTCTTATTGTAGCTCAGTTTTAGTGGTTCTGAAATAACTATACACTTCGGGATGCTGCCTTACCTGCGGGTGAATTTTGAGCACACTTTGTAGCACTTACTTAAGTAAACATTTCTAACATACTCTACAAGCTGATAGATTCTCTAGAGAAATGAGGTCGAAAGCAGAAACTGAATTTTATTTATATATTTTGACTTTTATGCTTCGCACTGTAAATCACATACAATTCTTTTTTGTAAATAGGTGAAATAAATTATGACTTAAATGTAAATTATGATTATAAGGATACTGAACTCAGTCCTTGATCTAAGGTATTTAGAACTCTCTATAAGTCTTACAGACACCAATAAACTGTATGTTGGATTTGAGTCAATCTAGTATTAACATTAGAATATTAGTTGTATTGAATATAATAGTAATAATTTTATTAAGAATTGACAATAAATTTTCTTACCATCTATAGCCAGGATCTCTGCTGTGTATATCCCATTGGTAATATATTTTGACTTCTTATCAAATTCCCTAGAAAATTGTATCTCGCCAGTCCTTGAATCTATTTTTAACCAGTTGCCTGCGTCATGTCCTATGATATACCTGTTTTTAGATAAATACATTCATCATTTGCTTATATAAGAGATAATCATTTTAAGCCGCACAATGTGTTAATCTTATATATGGTATTTGCATGCTTTATAGTGACAATTGAGTCAGTTTATAAAATGTATAGAGAATAATATTCCAGTATTGAACATATTTATGTACAGATTTACAACAGAATTTTATAATCTCATAATTCTTACTCTTCTAGCTCTTAATATAACTGTTAATAGAATGTATGAAATTATTTCAGGGTTGTTTATAAAATCATAATAGTGTTTATTGAAAGAATGCAAGAATGTGCTTTATTCATTTTCACATGTGATATATTTTTTTCTTAGACTTTTAATACATATTGGTTTCAGAGCCCCTCATTGTTGGCCTGTTAGGGGTTGTGGTATCATCTAGTCTGCTTGTGTATGTGGATTTTTTTTTAACATATAATGGATTCAAAGCTTTTGACCTTATTGGTAGGACATCTGTTCTCTGTACCAGGCGTAAATTCAAACGTCCAAGACACTTATCTGGCACACTCTTTCCTCTGATAGACTTCACAGTTTTTGTTGTCTACCTATTTATTAGCTGATTAAGTAATCAAAAATTTTGATGTCAAAAGTAATTTATAGGTCAGTAGACTTTGTTCATTCCAATATTAAAATATTGGAAGGAAAAGATAAAGAGAATACTTGTATATTTGGCTTTGGTTATTTTCCAGGATATCTTACATAATCTAACTCATATATAATCTATGTATCTAATGACCCTAATATCTACCTTTCTATTTTTTTTCAGCTCTGATTCTCTTAAGATTCATCAAATTTCTGAAACATCTATGTTTCAGCCTCTTTTTTTTTAACCTTTTCGTCTTAGGTCAAGTAGGAGATTGAAATTAGCCCCAAATCATTAGATAGCACAGATTTTAAGGAAAAAAAGTGACTCATCTTTTATGATATCTTATTGTTTATAATATAGCTTAATCATCCTGGGGCCAGGGTAGCACAGCCAGGCACACAAGGTCAGAGAGACTCATAGAGTATCTGTAGGTGGCTCTTTGATCTTACAATTGCTTGCTGGACGCAATTACTCCTTTAACCTGTTGGAGCCCTTACTGCCTCTAAAGCACTACTAAAATTGTGAAATAAAGTTAATACCGCAATCATCTTCTAAAACGAAGACAAAAAGCAAAGCAGAACTTCAAAAATAGCACCTTCTAGTGAATTAATATAGGAAGAGCTGAGCTTTATCTCTTTAACACGAGCAAAATATCTGCAGTACCTGACGTTTGTTGCAGGATTTCCTGTATCCAAATCTATAGCTGTGTATGTGCCAAGCACAAAATTCAATAAGGAATTTCCTTTTAGTCCTTCTCGCACACTGAATGTCATAGAATTTGGATGAAATGCGGGTCCTTCTCTCACATTAACAACCTGAATTCTCACAGGGGTTGAGTGCATTCGGAATTGAGAGGCAACCGAGTGGTGAAACTCAGCTTGGTTTTTAACTCCAATGCTAAGATGAATATTAGGCACTTGTTCATAATCCAGCATCTGAAAGAATAGAAAGTCAAAAAACAACAACAACAAAACTCTGAAACAGCAAAAAGACCTTCTTGATAGAATTAGAAGTCAAAATTTAAAAAGCAGTACACTAAAATAAAGGCCAGTCAGTTCAGTTCAGTTGCTCAGTCGTGTCCGACTCTTTGCGACCCCATGAATCGCAGCACGCCAGGCCTCCTTGTCCATCACCAACTCCTGGAGCTCACTCAGACTCACGTCCATCGAGTCAGTGATGCCATCCAGCCATCTCATCTTCTGTCGTCCCCTTCTCCTCCTGCCCCCAATCCCTCCCAGCATCAAAGTCTTTTCCAGTGAGTCAACTCTTTGCATGAGGTGGCCAAAGTACTGAAGTTTCAGCTTTAGCATCATTCCTTCCAAAGAAATCCCAGGGCTGATCTCCTTCAGAATGGACTGGTTGGATCTCCTTGCAGTCCAGCCAGGAGCTATGCAATTCTGCTCTTGAACCGATCGAATTTTGTTTGTTACCGCATTATGTGTATCGTGGGCTTCCCTGGTGTCTCAGACGGTAAAGAATGTGCCTGCAGTGCAGGAGACCCTGGTTTGATCCCTGGGTGGGGAAGATCCCCTGGAGAAGGGCATGGCAACCCATTCCAGTATTCTTGCCTGGAGAATTCCATGGACAGAGGACCTGGTGGGCTACAGTTCATGGGGTTGCAAAGATTGATCGACTAATACTTTCACTTTCACTTACATATATCAGACATGTTATTTTCTTTATCTTTTGGCATAATCAGGTACATGGTACATGGATCATTCAGGCCTGTGACTTTAAGCTAGACTCTAGTTTCAGAGTTTTGAACTTCCTACATAAAACCCTGAAATGAAAGATGACCCTTCTTTCCAAATGAGGTGCTTACGAAAAATAAAAAGTGAAACTTACTAGAATGAGATTAAAAAAATTCACAGTTATTAAATGAATAAATAGTAGCCAGGTCTCTCTTGTAGAATGCCTATCTGAGAATATCTTGGAAGTATAATCAGAGAACCTAGAAGCCAATATATATGATGTAATTGAACCTGTAATTTTGAAAAATGATGCAAACAACTTCTAAAGGGGAATTTGTGACTATTATAGTCTATAGCTATTATAGACTATTAGAGCCCTCAACTATAATTTAATTGTGCTGAGTCTGGTGAACAAAAAGACTCCTTCATAGGGCACATTCAAATGAGATAAGTCACCTTTGAGATGGGTTCTTTGGATAAAAGATGAATAGAATCTTTTGATCCAGAATGACTGATGTGGTGACATGAAAAGTCATCAACAATGGTTCAGCACAGAGCCGAAATGAATTGTGGGCTCAAAAATGAATTTTCAATTGGAAGAGATCCATTTTCTCCATTTGTAAAAAAACAGTTGTAGAAAAGGGAGTACTAGGTGCTGTTAGTAGTGCCTTGGGAGCTAAGATAAACATCAATTGCAACACATTTACCAGTAACAGAAGTTAAGACATGAGTACATCAGCAAGAATCTTAGACAAATCTCTGCTTTTCAGGGAAATTCCATAACCTCATGAATGTTCTTCTAGATTTTGGTTAAATTCTTCACAGGAAGTAATAAGATAGAAATATTCACAGGAATTTACTGGGGTTCTTGTTTGGGGCTGGCTCAACATGCCTCATTTAAAATTCAGCTAAAACCCTTGAGATTTGGGGTTTCAATTGCTGAAATTCCTAGGAATTGACATTTTTCTGGTACAGATGTGTCTGGAAGAGACCAGCAGGGCACACACAATCAGGAAAGATCTTACAGAAATCAACAGAGGGGAAAATCTTCAGATACTAGTTCTTTCCTAAAACTTGGTTTACTGGCCCCGGATTACACTGTAGGGCACAGAGGTGGCAGTTAAGTATGAGTTTGGAATCAGAGACGTCTGGTTGGAACTTGTCTTTGTCATTTGCTGCCTAGGTGAACTTAGACAAATTAGATTTCCTCTTTGGTTTTGTTTCACTTTCTATAAAAAAAAGAATCATAATATTTTCTTCCTTTTGTTGTGATTATTGAGATAATATGCATAGAGCCTTTATACACATAATACAACCCAATAACTGGTGTCCAGAGAGTGCATGCATGCGTGTTCAGTCGTGTCTGACTCTTTGGGACCCCATGGGCTATAGCTCAGCAGGCTCCTCTGTCCATGGAATTTTCCAGACAAGAATACTGAAGCAGGTGGCCATTTCTTCTTCCAGGGAATCTTCCCGACTCAGGGATCAAACCCACATCTCTTGCCTCTTTTGTATTGGCAGGTGGATTCTTTACCAGTGTGCCATGTAGGAACAGGATCAGCAAGTGTATAATAAATCTTGATTAGAGTTTTTATAAAAACACACAACCAGTATTTCTTTGTTAGAATTCCAATTGGATAGTATTTTGCTTTTCTTCTTGATGAAGTGAATGTGTGCATACTCCCCCATCTATTTATATTGTTATCCATATGTATGTGTTCATATATACCAAAAAAAATTATTTTTGACAAAGAGATTTTTCACTTTCCTAGAGGTCTTTCTCTTGTTAAGCTGCACCACAGGGGCCAATCCTAAGGAGGGTAGGCCTGCCAGGATTCCATACCCAAGAAATGGGGTTAATTAATTATAGGCAATATTGAGAGCTGATGGGGAAAAGGAGAAAAAGGTTTGCTAAATTAAGGATATCACAGCCCTGAAAGGAGCAAGGTTTCTAGAACAAAGGGAAAACTATGAGGCTGAATCTGTTAGGATTTTCTGCTCAGAAGATCCTTATAAGTGATTTATAAGTGGGATGGCTATACAGTGGGATCGTTCCTGAAGGACTGGGACTATGTCTGATTCATATTCCTGGCACCCTTCATTTCTCAAATTTGGGTTGAACTGAATTATTTATAATGTCCTCAGACTAAGAAAAGGGTTCTAGAAATCTTAGTCCAAAGCCTGTAACTTAGAGGTNCACATTTCTGCAAATGTATTTTTAAAAAACTTAAAAAATTGTTTAATACAATTTTAAAAAATTACTTTCCATTTTCAAATACAAATTTGGCTTTTTCTGATATTGAAATTGCCTGTATTTCAATCTACTAAAGCTTTTGACCAAGACAAATAGATGGTGTAACGCAGTGAAGGCGTGTCACTGTACTTACTTGCATCGCTGTTTTCTTCAATGCTGGCTGTGTACACATTTTGTGTAAAGACTGGGGGGTTATCATTTATGTCCATAACTTTGACTCGAAGCTCAAGAGGCCTTTCTAAGTCTTCACCCCGTGAATTCAGAGCCCGACAATAAATCTGCAGAAAGTTGGGGAAAAAAAATAACATTGTTTTCACCAAAGGAAGTTAAGCAAGAGACTGAAAATATATCAGGTAGTGTGCAAAGCAACAATTTTCCCAGTAAATTCAGAATGTATTACAATCCAGTGATTTAAATTTTATTAAGATATTTGATCACATACATAATGTGACACATGAGAGAATCCTGAACTGTAAATTTATATTTCATACTCTTTTCATCTATTCAAGTCATTTATTTGATTTCGGTTTACTATGTTTTATCAAAAGTTAGCATTATTCCTGAGATGATATTTTTTAAAGAAAAAAAATACGCACAACTCAGAGCACACTGCTGTGACTTACCAAGAAAAGTGGTGTTATCTCTCGGTCCACCACTGAAGTGATGTTAATTTCCCCCGTCCTAGGGTTAATGGTGAACACTCCATATGGTGGTCGATCGATTCCTGCCCCAGAGATGCGGTATGTAATCTTCTGATTCACTTCACAGTCTGATCGAATCTATGAAGAAAATGGCCAGAAGTGTGGTTTAATTTAGAGCAGGTCATAATCTGCGGAGTGTAGTGGACTGAGAAAGGAATGGGCTTTGTAGTCAGGAGGGCTTTGAACCAAAACCTGGAACCATGACTTATGCCCATGTAACTTTGGAAAATTCACTTAGCTTTGCCAAGCACCAGCCAATAATGAAATATTAATAATACCGCCTATACCATAAGTTTGCTAATACCACCTATACCCTAGGTTTGCTGTGGTGATTGTATGAGGTGGCATATACACCCCACCTCACTTCACCCCAATTCCTGGCATCTGGCACATATATGCTTGATGCTACACTTGTTATTATGAAAATATTCTTCAATTCTCTGGTTCTCTTTGCTCCTGGAGAAAGAATTTGAGAAAAGAAAACACCATCTTTACTATTTTTTTCAAAAGATGTTTCACTGTCTAGACTTTAGTTAGAGATTTAATCAAAATTACCAATAAATTAGGAAAGCCAGAAGAGAAATACAGTGTTTAGAGATATTGGCAATAATTTTATCAATTGAAACCTACTGTATCACTCATTTGCCAAACAGATTTTGTGACAAATATTTTTGCCATATAGATTTTGAGTAGTTTTGTATATGCTGTTCATAAATTTAAACAAAGCTATTTCAATTTTGAAATCACACCTGTATATTGAAGATGAGAACACCCAGTAAGATACTAAGATTTGTTGCCCAAATATCCACACTTAAACAATGACAGCTGGAAATACGACTTGGATTAGCTCCCCTTAATCTAAAGATCTTATTTACATAAATGAAAATCCAGGAAATACCCCAAATGTGAACAAAAAGAGAAGAAAAGGAAATGGCAACCCACTCCACTATTCTTGCTTGGGAAATCTCATGGACAGAGGAGCCTGGGTGACTACAGTCCATGGGGTCACAAAAAGTCAGACACGACTGAGCGACTGGCACACAAGGTGCCATACAAATGGGATAACAGAAAGCTATAACCGTGAGTTGAATGGAAACAGTAACAAATTAAAGCTTTCCAAAAATTTCCAAGAATTTGAAAACTTCTGAGAGAAAATAATCTCTTTTCTTGAGGTAAGGTTACATCTTTAATATCAGTGGGATACTTATTATATATGTACAGCTTTCTATATACATTTAAGCTATGCATATATATGTAATATTTTAAGGAGAGAATTCTGGTAGATCACTGTACTGTTGATTTCACCATGAATGCAGGGCCAAGATGTCCAGAAAGAGCTAGTGAGGCTGTTAATGTGGGTCCCCTTCTTCACGAATCAATTTATTATATATTCTTTTCTTCACTCTACTTCCTTACTGATTGCCAGTATTTAGAGCACTTTTTAAGACTCTTCTAATTTCTGGATGTAGGAATCTAGTGGAAATTTTTGACCCTGTCCTGACTCTCTTGGAAGGGATTAATCAATGGTGTAAACTTTCCCAGGTGGTGCTGGTAGTAAAGAACCCGCCTGCCAATGCAGGAGACTCAAGAGATGTGGGTTCAATCCATGGGTCAGGAAGATCCTCTGGAGAAGGAAATAGCAACCCGCTCCAGTATTCTTGCCAGGGAAATCCCAAGGACAGAGGAGCCTGGCAGGCTATAGCACATAGGGTCGCAGAGTCAGACATGATGGAAGCGACTTCACACAGGAATCTAATGGAAACCTTGGCACTATCCTGACTTTCTTGGAGGGAATTAATCAATACTGTTAAACCTTTGATTTTGTAATATAAGACTGTTGCATACATCATGCATATCCTTCCTATAATGTAGACATGTAAGTAAACAGAATGCAAACCAAAAGATCAAGCTCAGTTGTGCAGGAGATCCAGATCTCCCTGGATCACCAAGGACCCTCTGCTCTGTATTATCAGCTCCCATAATGTGATATTCAAAACAGTGTCTCAACAATGCAAACAAATTACTCCACATCACCCATCTTCGTAAGTCACTATGGTGTCCTGGAGACTGCAAGTCCTCAACATGTCTGGGGCCTTTCCTGCCCTGCAGAAGCCTTTGTTATCAGCACAGCCTCCTCCTGTTTGTTTCATCACTTACTCTGGCAATCGGATTCCTCTTGGAGTTGTCTTCTCCTTCTCGACAGGCCGCAGCAAACTTGATCCACTCCCTCTTCTGTCTTCTGACCGTTTGCCATTTTGTGGTGCCATTTTCCGCATCCAATTCCTTCACCTTAAGCAAAAAAGTTCCCATTTTGCAGTGTTAGAGCAGTTTTACTCAGTAAGGACATTTATTCAACACTGTAAGGAGCACCCAGAGGAAGCAACAGTATCGAATTTGAGAAACAAAGAACATGTTTACTATTTCACAACTCTCAATGAACATAGCCTGGTCACCTTGACTTAGCAACTTCCCTTGGAGTTGTCTCTTTCTAACTATAGGATTCTAGTGAAACAAATTTTCTTAGCTGTGTATGGAGCTCATAGTATGTTCTAATGGGTAACAGGTATGGCTTTTCTTTCCTCAATCTGTCCTCACCAGGTGAGGAGTCCTGTCCACCTCGCCCTTCACTCTGCTGTGACCAGGTTTCCTGGTTTCCAGAGTGTAAAAACTGCAGTGTTCCATGTGAGTATATCCCCTGTGAAAAGAGCTTTGTGCTGTTGAGTGTGCTCAGCTAAGAGTGGAGAGGGATTTTTTTCTCCTCTCTTGATAAGGATACTGCCCTGGCTAAACATACAAATAGATTAGTGCAGGATTAGAGGGGGTATTTTAGCTGAGTTGATGGTACCTGCAGTAATCCCATGGACATCTGCAGAGTTGTCTGTTTGTATCTCTGCTTACTATATGATTTTCTCTTTGTAGTCTTATGTTGCTATTGTTGGAGGATATTTAAGAATTTTATAGTTAAAGAATTTACATGGGAGGTGAGAAGCAGGCTCAAAAGGGAGGGGACATATGTATAGTACCTGTGGCTGATTCATGTGATGTATTGCAGAAACCAACACAATATCATAAAACAATTATCCTTCAATTAAAAATAAATAAAGAAGAAAAGAATTTAGAAATATTACTACCTGCATGTATGTATATATGTGTACTTATGTGTAGGGATTTTTAGCAGTAACGCCTAATATATTTACAAAGATGTGGATAAGTGTGTTTACTTTAATCAAGGCTTTATCTAATTACCACTTTGGGGAAAGAAATCAGTGAATGGAATTTATCCTTTCAAGAATCAAAGAATTTTTCATTCCCCGCTCCCATTTTGATGTAACTTCCATTTGATACAAATGTTCCCCTGTTTGCAACAGAGATTTGAAAACCCATCGATTTACTGTCAGTTGTCTTCTTGCTGATGTAACTGTCGAAAAAATCCTCTTCCCACTCTAATATGTAGTTTTGCTTCTTTTTCTTTGATTTAGGTTGGAAAATGTATAGATAAGCTGATGGCATGGTTTGATAAGTAGGAGTTACTACACTGAGCTGTCACAAACCATGGCTAAATGCATGGCTGTTGGGGAATATAGGTTTTACCACTGCTATTTCAACTTGGAAGAAGTTATTTCTCTTATCTTTTATCTCAACTATTATGGTTTCTGATTTTTGATATATGATGCATTACAAAATTCAGTTTTCTTTTGTTTTTAAATTGAAAAATAGTTTTATTATACATTACCTCAACAACAAATTCACTGTTTACTTCCAGCACCACCTGTTATGGAAGGTAGAATATAAGCATAAATTTTCATAATTTAAAGGAAGCAGTACCAGAAAAGCATTGACAGTGTTTTTATCAATTCATTTGTTAAATACTATTTTGTTAATAATATGGAATAAACATGGGTGATGCAAAATACAGGCTTTTTGCCCTCTAAAGGCTTAACTTTTAGGGAAGACAAATTTTTAACTTAAAGCAAGGCAGGTTAGGATACATGCTTCAACACAGATACTGATGGGCTCAGTGAAAGGACAGAGTGGACCACTCAAGTTATCAAGGCGAATCCTGGGAAAGACTCATAGGAGAGGAGGCCATTGAAAGGGTCTGCAGGATGAACCTGCTTTGATAAGAGGAATTGATGGGGAAGAAAATTTTCACAAGAGGAAAACACAAGTACAGTTGTAAAGGCACTGTTTTAGAGGATGTTCTGGAAATGGTAAATAATATTCAGTCAGTTCAGTTCAGTAGCTCAGTCATGTCCGACTCTTTGTGACCCTGTGAACCACAGCACGCCAGGCCTCCCTGTCCATCACCAACTCCTGCAGTCCACCCAAACCCATGTCCATTGAGTTGGTGATGCCATCCAACCATCTCATCCTCTATTGTCCCCTTCTCCTCCTGCCCTCAATATTTCCCAGCACCAGGATCTTTTGAAATGAGTCAGCTCTTTGCATCAGGTGGCCAAAGTACTGGAGTTTCATCTTCAACATCAGTCCTTCCAGTGAATACCCAGGACTGATGTCCTTTAGGATGGACCGGTTGGATCTCCTTGCACTCCAAGGGACTCGAGGAATTAGAGGAAATGATGTGGTGGGATGGGCGACAAGACTTAGATGTGAGCTTGGAGCTGGATCATGAAGTTTTATACGCCAGACTCAAGAGTCTAGACTTTATTGGGTAAGAGATTGGGAGTGATGAGAACATGACTTTTAAAACATGTCATTGATACAAAGAGGAGATTGCAAGGAGAAAGCACTTGAAGTTGATACCCTTAGATAGCAGTTGCTTAGGTAAGACATAGAACATGAACATCGGTGCTAAGGTAACACTGGGAAGGGGAGAGGATGGACGCTTGTGAGCTGTGGGGCAGGAGAGAGGAAGAGTCACGTGATTCTGGTGACGTGAGTGAGGCTTTCTTGGAGAAATGACGTACTATTATAGAAACAGAAAATTCAGCAGGAGATTATCACTGCAGGAAAATAGTGACCTAAGTTTGTTTTATTTGTTTGCAATGAGTTTCTGAAATTTGGAATAGATATAAAAGCTATATGTGTGTGTGTGCTTAGTCATGTCCGACTCTTTGCAACCCCATGGACTGTAGCTCACCAAATTCCTCTGTCCGTGAGATTCTCCAGGCAAGAGTACTGGAATGGGTAGCTGTTCCCTTGTCTAGGAAATCTTCCCAACCCAGGGTTGAACCCACATCTCTTGAATCTCCTGAATTGGCAGGCAGATTCTTTACTAAGTATGCCACCTATACAGGTAGAATTTATCCAACAGGAGTGCTGTTTAAAGTTGAAGGAAATGAGGCTATGACTTGAAACAGTTTGAGATACAAGAAGTAGGTAAGGATTGGAATCTAATGGGAACTGCTTGTGCAGAGGTTTCGGGAGGAAGAAGTCTGAAAACAGAGGGCACCCAGAGACTAACAGAAAGGAGAGGTCAAGGGATCAGGGCTGTGGGTGTACAGCAGATTCTGTTAGTGTGAGAAGGCTAAGAAGGGGTCCTTGCGGTGGAGGGTTGGAGAGGGTGTGTAGTTCAGAAAGGAAAAGACGTTGGGTAAGTAGGTTAAGGAGAAGTAGCCAAAGAGCAGGCCGAGTGAGTGGACTGGAGTGACAAGTTAGACAAAGAGGGAATCTTCAGTGGTTTACGTGCCATAACAAGGACCAGGAGAATGGGGACGAGGACATCAGAGGATCTAAAGTAGTCAGTCTTCGCTAACTTTTCCCAGGGGCATAAATCAAATTACAGGAGTCAAGAAATAAGTTATTGAGAAAAATGGAAATAGCAATTATAGATTACATTTTTAAGTTCAGAGATTTTTAAAGTGTGAGATGCAATGAGGATTTAACTAGATCAAGGCATATGTTGGGACACCATGATCAAATATATAGTCTACGGGGAGAGGAAATGGGATTGTGGAGAAAGAGTGATAGGAAGAGAAAGGAAATGGAGGGGGAGAAGGGAGAAGAAATCAAAGAGTAGTTACAACTGTGACTGAGAAAATTTTGTTGTTCCTTAGTCACTCAGTTGCGTCCAACTGTTTGAGACACCATGGACTGTAGCCCTCCAGGCTCCTCTGTTCATGGGATTTCCGAGGCAAGAATACTGGAGTGAGTTGCCATTCCCTTCTCCATGGGATCTTTCCAATCCAGGGATAGAACTCATGTTTCCTGCTTTGGCAGATGGACTGTTTACCAGTGAGCCGCCAGGGAAGCCCTGATTGAGAGAATAGGAATGGCTGAATGAGGACTGTGGATGAAAGAGACCCAGATACGAGGAAGACTGTTTCTTCTTTTGAAACAGAAGATCCGAAGAGTGCAATGAAGAGAGAAAATCATTTGGAGGTGTAATTGGGGAAAAATTACACACATACGTACTCCATAGTTCTGAACAGTTGGAGTGAGCAGGCGTGGGGAGGGGTACATGAGACTGTCAAAGGCCTCTGGAATCTGCCAGCGGGGAGATGACAGGAAGCCAGCCCAACAGCCCAAGTCAGAGAGGAGCCGTGGGCCCACCTCGCCTTCTTGAAATGATCATTCCCTCACTGTGCGTTTGTTCTGTGCCTTTTCTAGCAGTACTTGACAGTCTGGGGGAGGGTGGACAAAGAATACAAGGGCTGTGCTGGCTTTGGGGATTGTTGTCAAGAACAGAGCAGAGATGCAGGGAGGGGATCAGACACGACTGTGAACCCCAGAGAGTCAGTGAACTGTGACCAGAGAGCCTGGTACTGTGGAGGGGGGCAGAGTAGAAATTGCAGGTGTGAAATGGAGGTGTAAGAGGGAGTGTAGGGTGGGGATTTGGAATGATAGCTGAGTCCAGAGAGGGTAAAATATGGATGAGCAATTTGGCAGTAAGGCCCGGTATTTCCTTTTAACTTACTTTCTCACTCATGTGTACTTTTATTAGACATAGTAAAATATCTAGACCTGGGAAGAAAGTTTATTATTGAACAGAAGATGGTTTTAATTGGTTGCATGAGATCTCTTATTTCATAGTTAATATTGCCTTTTGGGGACTTCCCTGGTTGTCTAGGGATTAAGAATCCACCTTCCATTGCAAAGGATGCAGGTTCGATCCCTGGTAAGGGAACTAAGATCCCACATGCTGTGGGGCAACTAAGCCACTGAGACACAACGAAGATCCAAAGTATCACAACTCAGACCCAACATAGCCAAGTAAATAAATAAATAGTTTAAAAAAATATTGCCTTTTGGGAGTTAGGTTTTCTTTTTGTTAGAAAGGTAGATGATTCTGGAAGGTCTAAAAAAGTAAAAAACCACACAGTATCCCACGACTTTGAAATCGCCATGGCTAATATTTGGAGAAATTCTTCCAGGATATTTTTTTTTAACACATATACAAGTTTTAATTTTTTTTAACCAAAAAGAAATCATGTTATAACATGCCATTCGATACTTTGTTTTTTGCACTAAGGGGTAAAATTCCATGTCAGTGCATACGTAGAGACATCGTATATTTGGAAGGTTGCTTTATGTATCACTTTAATAGATGTCTTCCATTCAGGGCATCAGGAAACTAGGATAACAGAGAACTGACAGGTTCTGTGATTTAGATTCCCCCTTGTCTCTCTTCTCTCTCTCCTCTGCTTCTCCTCCGTTCTCTCTCCTTTGATATTCTCTTCCACCTATTCCTCTTGTCCTACCTGACGTTATCTTAGGTTTGACTGAGAATCAGGCTAGCCTCAGCATCCTGCTTCCTCTCTGAGCTATAATCAACCCAGTAACCTAATTTTAACTGGAAGGTAGTGAGAGTGAGTCCTAGTGGGGTTCTGCTCATAATGCAGTCAGTGTGGTGGCAGTAATTCTCCACTGTATCCGCCCCAGTTTCTGCCTACTTAAACGTCTGCCAGGTTAATATTGGATGTGTGTGGTATGAAAACACCCTCTGGAGGATGGACTCAAATTACGGACTCTTTTTGTTAATTAATTAAGCAGGAGGCTATTAAACCGGGGTGGCTGTGATGCTCTGGTGTTGAGGCAAGCAAACTGAAATCTACAAGGACAGCTGCGCACAGGTAGTCCACAGGCTCTAGGCTGTGCTTGTGCATGTGCTCAGTTGCTTCAGTCGAGCCCAGCTCTTTGTAGCTCCGTGGAGTGTAGCCCTCCAGGCTCCTTTGTCCACGGGATTCTCCAGGCAAGACTACTGGAGTGGGCTGCCATGCCCTCCACCAGGGGATCTTCTCAGGGATTGAACCTGTGCCTCTTGCATCTCCTGCATTGCAGGTCTTTACTCAGTGAGCCACCTGGGAAATCCCAGGCTTTAGACTGCAGCACCAATAACTGAGAAATACGGTGAAGTGACTTGGTAAGAAAGATAAATTAGAAACTAAACCCATGCATTCATTCACAGATTTTTATAGACAAAATATTATGTGACATGCGTTATCTTTTGTGTACAAGTTCCAACCTTTTATGATGTGTATATTCCAGGGAGAATAATAGGATATATAAAATGGCAACCCACTCCAACATTCTTGCTTGGAGAATCTCATGGACGGAGGAGCCTGATAGGCTACAGTCCATGAGGTTGCAAAGAGTCGGACACGACTGAGTGACTTCAAAAAAAAAAAAAAATTCTCCAGCCATCTAATTTTTGGCAAATTGCTGGAGTTTTTTCTGGGTCTAGTTTTCTTTTAAAATACTTTCTAGTAGAGGGAAAATAATGATTTTCTATATGATATGGGGAATCTAAGTCATTACATGTGCTGATTGCAGTGTTGAAATACATATTACTTTGTTTCATACTGAGTGTATTTCAAGTAGTAGCCACAGAACAAGGCTATTTTTCACCTGCATAACTTATCTTTTTGAAGTCAGTTTTCGAAGTCATTTGCACACCTGGGACCAATTTATTAATAAGCAGTTCTCCCCTGAATAAGACTTGTAAAAATAATTGAGGAAAGCAGTTGCTGTTCTCAGAGGGAGATGCCAAGTTCAAGCCTAGTTATACCACTTTTGTTTGTAATTGAAGGTATATTAACTAGTGGCATTTTCGTTTGGAAGCCATATAATTTTCTGTGTAGAAAGGCAGGCCAAACCTTTCTCAGGCAGGTAATATCTGAAGGTTTCACTCCAGTCCCTCCTCTGACAACCCTGTCATCACAGCTGCTCTCTGTGAGTAAAGAATTCCAACCTCGATCCCAAGTGAGAAAGAAAAGGAAACATCATTGCAGCTCAAACAACAGGTTCATTCCTTTACAAGGATTCTTCTCTGGATGCTTAAGTATAGACAGGAGTCATGCAATAGTTCTCTAAAAAAGAGAAATGTCTTTGAAAGAGGGAGAGCATCATAGAGTCTCAAGAGCCATGAAATATTTTGAGAGCAGGACTTTTATGCTACAACTGTACAGGGAGATGTTATTTAGAAGGCTATTAAAATTGTAGGTCATGCTAGGGTAATAGAGATATATCTTGTTGTTGTTTAGTCAGTCAATCATGTCCGACTCTTTGTGACCCTGTGGACTGTAGTCTGCTAGCCTCCTCTGTTCATGGGATTTCTCAGGCAAGAATGCTGGAGAAAGGGAATGTTACCATTCCCTTCCACAGGGAATCTTCCCAACCCAGGGGTAGAACCCGCGTCTCCTGCATTGCAGGCAGATTCTTTACCACTGAACCACTAGGGAAGCTCTGATATATCATAGAATGGAACATTTATTTTTTTAGTTCATCATGAAGTCTGCAGGTATTTGAAGGCAAAAATACATTTTTTCCCACAGTGGTGGGGAGGTTAAAATGTACAATTTCTTAGCCATTTATATTAACAAAAAATAATAAAGATGAGGTTTGCTTCTATGTAAACTTTGGTGTGATGAAGACATTTTTTAATGCTCTATAACACCCAGTACTAATACCAGTCATTTAAGGCTGTCGAGGGTATTCTGTTTAATACAAGTAAAAAAACCAAATCAGATAAGGGTATTTTTTTCCCCTTTTAGCCTATACTTCTAGAAATTTTCCTGTCAATTATATAAATAAAAACAAAATTCTGTTCCACATATTAGAATAGCATTGTTTTAAGTGAGAGATTCATAAGTTAGTTCTAAATATGTTTTAAAATCTTGACACTTGTTTTCAGCTTACAGTGAGACAGTATCTATATGTTTTGCCACCAACCTTACTTACTTTCCAAGAACCAGAATATTTTATTGTAATGTTTACATTTTATATATAGCACAAATGATCACCATAGGTGTATGAAAATTCATATCATCTGATAAAAGCTATGTGGCTGTTTTTAATGATTTTATCAACTTGATAAAATATATCCTCTCACAGCTAATAACTGCCCTGCCTTAAGGTGATTCCTTCCTAATGAAACCTATAGTAGTAGTGTTACTCACTCAGTCATGTCTGACTCTTTGTGAGCCCAGGGACTGTAACCCACCAGGCTCCTCTGTCCATGGGATTCTCTAGGCAAGAATACTGGAGTGGGTTGCCATTCCCTTCTCCAGAGGATTTCCTGATCCAGGGATTGAACCCAGGCCTCCTGCATTGCAGGCAGATTCTTTACCATCAGAGAAGTCCAATAAAACATATAATTCAAAAAAAAATTATGTAATTCATAGCATGACTTCCAGCTTTAGATTCTACAACCAAAGCTATGAAAGTAATATTCAGGAGCCAGTTATGATTTGCAGAGTTTCTGCACTGGAAGAAACTTGGTGACATCATGTCTAACTGTGTGTCCAGATGTAGGGCACAGTGAGGCCTTGAGAGGTTGGGTGCCTTGGCCAAAGGTACGCAGCCCCTTTGAGGGGAAGCTGTGACTCAGTCCTGGGGCTTCTGAGTCTCAGTTCAATGTTGACTGCACCTTCCCACCCTGGTTTGTTTTATAGAAGTACGTGATGAGCAGCATCCTTAGAAAGAAGATGCCAAAGGACTCCTGTGGTATAATGAAACACCCTCTTGTAGTTTAGAGTTTGGGGGTACCTTTTATAGGTTAAGTCAGTCAAAATCTTGCTTAAAGTACTTTTTGTGGTTGAGAGATAGATGACACAGAGCACCGTCTCTGAGAGGCTGCCACACCCTCGTTAGTGTAAGCTGCAGTGATGCTCCAGAGAGCCTTTGATTTAGTTCATGAAAAAAGGTCAGAGTTCAGCTTCAGGAAATAGAAGATAATTTGTTGTTGTTTAGTCACTAAGTCATGTCCGATTCTTTGTGACCCCATGGACTGTAACCCGCCAGGCTCCTCTGTCCATGGGATTTCCCAGGCAAGAATACTGAAATGGAGTACCATTTCCTCCTCCAAGGAATCTTCCTGACCCAGGGATCAAACCCAAGTCTCTTGCATTGCAAGTGTATTTTTTACCATTGGGACTTCCCTGGTGGTTCAGATGGCAAAGAATCTGAATACAATTCATAGGGTTGCAAAGAGTCGAAAATGAATGAGCAACTAACACTTTCATTTTGCTTGCTTAGTGGCCACTGGGAAGCCCTAAAGACAAGTAGGCATGCCTGTTTTCCACAGCATCTATAATATTGTATTGATTGTCCTTAAATATTTTTTGCATTTATTCCAATGTTGAAACATGCTAGACGTTTCTACTTTCCAATTCCAAAAGTTATTAATTGATACCTTAAGGGCTCTATTAGAAATGTGTCTTTAAGTCTATCACCATTATTAAGAAATGTATAACACAAATACTTTAGTGGGGAGCAGGGAGAAATTTGGGTGTCCCTTGTGGCTCAACAGTAAAGAATCCACCTGTAGTGCAGGAGCCACAGAAGATATGAGTTTGATCCCTGGGTCAGGAAGATCCCCTGGAAGAAGGCATGGAAACCCACTTCAGTATTCTTGCCTGCAGAATCCCATGGACAGAGGAGCGTGGTGGGCTGCTGTCCATAGGGTTGCAAAGAGTTGGACATAGCTGAAGTGACTTAGCACGCAGGCATGTCGGGAGAAATTTAGTATCAAAAACTCCAAAATTACTAAGGATAATGAATCAATACTACCAAAAAGAGATCCTGAGAATCTGGAATATAATACTCTTTCAAGATCAAGAGAAGAAAAATGAGCTCTTTGGTTAATAATAGTCATAAAACATGCTGTGCATAGAGGAATAGGAGGCAAAATTTAGTGCTCAAAAGTCACCTTTAAACTCTTAATACATGCAATCAGTTTTTCTTACAGAAACAAAGTTTTTCTAAGTCAAAATATGCAGGTAACCCACAGAAGTGTAACAAGAGGTCATACTGATGATTCTTGATTTCTGTTAAAGATAAAGTCAGAATGTGCCCTCTTCCTTTAGTGGAATAAATGAACAGTGATCATTACAGCAGGGCATTGCAATTCTATTTGGAGTTTTTCAGCTTACACATATTTTTCAAAAGCTGTCATTTGGTACTCTGTCTCGCAAGCTCAGAGAATGGAATGTTCTACCGGTATTCCCTTACAAGCTCCCTTTGGCAGCATCAGGCTCCTGCACCACTTGTGAAGTTTATAGAAACGTGAACTGTGGAAGGACAGTGGCTGCCAGACCAGCTGTACAACGATTCCTTATCTTCCCTGCTTGGCTGCCTTCTGCCCTTTTGAGCTGACATTCACATGAGTCTCACATAACACCACTGCCTGAGAATAGGGTGGAAATCATTTACCAAGCTTACATTGCAGCACCACTGCTGATGTTCTTGGGAGACTGAGGTGCAGCTAACTATAGGTAATTGGCTTTATTTGCTTGGGAAAAAAACCCTACAATTTCCAATAAGTCTCTTCTATCTTTCCACTTATTTTTTTAACTATTTTGACCAAATTGTTCTGTCACTTGACCAATAAAGATTTGCTGCTGCTGCTGCTGCTCCTAAGTCGCTTCAGTCGTGTCTGACTCTGTGCGACCCCATAGACGGCAGCCCACCAGGCTCCCCCGTCCCTGGGATTCTCCAGGCAAGAACACTGGAGTGGGTTGCCATTTCCTTCTCCAATGCATGAAAGTGAAAAGTGAAAGTGAAGTCGCTCAGTCGTGTCCGACTCNCTCTGTGTGACCCCATAGACGGCAGCCCACCAGGCTCCCCCGTCCCTGGGATTCTCCAGGCAAGAACACTGG
The DNA here is from genome assembly GCA_006410875.1 of Neotragus pygmaeus. Classification (NCBI taxonomy): domain Eukaryota; kingdom Metazoa; phylum Chordata; class Mammalia; order Artiodactyla; family Bovidae; genus Neotragus; species Neotragus pygmaeus. The sequence continues at coordinate 22,351 of SJYV01055638.1, forward strand.
AGTGGGTTGCCATTGCCTTCTCCAATGCACGAAAGTGAAAAGTCAAAGTGAAGTCGCTCAGTGGTGTCCGACCCTCAGCGACCCCATGGACTGCAGCCTACCAGGTTTCTCCATCCATGGGATTTTCCAGGCAAGAGTACCGGAGTGGGGTGCCATTGCCTTCTCCAATAATAGATTTAAGTCTAGTCTAATCTAACTTATTTTATTCTCAAATAGACTTTTCTAGTTGAATTGACAGTTGTTTGGTGAATTAACTAACCCGATCTTTGTTCCTGTAAGGATCTGGCATTAGGAGTTGCCTGCTGCCGCTACTAAGTTGCCTCAGTCGTGTCCAGCTCTGTGCGACACCATAGACGGCAGCCCACTCTTTCAAATGGGCCTCCCTAGTGGTTCAGTGATAAAGAATACACCTGCCAATGCAGGAGATGCGGGTTCCATCCCTGAATTGGGAAGATCCCCTGGAGAAGGAAATGGCAACATGCTCTGGTATGCTTGCCTAGGAAATCCCACGGACAGAGGAGCCTGGCGGGCTACGATTCATAGGGTTGCAGAAGAGTCAGACACAACTAGACAACAACAGCAACAATCTCTTTGAAGGCTAGAATACTCACTATGTGTTATGAGGTTTGGAGGAAAGTAATATAATATTCAAAATGCCATGTTTACACTGAAAAAATAGATCATGTAATTGTTCTCTTCCTGGACTGTAGGAATGCCTTAATAATTCCAGAAAGGGTTTCTCTTCATGGCATTCATTTTTCTTTAGTCATTTCTGAGGGAAAAATTCCCATGACTTAAATATTTTAAGTAATTGCAGGGCAATCCTGACATAGTTAACATTCTTCCACATTGAAACAAACTCTCAGGGAAATTATTGTTTAAAAGAAATGGGGTTGATTGACTTTACTTCCCTAGAACCCATTTGCATTGAGAATTTTGACAGCAATCAGTCTGATTTAAGTCTAAGTAAAAGAAAATAGAAAAATAATTGCATTTCTGATTATAAATTATATAAATATTCCAGAAGTTTATCTGAATTAGAGTCTGTCTCTGATGTCATTTAGGTCTAATTCAACCAGATTCTCACCCTGCTTCTCTACGGCATTTATCCAGCATGGAGAGTCTTTTGAAGTCCCAGAGGCTAGACTCATAGAACTCCCTTGGCAGGAAAAGGTTTAAAAATGGAGCAAATCCCAGGGAGAAAGTCCAACAGCTGACACAGGAGGCAAGGCCTTGGGTCTGTACTTCTTTCCCAGGCCTTTAGATTCTACTTACCATTAAAATGATCAAAAGGCAAATGTTCCTGAAAAGAAGCCAGTCCATTCCTCCGGGTCTCTCTTGCACGGGTAGTGAGATTTGATTTGAGTCTGGTCCTCGTCCTGAATTCGGCTCTGGAAAATGTGCTTTGAAATGCCCTTCGAGGAGGGCCTGGGTGATGACTCTGCTGCTCTCTGGGCCAAGGGATGAAGATGTTCTATAATGACTCTGTTTCCCCACCCCGAACTCCTGGGCTGGCCTGAAGGACTGGCATTGCCTGGGTTCTGGGTAACAGCATAGACACACCTTGATTCTTATTGCAATGAAACCCTTTGTTGGGCACCAAAGAAAAACCCTACAGAGTGCGGACGAGATTTACAGGGAAGATACCCAATGAATAATAAATTACTCACAACATGAAAAATAATTAAAATGCTAGGGCCTGTCATCATGCTGAATGAAATTAGTAGGCTTCTTCTTACTGCCAACGTTGTAAAAGCAAAATTACATATACTCACACACACACATATACACACACACATGTTCACTACAGAGCCAACTTCAAGGACTGACACTTTGAGCACAGAACATTGTGAAAAAGTACCAGGCCTAAGCAGGGAGACAGACAGGATAATGGAATTCTCATGTCTTAATCCTAGTGATTCTTCCCTCACTCCTAAAAAAGTCCTGTTGTTGAGTTGCATTCTTCAATTTTAAAGATTTCTAAAAATAAAGTTAAGGCAAAGAAACTCTTGAGTTCACTAGAATATTTGTTTGCACATTTTAGCTTAGTATACAGTCAAACCAGTGTGGTATAACATTAATTAAATTGCTCTAAGGTAACCACAGTACCGAGTGTGTTTATTCCTCATGGCATTTCTGCTGATAAAAAAAAAAGTATATAACATGGCTGAGGAACACCTGTTAAGTCCTCATAAAGATGTATCGAGAAGAAGCCGAAATTGGAAATCTAAGAATTGAAGGGGAAAAGAGCAGAGCAATATCTGGTTATTTCTGAAAATCATTTCCCCTTTTTCATTTCTTTCTTCTCCTCTGTTTGTCTGGGTTTAGAATAGGTATAGTTTTCTCATGAAAAAAATTGCTAGCTGGCATCAACTTTCGCAAACATAAAAAGAAAATGTTAACCGTCCTCTAATTGCTAGTAAGTGTTGTTGGAGAATTTTAAAGGGAGACTGTGTTTTGTCTTCAGAAACAATGCAGAAGCAATCCCTACTCATCGAATGTATTCCAAATAACACTTAGTCCTTTGAGAACCTTAGTTTAGCATTTTTGGAAGCATAGGATAGAATCTAGGCAGTTGGAGGGCTGGCATAGTATTCTAAAGTTAAGAGAAATGAGTGATATGTTAAAGGTATTTGTGGGACAGAGAGCAGGAAATTATACTTAAGCAACGTTAAAAAATGAATTGTTACAAAGAGACAGTACTTGGGTGTATCTGCCTAAGCTAACCTATGTATCTGGGTGTGTGTTAGCCGCTTGGTCATACCTGACTTTTTTGCGACCCCATGGACTGCAGCCCACCAGGCTCCTCCGTCCACAGGATTCTCCAGGCAAAAATACTGGAGTGGGTTGCCATGCCCTTCTCCAGGGGATCTTCCTGACCCAGGGATCAAACTCAGGTCTGCTGCATTGCAGGCAGATTCTTTACTATCTGAGCCACCAGGGAAGCCCCTAAACAGGGGACACTGTGGCTGCATAGGCTGGAAAATGAACCCGGACCTCCTGTGTGACAGGTGAGAATTCAACCACTGAACAACCTATATCTGCCTAATTCAAGTATATATAAGATGACCTGATAAAGCAGGTGTGTGGATTGTGTTTTAAAATACATCTTTGAGTGGCTCTTCAGAATGTATAAGACTAATGCACATACCTTCATGGGATGGATATTAACCAACTGTTTAATTGTATGCTAGATTAGTCTTTAAACCAAGAATTATGGAAACCTGGGGGCAGAAGGAGAAGGGGACAACAGAGGATGAGATGGCTGGATGGCATCACTGACTCGATGGACATGAGTTTGAGTGAACTCCGAGAGTTGATGATAAGACAGGGAGGCCTGGCGTGCTGTGATTCATGGGGTCGCAGAGTCGGACATGACTGAGCGACTGAACTGAACTGAACTGATGCCTGAGTAAATAAGCATTCAAAGCATTCTCTTGTAACATTTTTATATCCAGCTGAGCTTTCATCCTTCTTCATTTGCATAAATTTTTGTCCAGAGGTTTGAAATGTGACAATTGTATCTACCATAGAAAAATTTTCTTTTATAGCTACATCAGAACAGCATTAAGTTATTTTTTACTCTTTGAGATATATCCTCTCAATGGTGCCAGTGAGCTTGGGGCTTTTGGAATGCACAGCATTTTCTCCTTTGTTTTTTTTGAATATCAAAGGTACAAATGATGCTGTTGCTTGAGATTATTTCTAAGAGAAAGGGTGGTGAGAGATGGTTCTCTCCAATCCAGCTTCCCAGAGACCTTTTCATTGGCTATAATTACATTATGACCTTGTTTTTATTTTTGTACAAAGGATTTGACTTAGCTTGGAATAAAGAAGGACAATGAGAATTTGCACTGTGTCAGTGAGTGGGGTTATTCCTCGGCTAACTCTGGCATTATTTCCATCCTTAGAAACATACCACCAACAGCTCTGGAGATGGTTTGTGTCTTGTGGAAACATAATGTGCAATATTGCTTGAATTTGAATTGTGAAAACACAGGAGAAGAAAATACAGTGTCTCTAATAAATGGAATTTCAGGCTTAAAAAATATATGACTGACACCTTCTTTCTATGTTCCACCAGTTTATCATGGCCCATATACCAATTCTTTTTTTCGTGTCCACATCAAAAGGAGAATATGAGAGGATGGTAGAGAGTTATGGGAGCTTCACTGCTTCCAGTACCATGCTCTGGACCAAGAGGCAGGAATAAATGTGGGAGATCTTGGATTCCAGTGGGAGTCACTACAGAACAGTAGCGAATGGGAGAAGCCAGCAGGGATTTATGGTTCTGAATGTTGGGTCAGTCAGAGTTTAAGAAGGAACTAAAGGATCAGGGAGAAGTCAGTGGCTATCATGATGGTTTTATTTCTATAACAACTTCCAAGCAGGCTCTGAGGTAACCTCTAATGGTGTATTATACTAAGATCATCATACGAAAACTGACCATTGTTTAGCCAGTTAAAGGAATTTATTTTGTTTTATTTTAGTTAATATTGAATCATAATAATTTAATTTGCCTAAGCAAATTAATGAAACAAGTTTAGATCCCTATGAGTTATTGTTTTTCACTGGAGAAAATTATACTTTTCCCTTGGAGAAAAGTATGGAGATATTTTACAAGGATTTCCTTCTTTTGTTTATACTATTGTTGATTGATTTCTTCTGAAATACAGAATTTTCTATCTGAATTGCTATTCATAAGCAATAGAAATAAGGACTACCTTGTGGCTCAGACAGTAACGAATCTGCCTGCAATGCAGGAGACACAGGTGCCATCCCTGGGTTGGGAAGATCCCCTGGAGAAGAGAAAGCTACACACTCCAGTACTTTTCCTGGAAAACCCCATGGACAGAGGAGCTGGTGGGCTACAGTCCATGGAATTGCAAAGAGTTGGACGATTGAGTGACTAACACTTTTAAGCCACTTTTCAGTAATGGTAGATATGTGAAGGCAAACTAGAAAAGAGTTGATGGCTGAATGTTACCTTGCTTTTTAAATGAGAGGTTTATTGAGGTATAATTCACATACTGAAAAATTTAGTCATTTAATGTGTATAAGTGAATACAGTTTTTGGTATATTTTCCAATGTGTGCAACTTTGACCATAGTCAGTTTTTTTTTTANATAAGCAATAGAAATAAGGACTACCTTGTGGCTCAGACAGTAACGAATCTGCCTGCAATGCAGGAGACACAGGTGCCATCCCTGGGTTGGGAAGATCCCCTGGAGAAGAGAAAGCTACACACTCCAGTACTTTTCCTGGAAAACCCCATGGACAGAGGAGCTGGTGGGCTACAGTCCATGGAATTGCAAAGAGTTGGACGACTGAGTGACTAACACTTTTAAGCCACTTTTCAGTAATGGTAGATATGTGAAGGCAAACTAGAAAAGAGTTGATGGCTGAATGTTACCTTGCTTTTTAAATGAGAGGTTTATTGAGGTATAATTCACATACTGAAAAATTTAGTCATTTAATGTGTATAAGTGAATACAGTTTTTGGTATATTTTCCAATGTGTGCAACTTTGACCATAGTCAGTTTTTTTTTTAATTTAAATTTACTTTTAATTGGAGGTTAATTTATTAAAATATTGTGTTGGTTTCTGCCATATATCAATCAACATGAATCAGCCTTTCTATGTTGTAGAGTTGACCAAACTATTGAGTTTACCACCTAACTCTGTAAATGGAAATTTCCAAGTTAAGCGTGCCTTATTATTTATATTTGAAATCAAACCAGTAGTATTTCATTTCCTCACATGAAAGTGTTCATTGAATTTCAGGGGTGCTTTTGATATTTAATTACTGTTCTTGTGCTTCTATAATATTGTCTCTTCCTGCTTCCAAAGACATAGTATATTTTCATCCCAAACGTCATACCCTCCTAACACATAGAGAGCACTTTAATACAATTTTTAAAAAGAATGCTACAGAGGACAGCCAATTCAGTACATTCCAGTACAAATTCTTTTTTGAAAAAAAAAAAAAGAAAGACATCTCTACAGGCAAAGATACTATGAAAATGATGTTAGGGCAAAGTTTTACATATAATTATAGTTTAGGATTACTGGTGGATATGATTTAAGTATCTAAGGGCAGCTTAATTTCTTGAAAACCGGTTTTAAAGGAAAGGAAATTTTAAAAGTACTTATGGTCCCAAACTATGTCAAATGCTAGAGGCAAGTAGGTTCTAGAGTTGACTTAAGCAAAAGGGGTTTCATTAGCATGGGCCTGGGGGGATGGGCAAAAGGTAAACAAGGCTGTTGTGGTTTTGACCTAGACCAGTTACTATGAATACATGTCTGTTCACTTTGAGATAATGGCACTGAAGATAAACAACCTGTCTCCTCATTAAAACCAGTTTATGTATGACAACCAGGGTGCTGGCAAACCAGGTTATTTAGTGGGTGTTCGAAATCACGGAGTTAAGCATCAGTTTCCTAAAGAGTTACGTTAGTACCATAAGGATGATGTTAGTTTACACCCTAAAATCATACTTACCCACAGACAGAAGTGCCTTGTTGGTTCTCTATGACTTCATGTCCTTGGTGTGGGATGTATTCCAAACAAGGGAGAAAGAATAGCGTGGCTTCTAGCTCTGTGTTAATTATTACTTACATGCTTGTTGCATGGGCTTCCCAGGTAGCACTGGTGGTAAAGAACCCACCTGCCAATGCAGGAGACATATACTTACTGCATACTTCTCCCTGCAGATGTCATTGAACTTCACCCCCCGACTCCTGGTCGTTAGAGCAGTGGCAGCTGTTCCACAATGTGATCATTACTTATATGTCACTCTGGCTACTTTGATGGCACTGGCAGTGCCCCTCTTTGGCAAAGTTGTAATGTGTCTGTAGTTTACCTTGGATGCTGTTAGTTAAGCACCAAGCAGACTCTGAATGTGATTTGGGCTCAGGTTGTTTTGGAAGAAATCCAGATACAGGAAAGTCAAAAGCTGGGCAGTGCTTTTATAAATATATTTCTTGGACTACTGGTACCAACATCGTTTGGTCCAGTACAAAACAAATGCAGGTTTCTGGACCCCAGATTTACTGAATCAGAATCTCTGGAGGTGGAACCTAGAATCATTTATTCTTAACAAACTTTCTAGGTAATTCTGGAGTTGCAGGCTGAAATTTAAGAGTCACTGAACCAGGGTAATTAACCAGGACCTATGGATAATCCAAAATGGCAGCAGAAAAACATGGACATTTTTCTAATATGGTAAGATGAGCACCTCTTCATGAGAGGGAAGTGCTATTGGCTTTTAGTGTTTCTTTTTCTGTGAAAAGTTTGCTTCCTTTTTCCTATTGTGTCACTGAGGTCTTAATTATGGATTTAGAAACGCTCTTCACATGTAAGGGAAATTAACCTCTGTCATATATGCTGCAATTGTTTTCAGCTTTTTTTTTCTCTTTTGATTTTCTCTTGGGTGTGTTTTAATTTTGAAATTGAAAATGATTATATTTTTACACTGAATAGGCAGTTATAAAGAACCCTGCTATCTCTTAGTTCCCTATTGCTGCTGTAAGAAGTTTTCTCATGACGTTTAGCTGGATAAGTCTCTGGTTACCTGGAATGTGCTGTCGTGTTCTCTTGCTGCCTTCCTCATTTCTATGGAGTCAGAAGTAAAGAGGACATCTTTAAGGAGTCTGCCTTTCAGCTTTGACTCACCTACTGACCAGTAATATGGAATGGTTTCTTGTAAAAATGTTCTCTGATGATTCTTTAGTTTGCCTACATGACTAAATCTTGAAAGGCTGTGTCATTTGTTTTTAGAGAAATCTTCACAAGAGATCTAGAGGAATAGCTACTGTCTCAAAACTAGAACTTCCTAGTTTTGGTCCACGTTTCAGTGTACTTAGTGGACACTGCATGTGTGTATGTAGGCTTTTGAAGGTAGATTGCTATTTTCAACTAGTATTTCATTTCATGGAGTTGAGTAGCCTAAAAATATCTTGACTCAACTATCATTAACTGGAAATCTTCATTGTGTTCACTTTTATCACATTTGTTAGTTTTTACTGTTAGAAGTTAAAATATACTTTTATTTATTTCACATACTTTATCTCTAATTATAGCATCTTATTTGTCATGCTCATAGAATTACCTATTTACAGTTAAGGTCAATGTGCTATGCCAGTGTGGCATATTGAAATGGGTAAAAATTTACATATGGTTCAAATTCCAGACATTTTTATTTATTTTTTAATTCCAGAAATTTTATAAACTGGGTTTGTTTCCATGAGTGAGTTATCTATCTCTGTAAATAGCAGATTCCTTACCTATTTCTTTCCCTTGTAGATTTTAGGACATTAAATTAGATATATTTTTATAGAAAAACTAGCACTCAGTGCATTCTCTTTGAGTGGTATTCTTTCTTTCATGATTTATAGAGTGTATATATCTTTAATAGATTTGACATTTATTAAAACTTTTGGCATTAGGTGTAGATATACACTGTTTTTTCTATAAACTAGTTTTCAGTTTTTAGTGTTACATATTAAACATCATTTTATTATTGTTTTCTACTCTAGGTTGTAACACATTAATTTCTAACAATTTTGTATGTGTTTAAAATTTTGTTCTATATAGTTAGTTTTTAATCCTCATCTTGGTTTTAATAATTTTAGAAATTCATTATATGACTTAAAAATATGGCTTATTATTCTTACTTTGTGAATAATAATGTTTTAGACGGAGAGCTTTTAGGTTGTTAATAATGAGTATTGCAAAGAGAAGTCCAGCCAGATAGTTACTCAAATAGGACCTATAAATTACCTAATTTGGCCTGAGTTCTCCATTGCAGTTTACATCTATGTTTTCTAGGGTCACATTTATTTTTGTCTTTATATTGAAAACAGATCAGTTTTCCTGGTGATAGATGTTCAATAATCATGTTTATAGAAGACAATCTATAAAGTAGAATATCAACTTATGAGTTTGTAGTGGGGGGATTTTTGCCTTGGTAGGAATACTGTAAAGTTAATTTTCTCTCTCCAGATGCCCTCTACTTGTCCTAGCATTTAAGGTACCAACCACAAAATTGTTTATTGACCATTAATAGAGAGCAACGGAGAAGGCAATGGCACCTCACTCCAGTACTCTTGCCTGGAAAATCCCATGGATGGAGGAGTCTTGTAGGCTGCAGTCCATGGGGTCGCTAAGAGTCGGATACGACTGAGTGACTTCACTTTCACCTTTCACTTTCATGCATTGGAGAAGGAAATGGCAACCCACTCCAGTGTTCTTGCCTGGAGAATCCCAGGGACGGGGGAGCCTGGTGGGCTGCTGTCTATGGGTCGCACAGAGTCGGACATGACTGAAGTGACTTAGCAGAGAGCAAAGATGGATAGATATTTTGACANATACTTCATACCTTGTTGAGATATTATGAATTAAGTGAGATAATAGATGTAAAACACTTTGCTTCGATGACTAGGACATAGCTTTACTACCTAGTGAAGGCTAGCTACATTTGATACACACAAGAAATAAAGGCTTATAGAAGTTAAGATCCATGGCCAAGCTCAAACAGCCAGTAAGTGGTTAAATTAAGATTTGAGCTTATGCTGTCTGACTCCAAAATCATGCATTTAAACATTCCTCTCTACTAATCTCTATTTCACAGAGAATCAGTATAATATAATGGCTAAGGCCATGGTGTCAGACACCAGTGGGTTCAAATCGTGGCCCTTTGACTTACCAAAAAACTTTCGGCAAGTTACTTAACTTCTCTGTACCTTGGTTTCTTCATCTCTAAAATAAAAATAAAATATCACTGCAGATTGTGATTGCAGCCATGAAATTAAAAGATGCTTACTCCTTGGAAGAAAAGTTATGACCAACCTAGATAGCATATTCAAAAGCAGAGAGACATTACTTTGCCGACTAAGGTCTGTCTAGTCAAGGCTATGGTTTTTCCTGTGGTCATGTATGGATATGAGAGTTGGACTGTGAAGAAAGCTGAGCACCGAAGAATTGATGCTTTTGAACTGTGGTGTTGGAGAAGACTCTTGAGAGTCCCTTGGACTGCAAGGAGATCCAACCAGTCCATTCTGAAGGAGATCAACCCTGGGATTTCTTTGGAAGGAATGATGCTGAAGGTGAAACTCCAGTACTTTGGCCACCTCATTCGAAGAGTTGCCTCACTGGAAAAGACTCTGATGTTGGGAGGGATTGAGGGCAGGAGGAAAAGGGGACAACAGAGGATGAGATGGCTGGATGGCGTCAGGGACACGATGATCGTGAGTCTGAGTGAACTCTGGGAGTTGGTGATGGACAGGGAGGACTGGAGTGCTGCAATTCATGGGGTCGCAAAGAGTCGGACATGACTGAGTGACTGAACTGAACTGATTCTAACATAATTGTGAAAGTTTCAGAAAACAAGCTGAGTATTTGTAAGATACAAAATCAGTGTGAGCTTCAGACTGCAGTCAATTTTTGCTTGTTACAGAGTATTCCAATTACAGATGGTATTATACTATTAAAACAGATGAGTTTCTTTCCCCCACCCTGTCATTACTTAGAGAAGTATTAAAGGAGAAATATTCCTCAGAGATTGTAACATTTGGCTCATCTCCACTCTGTCATCCTCTAAAGCAGTGTTAAAGACTGCCTGGAGAATTCATTGAACATTATACCCTCATATCTAGATCCTTGACTAGGTCCTCTCTAGTGACCACAGGATGTGGTCTGTCTCTCTCTTTTTTAAAAAATTTTAATTTATTTGCTTAGTTATTTTATTATTTTTGGCTGTGCTGGGTTTTTTGTTGCTGCATGCAGGGGCTTTTCTCCGGTTGTGGCAACTGGGGGCTACTCTTTAGTTGTGGCGTGTGGGCTTTTCACTGCTGTGACTTCTCTTGTGGCTGAATACAGGCTCTAGGCCCACAGGCTTCAGTAGCTGTGGCTTGTGAACTCAGTAGTTGAAGCTCCCAGGCACCGGAGAACAGAATCAATAGCTGTGGCACATAGGCTTAGTGTCTCAGAAGCATGTGAGATATTCCCGGATCAGGACTTGAACCCATGTCTCCTGCACTGGCAGGCAGATTCTTTACCCTTGAGCCACCAGGGGAGCCTGTGGTCTGCTTCTAAAATCTCCCAGGCGTGATACTTCTTTTTCATTATCAAAGTGTTGTTGTGAAGTAAGTCTTATTATTTCACAGAAGGCAAAAGCAAGGCCCAGAGAGTTCAATATTGAAACTCCAAATAAAAATCTTATCTACTTAAAGATATTGTAATATATAGTGGAACTAGGCATAACTTTGTTCTGTGTTTTCAAGTCTCCTATAAATGTGTTATCATACCTTCATAATTTAAAAAATAAAAATTAAAAAATAGATACTAAAAAAAAAAAACCTAGGCTCAGAAAAGTTGGGTAACCATGGAAAGACGCAGACAATTGAATTTAGAAGCTGGAGTTCACCCCTTCTTCTCTTTGGCTCTCCTTTTCTTTGTGCAGCTTTAGCGTAGCTTTTGAACTGTGGTGTTGGAGAAAACTCTTGACTGTCCCTTGGACAGCAAGGAGATCCAATCAGTCAATCCTAAAGGAACTCAGTCCTGAATATTCACTTGAAGGACTGATGCTGAAGCTGAAGCTCCAATACTCTGGCCACCTGATGAGAAGAACTGAGTCACTGGAAAAGACCCTGATGCTGGAAAAGATTGAAGGCAGGAGGAAATGGGGTTGATAGAGGATGAGATGGCTGGATGGCATCACCGACTAGATGGGCATGAGTTTGAGCAAGCTGCGGGAGTTGGTGATGAGGGAAGCGTGGCATGCTGCACTTCATGGGGTTGCAAAGAGTCGGACACAACTGAACGACTGAACTGGAGTGAAATGAGGTCCCCTCCAGGTCAACCCCTGCCTATGTTTGTAGTCCCAGCCCTCATCACACTGTCAGACACATCCTTTATTTCTTCTCTGCTGGAGTCCTTTATTGCGGTTGCTTGCACTCTCATTCTTCTGGGATTGTGCACATGGATTTTTTCTTCTTCTTCTTGTCCAGTAGGCTAGCTCCTAGTCATCTGTTAAAACCCAACTCAGAGTTTACTTGCTCTATGTAGCCTTTTCTGATTGTTTCAATCAATTGTTTCTTACTGTCTTCTTCACTCAAACAGCAATTTGAACCTGTATCTTAAGGCGGTGGTTGGTGGTGATTTAGTTGCTGTGTTCGACTGTTGTAACCCCATAGACTATAGCCCACCAGGCTCCTCTGTCCATGGGATTTCCCAGGCCAGAATACTGGAGTGGGTTGCCATTTCCTTCCCCAGAGAATCTCCCCCTCCCAGGGATCAAACTCAAGTCTCTTGCATTTCAGGCAGTCTCCTGCATTGCAGGTGAATTCTTAACCAACTGAGCCACCAGGGAAGCCTGTTATGGTACTTCCCTATTACATTGAGACTCAAAGCAAACTGATTTTTATCCTCCACTGGACTCTTAAGAAATCAAACTGATTTTTTTTTCATGTCATAAATCCAACACCAAACAGAAATTTCTTGATAATTTTGCACAAAATAAGAATGTATAGAATATATTTCATCAAAGAGACAGAAAACTAATTGCCTCCCTAGTTTTTTTGGAGGGACACATAAAAACAGAACTGTTCAAATACTTACATCCTAGGACCAAGAATCCCATGATGAGTAGTCCAATGCCAGCAGGACCAAAATGTACATTATCTCCTAGTCGCTGAAAAACACCAGTTTGACCTCCAGCATAACCATTTGTGTCACCAGCATAAGTATTTCTGTCAGTACCAAAACCAGTTGTGTAGCCATTAGTGGCAAAATATGTGGAAGTAAGGCCATATTCAGTGGTAGTACTTCTATTTGAATTTGTATGATCAGTTTCCCAGCCACCATTTTCAAGGTTAATAACAATTGTACCAGTACACGTTCTTTGAAGAGCATCTGTAACAAAGTTTAAAATGAAAGAAATATTTTATACATTTAGTTCAATAATTGTTGGATGATACAAAACTATTTTCTCTTTGCATAAAAACTTATTTCAGTGTCTTAATTCCTACCAATTCTATAACCCCCCATATTGTCTTTTGTCTGTGACTCAGTTTTTAAATCAAATCATTACGAGTAAATATTAGTGCTTGAGAAAAACTGTTCCATGTGTTGAGAAACATGCACAGTAAACATCACGTTATGTGTTGGTCAGCAGTGTGTTATAAGTCCATGTAGAGACATTTCTAGACTATGTGTTGCATACTTCTCCATATTTTGTTTGCTGTTTTACTGTCTTTCATCTTAAGTTCTTTTTTTTTTTTCCTTTTATAAGCTGACAAAACCAACAGACCTTGAGCAGGTTGGTCTGTCATTTGTATAGAAATCACTGCCTGATAAAACATCATATCCTCAAACACAACTGTCAGTTCAAACGACTCATAGGAGGGAGAATTTGGCACTATTGGAGGTGGGGGGTGGATTTTCATTATTAATAAAGTGAAGAACTTTTGTTTCACTATCAGATATTCCAAATTTGCTTTCTTCTTGTCCTTTGAAGTTTCGGTAAATTATTGTCTTTGTTGGCTAAACGTGAGAGGAGAGATCTTTGTGATTTGTTTCAACTTAATGGCTCCACACTTGCTATTGGTTTCAGCAAGTTACTATTATTGTTATTGTTGTTCAGTTGCTAAGTTGTGTCAGACTCTTGCAACCCCATGAGCTGTATGATCTCTATTTTATAGTTGTAAGTTTTGTTGTCAGACTTTGTTCATCATTGTCATTCTAGAATCTGGCACAATGGCTAACGTTTGGTTAGAATTCAACACATAGTTTCAGAATAAATGAATAAAAGTATTCCTGAAAGCAGGTAATAGAGACAGGCTTACATCCTAGTCTGTGTGCCCAGCTGTGTCCGATTCTTTGCAACTCCATGGACTGTAGCCCACCAGGCTCCTCTGTCCATGGAATTTTCTAGGCAAGAATTCTAGAGCAGTAGCATTTTCTATTCCAGGGGGTCTGCCTGACCCAGCGATTGAACCCACATCTCTTGAGTCTCCTGCATTGGCAAGCAGATTCTTGGCCACTGCACCACCTGAGAAGCCCACATTCTAATTTATCTGAAATCAAAGTCCATGTCATTTCAGTCAAGCTAAGCTGATTCTATTGTTATTGCTGTGTCAGAGTACAAAAATTCTATTGTTACTGTTTTTGTTATTTTTATTATTATCATCAGATCCAATGTTTATCCCAGAAAACTGTATTTTTTAATGACAAAGGTAATGTTCCCTACTTGCCCTAAACCAACAGTTTTAGTAAGCTTAAGTTTCAATTTCTCCTTCATGTGTCCAGTTAAGCTTGATGTTGGGTGTAAGAAAAGGAGTAAACTAGCAATTGCTTAAGACAATTTCAGCACTGAAATAAGCTTTATCTGTGGATGGAATAAACATTTCTGTTTGTAATACACATTTTAAAAACTACATTTATTTTGACTGACTGTGGAAAAGACCAGCATAATTTGGTAAAAATTCTGAATTAATGAATGCCTTTAAAGAAATGCTCCTTTATTTCTTGTTAATCTGTGAAGCAAGTGGAAATTGTCAATCCCATTTTAGGACAATTGAAAGAAAAAGAGAAGCTGAAGTAGCAAACATTGCTTAGAATTAGCTTCGAGGAACTTTCCTCCTAGTGATCTAACCTAGTTTAAAGCTGTTGGTCTTGAAAAGTAATAAACTTGCTAATTCCAAATTGTTTACATGAAGTTGTACATCAACCAAGGATCATATAAAGTTAAGCTAGCTTGGCTTTGTGTCTATTTGAAAATAATTTTACAATATCATTAAAAATTTTCAATTACCGACATTAATAGGAACTAACATTTATTGAAAGTCAACACTTGTCTAGCACTTTACTGTAATAACTCCTTGAATGTGAAAGTGTTAGTTGCTCAGTCATCTCTGACTCTTTGCAACCCCATGGACTGTATAGCTCACTGGGCTCCTCTGTCCATGGAATTCTCCGGGCAAGAATATTTTGGAGTGGGTTGCCATGCCCTTCTCCAGGGGATTTTCCCCACCCTGGGATCGAACCCAGGTCCCTCACATTGCAGGCAGATTCTTTACTGTCTGAGCCACCAGGGAAGTACTTAATTACTCCTTAAGTACTTCTAAATCCATAATGTTACTGTCCCTCTTTATGGAAGAAAATCTGAGGGATAAATGGGTTAAATAACTTCTCTAAAATCTGTAGCTAGTAAGTGATGGTACAATATATCAATCCAGTTTCATTCCAGACCTCACGGTCCTAACCATAAATTATAATGTCTCTTGTATCATTCAAGATTTGATTCTATAATGCCCAGTATGATAATTTTTGTTGGAAAAGAGTACTTCAAAATACAATAATTAAAATTTTAGCTTCTGAATGTATATGTATATACAAATTCCATATATATATAATATAACTGTATACATAAATTTCATGAGAAGGGAAAAAAAATAAGTTGATTTCTTACCATCAATAGATAGAATTGTTCCTTCATATTTTCCCCCAAGTATTTTGTATTGTTCCATAGTAACTTTATTTCTCAAAGTAATTACGGCTGTTTTTGAGTCAATAGCGAGCAGGTCAGTTGGATTTCTTCCCATTACGTATCTGTTTTTGAAAGACAGTGGTACAAATTAATGTTAGTTATGTAGAGAGAGAGAGATTGATTTTGATTTTTTTTAAGGATAATTGCTTTACAGTGTTGTGTTGGTTTCTGCTGCCATCCAACGTGAATCAGCCCTAGGTATACATATGTTCCTTCCCTCTTAGACTTCCCTTCCATCCCCTTCCCCTTCCACCCCTCTAGGTTTTCCCAGAGCTCCCTGTGTTGTACAGCAACTTCCCACTAGCTATCTATTTCACATATGTTAATGTATATGTTTCAATGCTTCTCTCTCAATTCGTCCCACCCTCTCCTTCCCCTGCTGTGACCACAAGTCTGTTCTCTATGTCTGTGTCTCTATTTCCACCTGAAAATAGGCTCATCAGTACCATTTTTCTAGATTCCATAGCTTTGCATTACTATATAATATTTATTTTTCCCTTTCTGACTTCATTCTGTATAATAAGCTCTAGGTTCATCCACCTCACTAAAACTGACTCAATCATTCCCTTTTATAGCTGAGTAATATTCCATTGTATATGTGTACCACGTTTTATCCATTCATCTGTCAATGGACATCTTCCATGCCCTAAGTTATTGTAAATAGTGTTGCAGTGAACGTTAGGGTATGTGCATCTTTTTGAATTATGGGTTTTTCAAGGTGTGTGCCCAATAGTGGGATTTCTGGGTCAAATGGTAGCTTTAGTCCTAGATTTTTTTAAAAAAGAAATCTCCATACTATTCTCCATCATGGCTGTATCAGTTTACATCCCCACCAACAGGAGGGAATGTAGGAGGGTTCCCTTCTCTCTATAACCTCTCTAGCATTTATTGTTTGTAGATTTTTTATGATGGCCATTCTAACTGGTGTGAGGTGATGGTTTTGATTTTAAAACATGTTTCCTGCCAGTAGATGTAACCCCTGGATATAATTTTCAATCATTAGAAATTTTGTCTGAGGACATTCAGAAATGGAGGGAGATTTAAATTTAAGAAAAAGAATTAAGCAACCACTTGTGATGGAATGTCTATTACACGCACTTAGATGTCTAAATAATCCCTTGATACTTTCAGCCTCATTTTCATTTGATTTTGGTAGCATCAGAACTGTCCTGGACAACCCAGGTACTGGGACTTCCTGGACTGCTGCTAATTCTAAACTTTTCTTTTACCAAAGAAGTTATTTCTTCAGAGCTTGGCTTTCATCCCTTTCCTATTTCCAACCCCTCCCCATATGTACAGTGAATTTACAGGATTTCTTGTGGATTCCAAACTCCATCCTTGTCTTGCACCTCTATCCTATTCTCTACTCTCTTCCTCTCCTCATCTTTGACTTTGAAGTTTCCCTTCCATTTATATGTTTGTTAGATATACATTGGTTAGAGAACTCTCTGTGTTGGGCATTGTGCTAAATGTGGGGAATAGAACTTGGAAAGGAGTCAGAGGTAGGGGTGTGGTCTTCCCTCCATGAACTCACATCTGTGGAGTACAAGAGAGCTTATCAGCAATGGTGTTGCAAAGACCATAGATAGTAATGCCTGTATGTGGAATCTGAAAACAATTCGTGTAGCTGATCTTATTTATAAAGCAGAAATAGAGACAGATATAGAGAACAGATGCATGAATACCAAGGTGGAAGGAGGGGTGTGATGAATTAGGAGACTGGAACTGAATATATACTCTATTGATACCATGTATAAAATAGGTAACTAATGAGAAGCTACTGTATAGCTCAGGGAACTCTAGGCAGTACTCTGTGGTGACCTATGGGAAGGAAAGCAAAATGAAGGGATATATGTATATGTTTAGCTGAATAACTTTGCTGTATAGTAGAAGCTAACACAACACTGGAAAGCAACATGCTCCAGCTCCTGCTCAATCGCTCAGTCGTGTCCAACTCTTTACAACCCCATGGACTGTAGCCTACCAGGCTCCTCTGTCCATGGAATTCTCCACTGGGGCAAGAATATGGGTTGCCATGCCCTCCTCCAGGGGATCTTCCTGACTCAGGGATTGAACCCACGTCTCTTGCTTCTCTTGCATTGGCAAGTGGATTCTTTACCACTGAGCCACCTGAGAAGCCTTAAGCAACTATATTCCAATAACATTAAAAAAAGAAAAACAGTAATGGCACAGTGTGGTAAGAGCTATAATACTCATATGGAATGAGTTGACTACAGAGCAAAAACTTTTAAAACTCATTTGTGAGGTCTTTCCACCCCACCATTGTTCTTGACTACAGACACTTTTCAAAATACATGTGCACATATAATACAGTGATTTTTCATAATCAAGTAGAAACATTTGGATATGTAGAGTTTAAAAAAACTACAAAGCATGACCTTTTCCTTAATGTAACTAACTTTTTCATATTTTTGTTGACCAATATTAAGTGCTAATTAAAGTAAGAGAGTAACTGATATGAGTTAGCTAAATCTAATTGATTTCAGTGGGTGGATTTGCAATGGGAAAATCAATCAATCAAATCTTCCAAGGGGAATACCATGATATGTGGAAATCAGCTAACTGATTAATAAAATATATAAACACAGAAGTGTTAAACTTTCAAGATACAATTATTTTCACATTTTAAACTTTCACACTTTCCATCTTACATTTTTCACAGATTTTTATACTTTCTTAAACACTCTAAATTAAGTAACAGTTCACCAGTTTGTATGTTATATGATTGAATTTCAAAAATATTGAAAACTGTTTTAATTCAGGTACAGTTTAATATGTGGTGAAAATTCGTTGGAAAAAATCAGTCTTACCTAACAGTTGTTGAAGGCCGACCAGTGTCAAGATCCAAAGCTACATAATCTCCTATTTTATAGTTTTGTCCCATATTACTATTTACTACAAATGTCTTTGAACCTGGACGGAACACTGAGCCTTCAATTACATTTAACACGGTCACAGAGACTGCAGTTGCTGTGAGTTTATATTGAGACATAATTGATTGATGAAATTCAGCTTTATTTCTAACACCAAGACTAAGTTGCAGGTTATTCATAGCTTCAAAATCTAGGGGCTAGAAAATAGAGTGAAATGGTTTTACTGGAAGGAGAAAAAGCATTCTAGAGGAAAAAGAAATTCTTTGATTAGAGGCAAAAGAAATTCTGATGTCTTTAATAAAATGTAAATACATATAAATACACAATTTATTCTTACTTTATGTTCAATTCAGTACAAACACATGAAAATACAATAAGAAAAAAATCCAGTAGTCTTAGATCCTTTGTTGAAAAAGTGTAAGTTCTAACTGTCCACCAAATCAAAAAATGTAAAATAATACAGATGGTCAAATCCATTGATTTTGTAGTGCAAAGAGAGCATATGTTAGTTGCTATCATTTCACGTTTCTCAGCAAATAGCCCTATTTGTTACAAAGAATGGGCCAAATATATCTAGTCTCAATCATTTGACTGATTTTATCCATAAAGAACTATTTACAAGAAATTTTATTTTGTATATGTGATTTATTTCAATAAATCAAATAATATATGTAAATAATGAAATCCATAGCTTATTCAATATATCCAGGAAAAAATTCATTTTACATTATAAAATTATCAAGTAGTCATTTTCATTATGAAAGATGTTGTCAAGATCCACTACTCATATAATACACAACTATGCAGTATGCACATAAATACCAACTACATTTTTCTAAATTTTCACAAGAGTAGACTAGATGACCATCAGTTCACATATTGAGTTCTCCAGTTAGCTAAAATTTTCAGTCTTTGCTCTAATATTATCTCTATTTGAAACTCCAAGAATGGTTATAAAATTATGTATACATACACATCATATGCACTTATTGTGGTGGACGGGGGAGCCTGGTAGNGTTCACCAGTTTGTATGTTATATGATTGAATTTCAAAAATATTGAAAACTGTTTTAATTCAGGTACAGTTTAATATGTGGTGAAAATTCGTTGGAAAAAATCAGTCTTACCTAACAGTTGTTGAAGGCCGACCAGTGTCAAGATCCAAAGCTACATAATCTCCTATTTTATAGTTTTGTCCCATATTACTATTTACTACAAATGTCTTTGAACCTGGACGGAACACTGAGCCTTCAATTACATTTAACACGGTCACAGAGACTGCAGTTGCTGTGAGTTTATATTGAGACATAATTGATTGATGAAATTCAGCTTTATTTCTAACACCAAGACTAAGTTGCAGGTTATTCATAGCTTCAAAATCTAGGGGCTAGAAAATAGAGTGAAATGGTTTTACTGGAAGGAGAAAAAGCATTCTAGAGGAAAAAGAAATTCTTTGATTAGAGGCAAAAGAAATTCTGATGTCTTTAATAAAATGTAAATACATATAAATACACAATTTATTCTTACTTTATGTTCAATTCAGTACAAACACATGAAAATACAATAAGAAAAAAATCCAGTAGTCTTAGATCCTTTGTTGAAAAAGTGTAAGTTCTAACTGTCCACCAAATCAAAAAATGTAAAATAATACAGATGGTCAAATCCATTGATTTTGTAGTGCAAAGAGAGCATATGTTAGTTGCTATCATTTCACGTTTCTCAGCAAATAGCCCTATTTGTTACAAAGAATGGGCCAAATATATCTAGTCTCAATCATTTGACTGATTTTATCCATAAAGAACTATTTACAAGAAATTTTATTTTGTATATGTGATTTATTTCAATAAATCAAATAATATATGTAAATAATGAAATCCATAGCTTATTCAATATATCCAGGAAAAAATTCATTTTACATTATAAAATTATCAAGTAGTCATTTTCATTATGAAAGATGTTGTCAAGATCCACTACTCATATAATACACAACTATGCAGTATGCACATAAATACCAACTACATTTTTCTAAATTTTCACAAGAGTAGACTAGATGACCATCAGTTCACATATTGAGTTCTCCAGTTAGCTAAAATTTTCAGTCTTTGCTCTAATATTATCTCTATTTGAAACTCCAAGAATGGTTATAAAATTATGTATACATACACATCATATGCACTTATTGTGGTGGACGGGGGAGCCTGGTAGGCTGCCATCTATGGGGTCGCACAGAGTCAGACACAACTGAAGCGACTTAGCGGCAGCAGCAGCAGCAGCAGTCGTCACTAAGTCATGTCCAACTCTTGCAACCCCATGGAATGTAGCCCACCACGCTCCTCTGTCCATAGGATATTCCAGGCAAAAATACTGGAGTGGATTGCCATTTCCTTCTCTAGGGGGATCTGCCTGACCTAGGGATCAAACCTGAGTCTCCTGCACTGCAGACAAATTCTTTACTGACTGAGCTACCAGGGAAGCTCTATGCACTTAGTACATGTATATAATCCTAACAAAAAATTAATACATGATGTCACACACACCTGGGAGAAAAATCAACGTTAATCCCATTTTACACATAGAGATATTGAGGCCAGATAGATAAATCAGTTTTCTAAAGTAACATCATAGTTTGGGGTGTAATAGATTAGGACTTAGTTTTCCCAGCATGGAATTCTAGATAGGATAGTGGAAAAAAGAATGTGGATTTAGTAGCTAGAGAAGTCGAGGTTTGAATCAGTTGTCCCGCTTACTAGAGATGAGAACTAAGCAGGTTACAAACTCTCTCTGAACCTCAGTATGTGGGCATAGAACCTAATTTGCAGGGATACTGTAGAGAATAAATTAAGGCATGTGCACAATGACTAAGTGAATGGGAGCTCTAGGTATGGTGACATTTATGAAGACATATGAGACAAATGATCGCACATTCCTATAGGGACACAATTCCTCAGGAGTTCATTTCCCAGGGCAATTTTGAAGGAAGGAAATAGTTAAAAGAGGATTGCATTTTACCATGAGGAATATGTGTTGCATGCCTCAGATACAATCCATGCACAGCTATTGCAGATTTTTAAAAACTGACTGACAAGTCTAAACAGCAGAGGGTGAAACTTTCACTGTCTACTCCCTAGGAGTCAGACATTTTTTCTCATTGAATCCCAGAGAAAATTCTACTGCAGTTAAATTGGTGGATAAATAATGTAGTGGAGACATAGAAGAACTCTGTTGACTGGGATGATCTGGACCAAATCTCTAGTGTATGTATGCCTGCAATAAGCCTGGGTCAGCAGCCAATGTGAGATGAGAATTTGATAATCCTGCAATTACAGTGGGCTTCCCTTGTAGCTCAGCTGGTAAAGAATCTGCCTGCAATGCAGGAGACCCCGGTTTGATTCCTGGGTTGGAAAGATCTGTTGGAGAAGGGATAGGCTACCCACTCCAGTATTCTTGGGCTTCGCTGGTGGCTAGGCTGGTAAGGAATCCACCTGCAATATGGGAGATATGGGTTCCATCGCTGGGTTGGGAAGATCCCCTGGAGGAGGGCATGGCTACCCACTCCAGTATTCTGGCCCAGAGAATTCCATGGACTGTAGTCTAATTTTAATTTTGTAAAAAACTCTGGATAAACTAACAACTTTTAATTCATATGATGAATATTGTTAGTGAATAATAATTGATGTACAGTATTGCCAGGGACACCTTTTTTTAGGCCATGTTGAATCTGCTTCAAAATAAAATTCTTCAAACTGAAAGGATTAATCAATTATTGTTGCAAGCATAGAACAAGATTCATGTTTAAAAATGCTTTCCCTTTATATGATCTGTGAGGGAATATTGTATTGATAGGAAAGAATTTCAAGTAAAAACTTCAATGCCTATTTTTATAAAATGATATAAGCAGAAAAACTCTCTATAAAAGGCTCTATATCATATATAACCCTAAAACACAGTAATTTTTATTCTTTTACCCATTCAAGTTTGTGAAGTGTCAACATCATTTTAAGATTACCACTTTGAAAAGAGTCAAGAAAACAAAATATTGGATAGGATATAATATAATATGGTACCATACCTTAACAACCTTTAAAGTTCCCACATTTGTTCTTTCATTCATTTCTATTTCAAACCAATTCCCCTCATTTCCAGAGATGAAGAAAATGACTGCCATCCAGTTAGCTGAGAACTCCTCATCCAAATCTATTACTCTAATCTGGAGCAAATTTGAATTCAGA
Organism: Neotragus pygmaeus; assembly: GCA_006410875.1. Classification (NCBI taxonomy): domain Eukaryota; kingdom Metazoa; phylum Chordata; class Mammalia; order Artiodactyla; family Bovidae; genus Neotragus; species Neotragus pygmaeus. Next base: position 45,021 of record SJYV01055638.1, read on the forward strand.
GTATTTTCTTCAATGCTTATGGATTGCTGAAACAAGAAATAAAAATATTTTAGCACAAACTATGTGAGAAAGAGAGAATTATACTAGTTTTATATAGAATGTTTATAATTATTCATGATATAGAAAGGGGTTCCATGTTTGTGGTCTGACTTTTCATTGTTCAAATAAGGGTTTTTTTAATATGTATTATATAAACAAACATGAGATGAAATATGTGTGTACCTTTGTGCTATGACTTAAAAATAACTAACATGTACATCTGTAAAGAGAATTGTTAGAACAAATTTTAGAAGGTAAGGAAACTAAAGTTATTAAATTCTAGGACTGGACTTCACTGGTGGTCCAGTGGCTGAGACTCCATCTTCCAGTGCAGAGGGCAGGGGTTTGATCCCTGGCTGGGGAACTAAGATCCCACATGCTGCATGGTGCCACACACACAGACACACAGACACAGACACAGACACAGACACACACACACACACCCCAAACTCTGGGACTTCCCTGGTGGTCCAGCGGCTAAGAATGAAAGCTTCTAAAGCAGGGGGCCCAAGTTCAATCCATGGTCAGGGAATTAGATCCCACATGCTGCAACTAAGGCCAGGTACAGCCAAATAAATAAATACTTTAAAAAAATTCAAGGACTATTACTTACTGTTGGCAGTTCTATGTATGGGATGTTATCATTGACATCGAGGATTTTAATGTTGCATTCACACTCTGCTGACATACCATCTGCCCCACCATCTCGGTCTGAGCCTCTTACAGCTAGAGAGTACTGGCCATATTGCTAAAAAGACACAACAGACAATATCAGAGTTGATGTAGACAGTTCTTATTTTGTCTTGTACAAAGATCTTTTAAAATGTTGGCTCAACATTTCCACAAATCTATAATGAACATAGAGGTAACACAGAATGTTGAAAATTCACAAATCTCACATGAATCGATATGAAGTTGCCACTTCTATTCCCAACAATGCCTATCCAGCATTATTTAAAAGAAGTAAAAAATTTTAAAGCCCTCATTCCTTATTATATGCTGAAAAATACTATAAAGGATGAAGCAGACCAAAATTGTCAGGAGGGGAGAGATTGTTTACCAGGAATTTATAGAATGAAAATTCTGTACCTAAATTATTAGCCCCTGAATGTGCAAATAGAATAAAGAGATAGCAAATGTTTGCATTTCTGGGGAGTGGTGGGATGTGGCAATACAGTTACTGATGATCTGTTTTCTTGATTCTACTTGATCGTACTTAAATTTTTAGCAGCTGGTGAAAGCCATGAAGCCTTTTCTAGATATTTGTACGTGTGCATCCTCACTCAAAGTTCATATACTTTTAGAGGACATAGTTAGAGATGTCTTGAGGGCTCTCCACAAAAAAAAGGGAGAGGCCTCAAATTAATAAGATTAGTTATGAAAAAAAGAGAAGTAACAATGGACACCGCAGAAATCATGAGAAACTACAACAAGCAACTGTACACCATAAAATGGACAATCTGGAATAATAAAGGGACAAGTTCTTAGAAAGGTACAATCTCCCAAGACTGAACCAGAAAGGAACAGAAATATGAACAGACCAGTCACAAGTACTAAAATTGAAACTGTGATTTTAAAACTCCCAACAAATAAAAGTCTAGGACCAGATGGCTTTGCCAGTGAATTCTATCAAACATTTAGAGAAGAGTTAACACCTATTCTTTTGAAACTATTCCAAAAAATTGCAGGGGAAAGAATATTCCCAAACTTATTCTATGGGGCCACCGTCATTCTCTTACAAAAACCAGACAAAGATACCACAAAAAAGAAAATTATAGGCCCATATGACTGATGAAAATGGACTTGAAAATCTTCAACAAAATACTAGCAATTCAAATTCAACAATACATTAGGAGGATTATACCCCACAATCAAGAGGGATTTATCCCAAGGATGCAAAGATTTTTCAGTACCTGCAGATCAATCAGTGTGATACATCACATCAACAAATTGAAGAATAAAAACATGTGATCATCTTCATTGTCATCATCATCAAAAGAAAACCTTTTGACAAAATTCAATACCCATTTATGATAAAACTCTTCCCACATATGGTAAACCTACAACTAAAATTCTACTCATTGGTGAAAAGCTAGAAAATATTTCCTCTAAGATCAGGAACAAAGGAACAAGACGAGGATATCCACTCTTGCCACCTTTACTCACCATAGTTTTGGAAGTCCTAGCCACAACAACCAGAGAAAATGAAATAAACTGAATCCAAATTGGGGAAGAAAAAGTAAAACTGTCACTATTTGCAGATGACATGATACTATATATAGAAAATCCCAAAGATGCTACCAGAAAGCTAGAGCTCACCAATGCATTTGGTAAAGTTGCAGGATACAAAATTAATACACAGAAATCTGTTGCTCTCACAATGAAATCTACACTCTCACAATGAAGGCTCAAAGAGAGAAATTAAGCAATTTTATTTCTCATCACATCAAAAAGAATAAAATATCTGGGGATAAACCTGTCTAAGGAGACAAAAGACTTGTACTCTGAAAACTAAAAGATGCTGATGAAAAAAATCAAAGATGACACAAACAGATGGAAGAATATACCATGGTCTTGAATTGGAAGCATCAATATTGTCAAAATGACTGCACTACCCAAGGGAATCTACAAATTCAATGCATTTCCTACCAAATTACCAATGGTGTTTTTCACAAAACTAGAACAAAAAATCTTAAAAGTTGTATGGAGACACAAAAGATCCTGAAAAGCAAATGCTCTCTTGACGAAAATGGAGCTAGGAAAATTAGACTCCCTGACTTCAGACTATACTACAAAGGTACGGTCATCCAAACAGTGATACAAAAATAGAAGCACAGATCAATGGAACAAGATAGAAACCCAGAAGTAAATCCATGCACCTATGACCAGTTAATTCACAACAAAAGAAGCAAGACTTTACAATGGAGGAAAGACAGTCTCTTCAATATTAAGAGGCATTCAGTGCTGAGAAAACTGGACAGCTACATGTAAAAAATGAAACTAGAACATTCTTTAATATCATACACAAAAATAACATCATACACAAAATAGATTAAATATTTAAATGTAAGACTGGATATTATAAAACTTTTAGAAGAAAACATAGGCAGAACAGTCTTTCATATAAATTTCAGCAATATTTTTTTCTGGGCCATCACCTATAGTAATGAAAATAAAAACAAAATTAACAGGACAGCAGTGGAGAAACAGACATAGAGAATAGATTTATGGACACAGGGAGAGGGGAGGAGAGGGTGAGATATATGAAAAGAGTAATGTGAACACTTACATTACCATATGTAAAATAGATAGCCAATGGGAATTTACTAAATGGCTCAGGAAATGCAAACAGGGGCTCTGTTATCAACCTAGAGGGGTGGGATAGGGAGGGAGATGGGAGGGAGGTTCAAAAGGGAGGAGATATATATATACCTATGGCTGATTCATATTGAAGTTTGACAGAAAACAACAAAATTCTGTAAAGCAATTATCCTCCCATAAAAAAAATAAACAAGTGAAATCTAAATAAATTCAAAAGCTTTTGCACAGCTAAGGAGACCATAAACAAAATGAAAAGACAACCCAGAGACTGGGAGAAAATGATTTGAACACAAGGGATTAGTCTCCAAAATTTACAAACAGCCCATGTGGCTCTATATGTGAAAAAACAAACAACCCAATCAAAAAATGGGCAGAAGATCTAAGTAGACATATATTCAAGGAAGACATCAGGTGGCCAAAGTACGTGAAAAGATGCTTAGCATCACTAAAAATTAGAGAGATGCAAATCAAAACTACATTGAGATATTACCTCACACCAGAGGTAATATCAGCCAGAATGGCTGTCATCAAAAAATCTACGCACAATAAATGCTGGAGAGGGTATAGAGAAAAGGGAACCCTCCTACATTGTTGTTGGGAATGTAAATTGCTGCAGCCACTATGAAAAAAATATGGAAGTTCCTTAAGAAACTAAAAATAGAGCTGCTGTATAATCAGCAATCCCACTCCTGGGCAATATCTGGAGAAAAACATGGTTTGAAAGGAAGCATGCACCCCAGTGTTCATTGCAGCGCTGTTTACAATGACTAAGACATGGAAGCAACCTAAATGTCCACTGACAAATGAATGGGTAAAGAAGATGTGGTAAATACGTACAATGGAATATTAGCCATTAAAAAGAAAGAAATAATGCCTTTTCAGCAACATGGATGAAACTGGAGATGATGATACTAAGTGAAGTAAGTCAGACAGAGAAAGACAAATATCATATGATATCGCTTATATGTGGAATCTAAAAAAAAAAAAAAAATGATGCAAATGAACGTATTTACAAAGGGGAAACAGGCTCACAGACTTAGAGAACAAACTTGTGGTTGCCAGGAAGGAAGGCTGGTTGGGGAAGGATAGATTGTGAGTCTTGGATTGACTTGTACAAACTGCTATATTTAAAATAGATAAGCAACAAGGAACTCTGTAGGAACTTTGTAGCACAGGGAACTCTGCTCAATGTCATGTAACAATTTAAATGGGAAAGAATTTGAAAAAGAATAGATACATGTATGTGTATAGCTGAATCACTTTGCTGTACACCTAAAACAAATGCAACATTGTTAATTAACTATACTCCAATATAGACTAAAATTATAATAAAATAATATGTGCTCTAGTGGTTTGCCAGTGACTGCATAGTTCCTTTATTGTTTAGAGTTCTTCACCATTACATCTCTTTTCATGTTAAAGGTATCCCACTGGGCTCCTTAAGAAAGTTTGAGAGGGAAAAAACAGCTAAATAGTCGATTTCTTCTGATGGTAATTTTCAAACAAGTAATAAAGGACATAGTGATAACCTGGAAACTGATGGCATTTGGGTTATTATAGAGCACTAAAATAATCTGATTTTCCTAAATCCTGAATTGTTAGCAGGGAGATGGTCATGGGAGGTGGGAGGGGGATTCAGGATTGGGAGCTTGTGTACACCTGTGGGGGATTCATGTTGATGTATAGCAAAGCCAATAGAGTATTGTAAAGTAAAATAAAGTAAAACAGAAAAATAGCTATAGCACTTAAAATTTAATTGAATATCAAGTATAAAATAAAATTTCCTTATTTATAATCCCGAAACTACGCACATCAGTTATATTCTATCAATATTAAAAAACAATGAAAAGTTGCTATTTTAAAATTAAATTAAGGGACCACATAGTATTATAGAAACCATGTGATGCTGATTCTAATTTGGTAACAATCAGTAATTATTTTTTGATTTGTAAGTGAATAGACTGGTCTGGATGTTACTGAATTCCTCTCCATCCTTCTGATTCTGTGAGTCATTTCCCAAAATGATCAGTATGAAGAGGAAAGGGAAAAAAGAGTTCTCTTGTCAAATGAGCCTATGATAGGCTGGATTAAAGAAAGATAAACACACAAAATAAAAAGGAAAGATAAGCAAGTTTCTTAACCTGTAAAAATTCTTGGGGCTTCTCCTGTGTTCACCTGCATTGTGATTCACCAAGATGGGGGACATTACAGCAATTGTTTCTCAAATTTATTTCATTGTAGAACATACTTAGAAAAAATCGAGCTTTTACATCTACCTCGTGTGTATTTTTATGAACTTTTAGAATGTAGTTTTCTCAAATTGAGACAAATTCAATATATTAAATGGGAAATGAGTATAAAATCTATTTGAGGAATTATTTTCTTCATCTCACAGATATTTCTTATGTCGTTCCCATTATGTGAAAAGGTTATGTAATCAAAATTTTAAACTATTGTTTTCTTTTCCATTTCTTTTTCTTAGAACTCTTGCTTTTAGAATCAGTTCCATTGAGACTACAACCCACTGAAAAGAAAAAAAAATACCTCTCTGTCTAGAAAATTATTCATTGTTCGAATTTCTCCAGTGTATCTGTTGATAATAAACATCGGTGAATCTGAAGGTTCTTGTCTTATGATCTTGAAGGCTATTTTTGAGTTCAAATTATTTGGTTCATCTGCATCAGTAGCATTGAGTACCATCACCAGTGTATCTAGAAGTCAAGAAAATTGATTGCAAACGGACAATTTGCATTTTTGTTGTAATATAGTATACTGCTTTTCTAAAAAGTTAGTTCATGTAATGGGAACTCCACCATTTCCCCTTTCTATTTTTTCAACATATCAATATCTTAGCTCCTCTTCTATACCTTTGTCTTGATGAAAAGATCACATTTTACCAGGAACTTTAGACATTACTGATATTTAAAACACAAGGAAATATTTTCTTCTGCTTTTACATTTCTTATGCTAGTGTAATTATTTTTTAAAGGCTTCTATGGTGAAACAAAGTGATATAAGGACAGACCAACTCTCCCAGCTACAGCACTTTCTAGCTATGTGATCTTGGCCTCAGTTTCCACATCTATAAATGGGGATGAAATTGGATTGTCCTCACTGAGTTCATGAAAGAATTAAATAGTTATATGAAATAAAATTATGTGAAGTTCCTATTGAATAATACACATTCAGTAAATAGATTTTATTATTATATTTTGCATGGTCTCTAGTAAAGTGCTGGGTGTCTAATAGGTTTAAAGAGATGCATATGTAATTACATACTGCACTTGTTCTTCACATTTTCCAGTAATCTTGTTGGTAGTTTTGATGAAGGATACTGGAGAATGTGAGGAGCTGCAAGCATTCATAAACTAGACTTTTCTATACTCTGCACAACTGGCCTTGTCTTTAGACATAAATATCAGCTCCTGTCTCTCTCTCTCTCAGTCTCTGTGTGTATTTATTTCAGCATTTTAAAGTGTTTTCAGAGGCAATTATTTCATTAATTATGGCACATTCATACAATGAAATCTCATGAAACTCTTAAATGATGAAACCTGTATTTCCTAATATGAAAATGTGTTTAAAATATATTTAAAAATTCACGCTGTAGATTAGTATGTAAAATATGGTCACATTTGTTTCTTCTTTGGAAATATGTTTATATACATTTACATGATTATAGAAAGTATGTACCTAAGTAACTAGTGATTCTATTTGCCTCTGAAGAATGGTACAAAGGAGAGCAAAGAATGCATTTTATTCCATTTTACTCACATTTTGTGAAATTTTTATAGCCAACCTTCTTATAGTAGTATTTTTAAAAGTTTAAAATATATGTATAATATTTTAACAAATAAAAATTAAAATGTAAGAATTATTTGAATTTACAAGAAATTATACTGCTTAAAGGAGAAGGCAATGGCACCCCACTCCAATACTCTTGCCTGGAAAATCCCATGGACAGAGGAGCCTGGAAGGCTGCAGTCCATGGGGTCGCTGAGGGTCAGACACGATTGAGCGACTTACTTTCACTTTTTGCTTTCATGCATTGGAGAAGGAAATGGCAACCCACTTCAGTGTTCTTGCCTGGAGAATCCCAGGGAAGGGGGAGCCTGGTGGGCTGCCTTCTTGGGGTCGCACAGAGTTGGACACGACTGAAGTGACTTAGCAGCAGCAGCAGCATACTGCTTAAAAGTTAAAAAGTACTATGGTAAGTTGAAGTTTTGAATTTAAATGAGACAGTATCTCTGCTGTTTTTTGATATGTTTAGGACAATCTTCAGTGGTAAACTAAGCAGCTAATATACTATCTGCACAAGTGATTGAATATTTGGCAGTTAAAATATTGCTTTTAACAGTAATCCACAAGGAAGTAATTACACGTTTAGATTGTGAAAGCTCTTGAAAGTAAATACTGGATCTAGTTTCTAGATTCTCTGGTGCTCTTCCACTGGCATCCCTTGAGATGGTCACCTTTAAATCCACATGGAGGACCAAACAGGATTAGATTTAAAATACATTTCAAATACATAAAATCAGTGATTTGACTAAAAAGCAAACAAAAATATTTATTAATATGAAGGGGGAAATGCTTGTTTTGTATTTAGTGAAAGTTAGTCACGTCCAACTCTTTGAGACCCCTGGACTATAGGCTTCTCTGTCCATGAAATTCTCCAGGCAAGAATACTGGAGTGGGGAGCCGTTCCCTTCTCCAAGGGATCTTCCCAACCCAGGGATCAAACCCAGGTCTCCTGCATTGTAGGTGTTTTGTATTTCTTTGCTGTCAAAAAAAGCTCTTGAAGATTATGAACACCAAATAGATTGTCTAGGGGTGATTTCTGTGAGTTAAAGTAGTTAAATTTTTTTTAAAAAAAGCAATATAAATAGGAGTGAATGAGAGCCCCCTTTAAGTAGTCAGTGTGTATGTGTGTGTGTGAGTCACTCAGTCGTATCTGACTCTTTGCGACCCCATGAACTGTAGCCTGCTAGGCTCCTCTGTCTATGAAAATTTCCAGTCAAGAATACTGGAGTGGGTAGCCATTTCCTTCTCCAGGGGATCTTCCCTACCCTGGGGTTGAACCCAGGTCTCCTACTTTGCAGACAGATTCTTTTCCCTTTGAGCCACCATGGAAACCCTCAAAGTAGTCAGACTGGGAGGCTAAATTCTCTTCACAGTGCCTCTGTCATCACTGTGCAAAACACTTTGGGAATTTTCCCTTAGGAGTCTACTACAGAGGTGGTGTGTGAGCAAATGCCTCCCATTTGTTTAGCATTGCTTCTTGTGTATGACAGTTGGAGCTGCTTCCATGATCGAAGGGAAAGCCATTGTAGAGCCTTCCTCATGCCTTCCTGTTCTGCATGCTTCTCCAGACTTCCCTTTCACATTTGTGATGTAGTATCTTGACAGAGTTTAGCCTCTAGATGCGTGACTGTTAAGAATGATCTGGAAACCCAAAAGTCTTGTTTACTTAATAAGTAGTACTTAAGTAGAATACTTACTTGCGTTAGAATTTTCTTCTATTTCTCCTACAAAAGTAGACATAGAAAATACTGGAGGGTTGTCATTTATATCCAAAACCCTGACTCTAAGCTCAAGAGGTTTCTCTAAATCTTGGCCCAGTGAATTCAGAGCCCGACAATAGATCTAGGAGAGAAAAAAGGAATAATTACATGGTGCAACCCATAATTATTAAGTTCTCGCTTTCTCTGAGCATTATGCTTAGGTATTGTCGGAAACTAAAAGGACAGTGAGACATATGATTTCCTACTCAAAGGTAGGCACAAGAAGGGGAGGCAAACACAAAGTCAAAATCCCATTCAAGAAAAGGTAACATGTTAAGTTATATAAAGGAGGAACAAAATAGCTATGACTTCATAGGAGGATGTAATGATTGAGAGATCTTCAAAGAAAATTTCAACAGGTGAAGCAGACAATTGATAGGGTGTTCCAAGAAAAATGATTCACGTGAAGAAGGAAGTGAAGTGGTAAAAACTCATTGCTTGGAATTAGGAATAGGGGTTATGGGGTTTGAGAATATGACAAAGGAGAGTCACATAGGAGCTTCAAAGAAATATAGCATTCATGGGATAAGTGGTAGCTATGTGGGTGTTTATATTATTATTATTTGTTGTTGTTCATTTGTTCAGTTGTGTCGACTCTTTGTGACCCCATGGACTGCAGCACACCAGCTTCACTCTTTGGGTGTTACATAAGTGTTATGTGTACTATTTTGCCTATGAGATATACAGTAAGTCCCCTACATACGAATCTTCAGCCTTTGCAAACTTTCAAAGATGCAAATGTATTATAAATCTATTCCAGTACAGTACTATATAGCCAACTGTATTAGTTTGGTACTAGGCTAACTTTGTAGGACTTAATGAATGCCCTCCCAGAACGAAACTCGTTGGTATGTAGGGAACTTGCTGTGCGTGCGTGCATGCTCAGTGACTTCAGTCGTGTCCAACTCTTTGTGACCCTTTGGACGGTAGCCCACTGGGCTCCTCTGTCCATGGGATTGTCCAGGCAAGAATACTGGAGTTGGGCTGCCATGCCCTCCGCCAGGGCATCTTCCTGACCCAGGGATCGAACCTTCCTCTCTTACATCTCCTGCGGTGGCAGCTGGTTCTTTACCACTACCGCTATGTGAGAAGCCCAGGGAATTTACTGTGTTTCATATAAAAATGCAAGTGTTTCAAGAGGAGCTAATAGGCTGGCATGTTGATTTAGAATTTTCAGGGAAACACTGTGGGAGACAAGGCAGGAATACCAATATGGAACTAAGGAGTTAAAGTAGTTTGAGGCACACTGACAAGCAGTATGAGTAAAAACCTGCTGGCATAGATTACTATTTGAAGGCATTTTGGAAAATTATGGGGTTTGAATTGGAGAGGTTACAAGATCAAAGAAAGATATTAAAATTTCTCTATTTTTGTTTTTCAAGTATTAACAAGTGTTGACCCTAGTGATAGATGGAAATTGATTAGCAGCCAATGGAGAGGTCAGAAGAGAGATGAAAAAACAAAGTAGATTGATTAAGGTTCTTGGACAGGTAATTATGGGAAAATAGCTAGCTCTTGTGATAAGTCATTGTGAAAAAGCAGAAAATCGATCCCTTTTTTGGATTTAATTCAGAACATTTCTGAACTGGAGGAGAGAGAATTAATTATGGGAGTTTGTGATGGAAGGCCTCAGACTTTTTAATGAAGTGGGTCATCAGGTCAACTGTGTAAAGTGGAAATGAGGTTGAGAGTTTGAAGTTTTGTCACAGCAACTGTAAAGAATAGAGTGAGATTCATTAAGGGTGAGTTACAGTGACTGTGAAGAATAGAGTGAGATGCGTTAAGGGTGAGTTAAAGTTTCTCCAAGGCACATCCTGAGCTCAGGGGAGTTGAGCAATATGAATTTATCATCAAGTACGTTCACTCAGGAAAGGCTCCATCTGGAGTTCCAGAAATCATCATTTGGCATTGGAGTTAAGAGGAACTGATATTTTCAGCTGAATTAAAGATAAAGAAATAAGTTAGGCACTTGCCCTTCTTAACAAACATTTAGCTTGACCCGGGAACTGACGAGAGGTTAGCCCTTTTGCTAAGGCTGTTAAGCAAACATTCCTCTTTCTCTTAATCTTTTGTTTCTGTCAGGGCATCAGATGCTCATGAAATAAGAGACAACCACAAATGTCCAATGTTGAGACTCTTGAAATCAAATACATATGATCTGAACTTAAGATATTTCAAAAGTAATAGAGGCCTGAACATACATATCCATGCACTTACAATGAAAAAAGGGGTGACCTCTCGATCGACTATGGATGTTATATTAATTTCACCAGTTTTTTGATTAACAACAAAGATTCCATAAGGTGGTTGATCAATTCCTACTCCAGAGATGCGGTATGTAACTTGCTGGTTTTCAGCACAGTCTGAGTGAATCTGCAGAGAGCACAGGTGAAAACATTACAGAGAGGAAATCAAAAGTGCAACTGTTTGATGTAATAGCTATCTTTCTTGAGAATTGTTGAATGTGAGTTATCCTGTTATCTTTTGAGAAATGTTGGAAATAGGAATTGTTTTCCTAGATAAGTGGAATAATTACAGCTCTAGTATTTTCAGCAGTACATGACAATGTAATAAAAGAAATTTAATTTTAGTTTCTACCAAATAAGAAAAAAGTAAAATATCACTCTCATAAATCTAAATCTGTGTAGTTATCATTCATGCATTCACTCATTCAACATTTAAAATGGATCATATTATTTTTAATGTCTATGCTAATGTTGAGGCCAGTAGGGAACTCCTTATCCTTCTTAAGGAGTTTCTCAATGTTATTACATAACTTTGATCTTTTGATTAAATGTTTTTTTAAATGTAAAGTTTTTGAAGAAAGTTTTAAGTGGATTTATGTAGATGACAGGAGAGAATTATCCAACTCTATTATAGAAGGTTTTAATTCTGAAAATAAGAAGTTGTATTAGCAGAAAAAATCAAAGAGACCACCCCAAATAAATTTTATGGAAACCAGGGATCTCTTTGAAATTAAAAATTATATGATTGTAAGCAATCTTATGGGGGAATCTCTGTGTAAATCTGTGTATATGTATATATATGTGTGTTTGTATGTGTGAATCTGTGAGTGGAGATGTTTACATGTGTGTGTATGTGCACATGCGCATGTGACTGGGTGTTTACTAAAGGAAAATAAGGGAAAACGAAGGGAAAAGAGAATGTGAAAGAGGGTACATTGTGAATGTTCATAGAAAGCTAAAAGTAGAAAGTCAATTCTAAGAGATTATGAGGCAGAAAGAGCACACATTTAAATGGTTCCTGGGAATGTGCTGAGCATTAAATTCATTGTTTAAATCACTGTATTTTTTCATCTAGAGTTTAGGGTGACACATGATTGTGTATATTAATTTCATTATATGAGTCAGTGTTCAACTGTCTACCCAAGTGGCTAAATTTCTTAATTTACACTTTTGACGACTTCAGTTTTTATAATCTGAATAGCTATAGTTCTGTTCTGTATCATAACTTCTCAGTGAGATATGCTCATAAAATATTTCAAAGATAGGTTCTTTTGAAAATTTAACTCTGTCCGTTCTGATTTTCGTTTTTTTTGCTTCTGGGTTGATACTTACTTTGGCGATCGGGTTCCTCTTTGAGTTGTCCTCACCTTCACGGCAGGCTGCAGCGAACTTGATCCACTCACGCTTTTGCCTCCTGATGGAATGCCACTTGATGGTGCCATTTTTAGTGTTATAATCTCTGACCTTGGGTGGGCAGGACAAAGTAATAGTATCTATTAACTTTTATTCATAATTCACATTCCACTGGAGATTTTAGAGGTCAGGGCAGTGTCAGAAAGAGAGGATGTTTAGTTGGAATAATTGGTAATTTTGATAATCCATTAATTTTAGCATAACATTAACTTTACTTATAAAGGATAAATTTTCATTGGAAAACATATTACTTCTCCCAAACTTTTTTTTTTTTACTTTTAATTTGGAGAAAATTAATTTTATATATATTACCTGGATTCTAAAGTCACTGTTAACTTCCAGCACCACCTATAAGAAATAAGATAATCATAATAGTTAATTTTTAATTGAATGCTCTACAATGCATATTATCCCATTGCTTAAAAAAAAAATTAAACAGTCTTGTGGGTCATTAGCAGGTGGATTTGGTTTCTCTCTCAAGGTCTAAGGACAATACTAAAGATTCTTTTATGTTTGGTTTTTACCTTTCAATTTTGCTCTTCTTTTCATTACTTTTTATTGTTAACTTCTTTTTCATTCTTAGCCTGTACAGATACTTGTAATGGTATGAGCTAGGATATTTGAAACTAGAACCTAGGGAGAGTGAGGGTTGAGAACTCAAGATTTCTTAGTAAATCTTATGCCTGAAGAGTTGAAACCTCTTGGATGGTATTTAGTGATTTCAATAGTATGCAATGATACTAAAATATTTGACTATAGTTTTGGAATCTGACTAGCCACAGATGGAAATAGAAAAGAAAATCTGAAGTAAAGAAAGCATATAGAGCAGAAAATATCTGGAAAACTTTGGAATGTTTGCTTTTTCACGGTCCAATTCTAGATGGAAGATTTTTGAGTATTCTTGAAAATCTTAAGATGATAAATCTTTAATTTGCTTTGAAATATGAGAATAAAAGTGCTGAAATCAAAACAATTTTCTTTATGTAAAAATGAGTTCATATTTGATGTTTTATTGCTGGCACTAAATAAAACATGATATAAATGCATCCTTCCACAGCAATGAAAATAAATTGCAAGACTGTAGGGACAAATTGCTGTGTAAGCAACTTTCATTAATCTTTTCTCCTGCATTAAACAATTTCCCTGTCAAACAAATGAACTAGTCAAACAGAACTCTCCCTAGTTTCAGCTCTGGCCTTGATCTTTATATATGATTTGTAGTGTAAAATTATACATATAATTTAAGTTATTTTTTTCTAAAGACAAAGGCACTTCTAAAAACACACTTATATATTAAGTCTACTATATCGATATACTAAAGACATTGTAAAATATCTAAAAATTAAGTGTGGATTTGAAGGATTTGTTTACATTTATTAAGTTTAACTTAGAATTAGTTAAAGATGGTATAAATTCTTAGTTTTTATTCACCCCTAAATAATAAAATTTTAACTTCTTTTTTTTTTCAGAATTGCTAATTATGAAAGCTGTTATCATAATTAGACTTTATCTGGACCACTGATAAAAGGAAACTATAGTTTGTATTAAAAAATAATAATAATATTAATTTCAAAATATAATAATTACTTTTTATAGTCACTTCCATGAGTCTGAGTGAACTCTGAGAGATGGTAATGAACAGGGAGGCCTGGCGTGCTGCGATTCATGGGGTCGCAAAAAGTCGGACACGACTGAGCTACTGAAATGAACTGAACTGAATAGTCACTTTCAATTTTAAGGGCTTCCCTGGTGGCTCAGACAGTAAAGTGTCTGCCTGCCATGTGGGAGACCCAGGTTCGATTCTTGGGTTGGGAAGATCCCCTGGAGAAGGAAATGGCAATCCACTCCAGCACTCTTGCCTAGAAAATCCCATGGATGGAGGAGGCTGATAGGCTACAGTCCATGGGGTTGCAAAGAGTCGGACACTGAGCGACTTCACTTTCAACTTTACCCTTAAGTAAAAATAAAATTTTAGTCTCCAAGTACATATTTAAAAATTTTTTCCATAATTCATAATGGTTAATATCAGTAGTATAAAGATTATGTTTTTATTATAGAAATTACATACTCATGGTATCAAATGTTAATCATTATGGTTAATCACCATTACAATTTACTGGATGATAACTAAGTACTGGAAAATGTGTTTAGAGAAATCCATGCACTCAATCTTCAGTGGTATATGTGGTCAATACTATAATTCTTTCCATTTTACAGATGAAGGAATTGAGGTTTGGATTTAGGGCTAAATACAAAAGCATCTGCCTGCCAATGCAGGAGACTCAGGAGACAGGGGTTTGACCCCTGGGTTGGGAAGATCCCCTGGAGGAGGAAATAGCCACCCAATCCAGTATTCTTGCCTGGAAGATCCAATGGAGAGAGGAGCCTGGCAAGTCACAAAGAGCTGGACATGACTGAGTGACTGAGCACATATTCACAGTCCAAAACAATTCAGCCTAAATTTGTGTTTGTGGTATGTGTAATATAAGATGGCTTATTCCAAGTAAATTTCTAAGTAAAATATGCTATGAAGAATTGACATTATTACAACTTTGAGAATTCAAAATAATTCTGATTTTAATCTAATCTCATAATATCCTTGTGAATTACTAACAGGAATGCTTATATACAATAATAACAGCTATAACAATAATGCTATGCATGGGGTGGGAGGAGAAAGAAAAATAAATGACCCAAATGGTCCAAGTTACTTTGGGCAAGTAACTGAGTCGTTATTGTAGAGTCCTTCTTGGGCACTGAATTGAAATGATGTTAATGCAGGTATGTATTTCTTGCTCCCTGTGAACTCATGAACACTTTTCCCTCTAATTTGTAGGAACTGGGGAGTGGGGGTATCTTATTTGTCTGGGAGCCATTTCTTCATAGTTACAGAATTGTGTATGCATCTGTTATCTGTCTTGCGCTTCCCTTACCACACCAAGGTGTCAGTGCTTGCTGTTTGTTTTGGAGAACTATGCCAAATGACTAAGAAACCTTCCAACTTTATGAAGCTGGGTCATTCTTTTTCCCATGAGTAGCAACTCAGGCAGAAGACCAAGCAAGTTTCACCATACAGTCAGGCTCTCAACTGGATTAGTAATTAAAAAACTGCCAAGTCTGCTTAAAATTATGTTTTGTTAACATAATGTTACTGTGATTTGCTCCGAGTCCAGAAAAAAAAAAAAAAAAAAAACACCAACTCTGAAATAGTCATTCTTGGACTTTCAAAGGCAAAATAATGAAATAAACAAAGTACTTCATAGGGTCAGAGAACTTTCAGTGTACTTGCTGAATTCTCTTAGTTTAGTTTTCTCATTTGTGAAATGACAGGGGTAGACTAAATTATATACAGTTACCTTTTCCATTCTAACAATAAATCTCCGCGTGCAGTAGGAAAATATTGAATTTTTTGATCATGGGAAAGGCATGATAAAATTGTGGGTTTAAAAGATTACTCCAACCACAGGGAAGAGGCAGTGATTACAGGCCACCAGCAGTGAGTGTTTTACATCAAATTAGGCCGGAGATGCAGAGCTGAACGGGGAGCCGTGGGAACAGACCAGAAAAGATTAAGGGAGAGATACTGCATGGGTGAAACTGACAGGGCTTGAGAACCAATGGGACGTGGGAGTCAAGACAGGGAAGAATTTTGGGTGATGGCAGTTTTAAACAGGCAGATCAGGAGCAAGGGCATAGCAGAATTCAGCAGGTTAGAACACAGCAAGTTTAAGATGCTAGAGAAGGGCCTAGGTGAAGAGGCTTAGCTATTTGAAAAACACATCAGCTCCATGAACAATGGTGCTTCAAGCCTGATACGTGGAGGAATAACTGCTCAGTTTGCTTAGTTGAAATCATGGGAGAATTTGAAATCCCTCAAGAAAACAGCCAAGAAACAGCCTGGAGGTGAGAATGAAACGTGGGAATTCCTACATTTATGTAACTGGGAACAATGATGGAAAATAAATGAAAAGGAGAAAAAGAAGTTGCTGAAAAAACAGGAAGAAAATGTCATACAAAATCAAGGATGTCAAAGGAAGGGAAAACTGAAAGACAGATGGGGCGTGAACCATATCAGATGATGCAGAATAGCTGAGCAGAGTGATTCCTGAAGAAATCTGAGGTTTTCTAGGACTTTGAATAGTATGTTTTCAGTTGGACGGAACAGGCTCTTTCTGACTGAAAGAAATTGGGGAATAAGATAGAGGGGAAAAGGACATGAAAATGATCACTTTCCCAAGGAATTTGGTGATCAAAAAAAAAAAAAAATCAGGAAGATGTGATAGTAGAATTAGATTACTAATAGTGTGCAAGGAAATATTTTTGGAGAGGGAGACATGTGTTGGAGATGAAAGTCACTTGGTTGGAGAGGGAAGTTGAAGGACACGATCCTGAATAATTTAGACTTGGTCTCTAGAACAAGGAGAAGGTTATTTGGGGGAAACTAGGGGACTAGTTTGGATTATGAGATGTGTCGGGGATGTGTTCTGTGGAGACCATGATGGAGATGCACTTAGGTATGAAGACTGCGCAAGCTGAGCACATCTCAGCTCTTGTGCCCACTGGATATGGGTGTTGGGGTGAGTCACTTAGCCATTCAGTGCCTCAGTTTCCTCCTCTGTATATAAGACTAAACCCCTTTCCAGTTAAAATATTCTAAGAAAGCAGTGAATAATTCACTTAGAGCACATCCTCAATGAACCCTCCCTGCATCTCTATTTTAGTAGCCAATCCATATATATATATATATATAAAAGCCACACGACACAAAATTGCATGCTAATATCAATGATTCTAATTAAGCTCATTTTTTTTCTTTTGACATTGAGGTTTACATTTCTTTACATATAGTAAAAATGGTCTTGAAAGTAATAAGTAGTCAGGACAAGTTCTTCCATTTAATAATTGTGTTAACCTTCAACAGTCACATGACAGTTTTTAAAGCATTACATTTTGTGTCTAACTGTCATGTATATCATAAGAATGAGCCTGAGATAAAGCCAAAATATGATAGATTGATTCTTTTTTTTTTTTTTTAAAAACCTTCTGTTTTTTCTTTCCTTTGTATTACTTGGACCATAGTTGGAGTGACAGCATGTTGGTAGGTCATTCTTCTTATTTGTTGATTGGTTTATTTATTTCTTTGACAAATACATATCAGATATGTGAAACCAAGGCTTTATTATTAAGACTTTTGAAGGATTTAAGCCCTAAAAATATTATGACAAGGCTTAGATAAAATGTAAATGTATACCGCATCATGAAAGTAACAGGAAAATTCATCATGGCTGTTTTCATGTGTAATACCCTCATGATTATTTGGAGTGTGTTGGGGAGGGGAATAGAAAACACCCCAAAATTCCCTATTTACCTCTTTTATTCCCTATTTACCTTTTCTTTGTGAATTAGATGTCTATTGAGCAATCTCATACAAGTGCAAGGCACTATGAAGGATACAGAAATGACTTGGACACAGAACCTGCTCTCGAATAACTTACAGCCAGGTAGTTTTGTAAGCAGCAGGCAGTCCTTAATTTGTGAAGCTGTGGTTGTTTATTTGCCAAGGCTGTGCTCTGTACTTGTAGACCAACTGAGACCAGCAACTGGTGGCATTTAAACCACTTTGACTTGCCTAAGTCTATTAGAGGACATTGCATGCCAGGCATAGCCAGCAAGAGTGACATGACCCAGTGCTCTGGAAGGGTGCTCCCTCACTGTGGGGAGCACAGTACGTCTAACTGCTGTACCAAGTGTGCATCCTGCTTCTAGTGTCAGGCCAGTGCCTGTTAGGACATGGAGGTAGCCAACAACAACGTTCTTGAAGAATGTATAGCACAAGAGTTATCAGAAATAAAGTGCTCTGGGAATATAGACAGTGTTATTTTTCTAGATTCATGAGCCTTGTTAAGTAGGTGAATCATTTCCTTTAGCAGCCAAGTCATCAGATTTATCCAGTTAGCACTTCCTAGTTCTTTAGGTTTTTCTGTCACCTTAATCAGACACAGTAAATGATTTTATTCTGTAGTAACTCAAACTAAATGATGACAGATTTATACTATTTATTTTCATAAAAGTGAAAGAACAGGCTGATCTTAAATCTGCTGTGAAATTCCAAAGCTTTTAAGAGCATCATGATTTTGCTTAAATACAATTTATACATTTGAATTAACAGGTGAACAGAAATGCCGCTTCCATCTTCTAGAAAATATTTTACTGAAATTCTGATATGTGTAATACGTATCACTATAATATGAGCACGAGAAAGCATAGATCCCTCCCTTTGCTTCTCTTCTGTTGTGTCTGTACTAGTTTGTTAGTTCTTCTCTTGCTTTAGGCATCAATAAACAGAGTTATGGAAATTTAAGATTCTGGTTCACATAAGTTGATGGACTATGTAATAAAGCATATATTATAGTCCGTGTATTTTAGCCCTGGGCTTGAAAAATACTCCAAATAAAACCTGCTTATATACTTAATAATTTCAGCTAAATTCAAACTGTGGAATTAGTTTATCTTGTGGTCAGAAAAAGTTTTTTTAAAGGGAAGTATTAACCATGGAAAGAGGAGAAGCGAGGCTGGCATGATCAACTGAAGAAATCTATCATTCTTGGTAGTAAAGATAGGTTTATTTGTTCTTTGAGTGTATGCTGCAGAAGTTGACTTTTATAGAAAAAGATGCCTTGATATCTGTATTGATTTGAGTTGGTCTATTGGACCTGGTGAAGTTGCAAAGTGAGTTTTAGAAATCAATAGAACTATAAAATTCTACTGGTTCTACTTTGCTTTTTTCACAGTCACCATGCCATCCCTTATACCACAGTTATAGCCACTCACAAAGATTTCTTATATTTGATACAAAGTTAACTTTGTTTTCTGGTGTATAACTCATTCTAACCTCCCCCAGCTCCTTGCTAACCACCCATATACACACCAATCTCATGGAAATAAAAAGAAAGAAAAAGAAAAAGAAATGTAGCATTAATAACATTTCTTTGGCCTGCAATGTTATAACAGCTGTAAGCTAGTGTCTGTTCAGGCAACTTGCCTAGATAATGGAATAGTCCTGTGGCAAGTTTGGCCTCCATAAGAAGTTTCTTCCACTTTATTCTCCCTGATCTAACCCTCCAATTTGAACAAAGTCTTAAAACTTAAAGGAACATTGAGCAGATTACACAGCGTACTTGTAAATACATGGTTGCCCAGCTCTCAGTGGGTTTGCATTAAAGATAGTATCAGTTTAAATGTCTTAAAAGTTTTCAAAATTGCCCAAATATGCTCCTTAATGTAGATTTTCACTTACCAATTTTGAGCAGAGGATATAAAGACTTACATAGATTTCTTTCTTTTTTTTTTTTAACTGATAAAAGCAAACATTCAGAATAAGGCTAGCATAAAAGTTTGCTATAGTGATGGTTCACATTCAGAAACAGTATTTTAAAGCAAAAATAGATTGGATTACTCCAAAGGATATTTATCTAGATCATCTGGTAAAATCAGTAGTAGAAATAACTTGTGATTTTTCTAAACCATAGAAAGTAATTTTTTAAAAAAAGTTATAATATTTTAAATGAAAGATATAAATCCTTTATAAAATAAGTTCTTCAAGAAATAATTATCCTAATGTGTATGAGAAGGCAATGGCAACCCACTCCAGTACTCTTGCCTGTCAAATCCCATGGACGGAGGAGCCTGGTAGGCTGCAGTCCCTGGAGTCACTAAGAGTCGGACACGACTGAGCGACTTCACTTTGACTTTTCACTTTCATGCATTGGAGAAGGAAATGGCAATCCACTCCAGTGTTCTTGCCTGGAGAATCCCAGGGACAGCGGAGCCTGGTGGGCTGCTGTCTATGGGGTCGCACAGAGTCGGACACGACTGAGGCGACTTAGCAGCAGCAGCAGCAGCAACAGCAATGTGTATGAGAAACTTATGATTGATTCCAAAGTAAAATATGGCAAAAAACAAATGATTCACATGCAAACAGGCAAAAACTATCCAGACTCAGAAAATAAAGGACAAAGGCCCAGAAATCTCTCTACAAAGAGAGAAAGTTACATGAAAATACATGGTTTTGATAAAATGATATTCTGTACTGAAGAATGACTAGAGACAAATGGCTATTTAAAGGAATTTTATAGGGTGTAATTAATTAGAGATAATCATAAAAATTTAAAGGCATCTTATAGATTCAATGAAAATACATAAGCATCTGAATAAACTTTAATCAACTGACACTATAATGGACCTGAATTAGATCAAATGTATATGAAATTAAAAATAAAAGCATTTTCTTATTTCATAAGTAACAAACACTCCTACTTTCAAATGACATACTGTGGGGTACTTGTTAATCCCTGCCATGTCCCAAATTATGAAATTCTCAGTATCAAGTCCCTGGAATAAGGCTAATGTTTGAAGGGCAGTTTGGAACTATACAGCTACCACTTATTGATGCTCATTTATTAATAAATCCACTGGTTATGGCCTCTCAATTAGTGAAGTAAATTCAAATTCACCAGCATATGTTGAATCAAAGATCTCACTTATTACTATAGACACCCAACAATCCAGTTCAAAAATGAAGCAAGTAGAGACAAATATTCACAACAGCGCTACATCCTGCCAAACTGGAAGACACAATTTATCTGGAATTTGCCTCTGTGTATTACATTAACATTTTTGTGAGAGAGACTACAATTTTCAATTTTTCAACACAAGAGAAGTTGCTACAACACATTAGTGCTGCACTTAGAAGTTGTCTCTAAAGAGAGAAGACTAATAAAGTGTAGGGTTGCAATAATAAAGTATTTTGTTATAGTTTCTCTGATCATCAAATGAACAACTTTTGTCTCATGGTCATTACTGACTTTCCCGTAGTAAGAACCATTATCATAATAATTATACTTATTCCTTAATTATAGCCATTCCTCCACCTACTATGTCATTTATAAATCTCCCATACTGCCATTCTTTTTGAAATTAAATAAATGTTTTAAATAAAATTACAGTTTAGAAGTGTGGGGCTTCTGATATTAGTGATATGAACCCTCAACCACATACAGAACTGATGAGACTGTTTGGGTGGTGAAGCCAGTTACAAACAGCTATGATTTTAATTTGTATGGATCCTATTTTTACATTTTAAAAATTATAGTGAATCTACCAGCAAAGATACCAAAAGTATGGGAAAATGTCTAGATTAAAAACCAAGATACACCTGTGAGATTAGTTTTCAAAGCCCACCTGCAAAAGAGAATTTGAACAACAGAACGCTATTAAGTAGCGATCTGCCTTTCCCAAGTTCAGTGTTTCCCCGGCATGACTTGGCAATGACTTCGATGTCAGAGATGTGATATGGTGAGTTGACACTGATGCACTAATATGATCTTGGAGTCTTCAATTAAGGAGAGAAACACTATTTAAAAATCTAGTCCATAAAAATCACCTTATCATTAGCATAAACTTTTAATGGGTTTAGGTTAGAAATAACACAAAATAACATTTTCCTAAGAGTTCTCCCTTGTTTACCATGAGATCGATGATGGAAGCTTTTTAACAGAATTCACTTACCAGGAAAATGAGCAGCACCACAGCTGCTCCGAAGAACGGCCAGTTCATCGCTGCTGGGTTCTCTTACATCCAAGATCAAGGGAGTTTTGTTTTTTCTTCTCTGTTCTTTCTCTTCCCCCCACTCAGCTGGTGTCTGCTTAAAAATAATTTCTCAGTAGATGTTCTTACATGCAGGCTTTGAGGTGTTTCTGCCTTCTCTGGGAGCAGGTCTGAAGGTACGTATAACCTGTCTAGATCCCCACCCTAAAAACTTGGGCTGGTCTCCCTGAAATACTTAACAGGATCATCATTGCTCGCAGGTAAAAACTTAGGGACACACCCTCTTCAGCTGAAAGGCAGCTCTCTGTGGGGCAGGGAAGATTCACCCCTTTATTGAAGGTTTCCAGTGGCAGGCATTTAGAATGATCAGAAGTGTGAAGAGCTCTACAGCGCATAGGGATTTTTTACCCTAGTTTCTATTTACAGGTTGTTCAGCTTCTTCCCGTATTTAAAAGGGAAGTGGAGTCTGAATGTTTACACTATTCAAAGGGGATTATGTGACCCATGTTCATTGCCAGACCTTCAGGTCACAGTAAAACATTATAAACTTTCCATTTCAGTGGACGTTAGGAAACAGTCGTTTTCTGAACTATTTTTAAAAGATAGAAACTCCGCTAATGAGGATTTTTTTATTTAAGCATTCGTTCAAACAAACAAAACGTACATACTTACAATTTTACTTACAATTTTAAGGTCCCTTGCGTAAATCACAGTTTCCTTTAAGCGACCAGCCAAAGTCCAGGGATGTCTCTATTGTCTCTGTAAATGAATATCTTCTTTCCCCAATTATTTCTCTCTTTTTAAGGTTCTGTCCTTTTCAAATGGAGTAAAATAAAATGTAAAATATCACTAGGGAAGATTAAACATAAACAATCAAAACCACTAATTAAAATCTCAGTGATTTTCAGAGCCTGAAAAACTAATAGAAACACAGAAAGCTGTTCTTCAGGTGAGGTGGGTTAAAAGTTAGTTGACGATTCCCAAGCACAGAGCCAAGAATCTGTATAGTGAGCCAATTAGAGCACAGGGAATATGCTGGAGAAAAAGCTGCCCACACATGCAAATAGGAAACTGAATGTAGCCCTGAAGTCTGTGAAATAAATAGTGACTGTCGCAGGAAAGCCTTTGGAAGTGTTCTAAGGGTAATCTTTTCACCTGGCAATGTCTAGTAAAAATATTGTAAGTGGCAGGAAGTCTATGGAGCTAGAAATAGCAGTCTGGAACAAGAGATCTATCTGGTAAGATGTTGATTATGGTCAAAAGGATGTTAAAAATTGTCCCAGAAAGGAAGGGTATCTCTGAGAGTCAGAGGTTCTCTAGAATGCTGTCATTTCACTACAGGTGTGTGGCTAAAAAGTTTACTCCTCAATGGTTTGGAAATGTCATGCTCTTCGTCATGGAGTTTAGAAGGAGGAGTTGGGCTGCCTATATTTACTTGCATAAATGGTTTTTTAAAAAGTGAATAAGAATACTTATGATAGGAATTGGTTGATGTGAATAATTGGATCAACTTTCTCATTAGTCAAGTAGTATAGAATGTGCGTATCAACCCATGACTTAGTCTGAGCAATGTATTAGTAGTAAGAAAGTCTGACCACAAATGGCTGAAGACTCACTGGGCATGGGAGATGGAAGGATATACATTTACAAGCCTCCCAGTGGCAAGCAAATGTTCTTCCACCTTGAATTCTGGGCATGGTGCTAAGATGTACACTGGTCCTCTTCATCCATGGAGTGACTTTTCCCCACACCCAACCCTGGCTCCACCCCTAACTCAATGACTTGCTCCCCAATCCTGACCAACTGGAGCATCTGCAAGGCAGCAGTGTCTCCAGGAGCCTTCTGGAGAGGAGGTGTGGAAGAACCTGGATGCTGCGGAGCAATGGCTGTCTTAATTGTCACCTGAGAACTAGTGACATTAGGTAACAAGTGGAGAAGGGAGGTTATGAATCACCATTCCTCCTCCTTCATCTCCTTCTCTACCTTTTTTTTCCCTACTCATCTTAATGTCCTTAAAGCAGTGTTGTTCAACAGACAACTTCCTGAAATGTGGAAATGTCCTCTATCTGGGAGAACACTTGAATCGATTGTGGATCTGTGGATCCATTATGCTAGCCACTAACCATATGTGGCTATTGAGCAATTGAAACAGAACTCAGAAACTAAGTTTTTTACTTTAAATAACTGCACGAGGCCATTTTTCTTGTTTAGTCGCTAAATTGTGTCCGACTCTTTCACGACCCCATGGACTGCAGCCTGCGAGGCTTCTCTGTCCATGGGATTTCCCAGGCAAGAATACTGGAGTGGGTTGCCATTTCCTTCTCCAAGGGATCTTCCCAACCAACCTAGGGTCAAACCCATGTCTCCTGTACTGGCAGGTGAATTTTTTACCACTGAGCCATCAGAGAAGCCCAACCACATACGGCCAGTGGTTACCATATTGCCCCAGTGCCAAGAGGTTAGAGCATCATTGTTTTTATTATCTTCTATCTTATCCTAAGCCTAATTGCTGTTCTTTATCAATTCAACTCTTTCTAATGAAATCTACCCTATTCTTTTTCTCAATTGAGGGAACTCTAGCTTTCTGCTTTTCCATTCAGCGCATTTGATTATTTCCTATTGTCTCAGTTGCCAAGTCCCTTATATTTGGCGCCTTGCTGATCATATTTCCTAATGCCAGGGAGCTGAGAAACTAAAACAGAGGCAATAACACACAACTCTCATTTCTGTGGTCATGTTTCCTTAAACATTCCTTCCAGTCCCCTTATCTGTAACTCTCACCCCACTAAAACATCACTGTGCTGTACAAGGTTGCTTAATCTTCCTGGTCTCATTACATCCTGATTCTACTAGGAACAATGTTCAGGATGTGCATGTCCACTTACATCCCAACAGTTCTTCCTTCATGGGAATTTGATGAAATCTAGGCCGATTTTTTTGTTTTTGTTTTTTCCTGGTGTTTTCTGGTAAAATGGACAGATTTTCTCACAAGGATCAAAATTCTTGGGGGAAAGGATTTAGCTCTTTTCTAAGGCATTGCACACCCTACAATGTCATGTCTACATTTCTATATTTTTTTTCACAGCTTGGAATATTGTAGTGCCCTCTTGAAAGACAAAGTAATCAGCATCTTTCACGGAAGCTGATGGATTCTACTGATCTAGAATTTCTTAAGGCTTATTTAAACAACTGTTCTATCCCCCTTCGTTTACATGGCACCCATAGGGTGGACACATACATTCCAGAAAAACTCTTTGGAATATGTTTTTATGTTATATGTGAGCCTGTGGTGTCATATATATATCTAAATTACATAATAAGCTCTAGAAATTGTTTTAAAAATAGGTAAAAGATATTTTTAAAAATCTTAAAAATGGAGAAGAAATTGAGAGAAATGTTAAGGATAATAGAAACAAAACCTTTTGTATTTGCCTCTATGTTAGTGTTCCTATGAGAGGTATTGAGTCTAGATCTTGCTCAAGTTGTTTAAAATCAGACTATTCCTCAATGAGTCAAATAAAAGTCTGGGGGATGGAGGCAGCATTTGATTAAATGAGACTTTTCTTTTTGTGTATAACAGTCAAATGCAATGCCTGATCCTTAGTTGGATTTCTGATATGAACAAGACAACTCTAGAAATAACTTTGGGGATATTTGAAAAAAATTTTAAATAGGCTGTTAAGGAATTATACATTTTATTGGTAATGCATATATTAATAATTTGTTATATTAATTTATATTTATGATTATATTTTATAATTATATAAAGTTATATAATTGATTGTGTAATTGATACCAATTGGCTAATTATAATTTTATTTCTATGTATTAATATATTTATTTTTTATTAAATTTATTTAGTTTTAATTGGAGGATATTTGCTTTACAATATTGTGCTGGTTTCTGCCATACATCAGCATAATCAGCCATGGAAGCAGCCTAGATGCCCATCAACAGATGAATGGATAAAGAAGTTGTGGTACCTATATGCAGTGGAGTATTACTTGGTCATAAAAAGAACATATCAGATTCAGTTATAATGAAGTGGATGAACCTAGAGCCTATTATACACAGTGAAGTAAGTCATAAAGAGAAAAATAAATATCATAAATTAATGCATATATATGGAATTTAGAAAGATGGTACTGATGAACCTGTTTGCAGGGCAGCAGTGGAAACACACTGTGGCCACGATTGGGGAAGGAGAGGATTGGAGGAACTGGGAGAGTAGCACTGAAAGGTATGCCTTTCTTTTTAAAGATGCATGCTGAATTATGTAGGAACAAAATCTCATGATGACAGAAGTCTTCATGGTAATTCAGCAATAAAATGGATGAAGTGAATATGGCAAAATGTGAACTGTTAAATCTAAGTGATGGCTTATGGTTTTCTCTTTGTTTTCTGTATAGTTGAGAATTTTTGTAATAAAATTAAAAATAATGATAGGTAGGTGTTGACAAGTTGTATCCATGGGCCAAATTTGGCTCACTGCCTTGTTATTTTATTGGGACACAACCGTTTTCATTGACTTATTATTATTGTATTATCTATGGCTATGTTCCCCCTAGAACAGCAGAGCTGAGTAGTTATGACAGAGACCATGTAGCCTGCATAGCCTAAAATAATTACTTTTCTGGCCCTTTACAGAAAAGGTTTGCCGACTCCTGCACCAGATGGATAGATTGTATTTTGTAATGCAAAATATGATTCATTAATACATTAGTTGATTTTAGGAGAATTCAGAAGATTATCTGGAGATTATGAACAAAAATCAGGAAGACTGAAACTAACCACCAAAATTAAAGCAATTAATCATTGAGGAAAAGATACATCTTTATAATCAAATTATATTTTTAGCTTTTTATTTTGGGAAAGACTTTTAAAATTCACTAAAATAGTCTACAGTCTAACTCTTCTTCCTTTCCTTTAAATCAGATATAAGGAGACTTTTCATTTTTCTCTAGTCAGTTCTAGAATGAGAATCTAACATCATCACATCTTTATGTGGTTTTCTCTATACAGAAAGGTTATTCATTAGCAGGGGAATCCTATGTGACTCTGAAAACACTGGATCCTACTGAAATATTTTACCATAAGAGTAGTGAAGAGATAGCTATTGTCAATACTTTTTTAAAAATTAAAATAATTAAAAAAAATTTTTTTTTAGTTCTACTGGATCTTTATTGCTGCTTTCTCTAAGTTTCTTTTGTTGTGGAGCAAAGGCTCTAGGTGCCGACTTCAGGAGTTGCAGCACGTGGGCTTCCTGGCTCTAGAGCATGCTGCTGCTGCTGCTAAGTCGCGTCAGTCGTGTCCAACTGTGTGCGACCCCATAGACGGCAGCCCACAAGGCTCCGCCGTCCCTGGGATTCTCCAGGCAAGAACACTGGAGTGGGTTGCCATTTCCTTCTCCAATGCATGAAAATGAAAAGTGAAAGTGAAGTCGCTCAGTCGTGTCCGACTCTTTGTGACCCCATGGACTGCAGCCCACCAGGCTCCTCCGTCCGTGGGATTTTCCAGGCAAGAGTACTGGAGTGGGGTGCCATCGCCTTCTCCGCTAGAGCGTGCAGGCTTCGGTAATTGTCGCATATGGCCTCAGTCACTCTGCAACATGTGGAATCTTGCCAGATGAGGGATGGAACTCACATCTCCTGCATTGGCAGGCAGATTCTTTATCCACTGCACCACCAGGGAAGTCCCAAAACTTAAAAAAAAAAAAAAAAAAATTCTCATTGAACATCCACTGCATGACTGCATATTCAGTATTGTGCTAGGTGGAACTTTGAAAATAAGTTTGAACTTTGTTTTTAAAGATGTCACCCACAGCTGGGACACAGCGTGCTCACTGGCTTATGTATTGTCTCTGGCTATGTTCCCTGTAGAGCAGCAAAGCTGAGCAGTTATGTAGTCATCACTTAGATTTAACAGTTCACAGTTTGCCATATTCACTTCCTCCATTTTACTGCTAAATTACCATGAAGAAAATTTCTGTCATCATGAGATTTTGTTCCTACATAATTCAGTATGCATCTTTAAAAAGAAAGACATATCTTTCAATGCTACTCTCCCAGTTCCTCCCATTCTCTCCTTCCCCCACTGTGTCTCCAGTATCTGCGTTTCCATTGCTGCCTTGCAGATAGGTTCATCACTACCATCTTTCTAGATTTCATATATACTCAGACAGAAGTAGGGCTTCCCTGGTGGCTCAGAGGTTAAAGCGGCTGCCTTCAACATGAGAGACCTGGGTTCAATCCCTGGGTTGGGAAGATCCCCTGGAGAAGGAAATGGCAACCCACTCCAGTATTCTTGCCTGGAGAATCCCATGGATGGAGGAGCCTGGTAGGCTACAGTCCATGGGGTATTACTACTCCCTTCTGGATGACTGTCCAGCTCACACCTGTGTGTATTAGGTACCACTGCAGGGTACTCTTTGAACTTCATGTGCAAGTTCAGTCCTCCCTTTTACCTGTAATAAATTGTTATCAGTTTAGTTCTATGAATTTTTTTTTCTTTGGCCGTCTCTCAGGGAGTCATCTCAGAGAGTCGTACATGACTAAAGCAACTTAGCACGCATACATACACACACACATGTGCCTATGCTAGGGACTGGAGTTACAAAATGGGTGCAACGTGGTTTCTGCCCTTAAGTGGCTCCAAATGAGCTGGGATGAGAAATAAAACAGATTTTTTTTTTTCCTACCAACATGTTAAATAGAAATGCACATAAGGTGCTTTGGGAACCTACATGTTTATGATACAAAATTCTTGATTTCTTCTTTTTTCTGTAGCTTGCCTAAATCAACTCTTGTTATATTAATACTTTAAAATTGTATCTGTGACTTTCTGTCTTTATTATTGCTGTCATAACTCCCTTCCTGGCCCTCTTCACCTGGCATTGATAGGCCANATACAAAATTCTTGATTTCTTCTTTTTTCTGTAGCTTGCCTAAATCAACTCTTGTTATATTAATACTTTAAAATTGTATCTGTGACTTTCTGTCTTTATTATTGCTGTCATAACTCCCTTCCTGGCCCTCTTCACCTGGCATTGATAGGCCATTCCTCTAATTGCACTTCTGCTTTCTTCTCTTTAGTCAGTTTTGTATTCATTTTCCAGAATATTCTTTCTGTAGCATTGCTTTCCTTATGCCATGTCTCTTCTCAGGAAACTGCAATAACCATATTTCCTCCCAGGTCAAAAGGTCTTAATATTGCAACCTCTTGGAGACAAATTTGTGTCTCCAATTTACTATATCTGATGCAAACAAAATGCAGTCAGCCTCAATGGTTTTAATATTTTCCACCATTGACTTTCATTTTGGAAGACTCTGCTTTTGATGATGATGATACTGGTATGTTTCAGCAACATAAGTTCATTGATAGCTCTCTAGAATATTTTCTATTTAAGGATGAGTATATAGCCTATGAGATGGTAAAAAGTTTTATTCACCATTTTCAGAAACAGTTCTTTGACTGCAGTTTAAAAAAATCAATCCATCAACATTCTTGAGCCCTGCTAGGGACTGTACTAGTTTTTAGGAGAGGTGAAAATGGATAATAGAAGTTTCTGTATTTAAGGAGGCTAAAATCTTGACTGGCTCCCGCAGGGGTGATGAGGTTTCTCTCCATTTCAAGGCACTCTGAAGTTATGTGCGGTAGGGAAAGTGTATA
Source organism: Neotragus pygmaeus (assembly GCA_006410875.1). Lineage (NCBI taxonomy): Eukaryota > Metazoa > Chordata > Mammalia > Artiodactyla > Bovidae > Neotragus > Neotragus pygmaeus. The sequence goes on from SJYV01055638.1 coordinate 74,875, forward strand.
GTGAGTGTTCTGAGTCCTGCAAAAGGGAAGTAATTTCTACCCTAAGGGAACTGGAGAATATTTCATGGAAGTGGTAGATTTTGAAATTTTTAGGATGACTACCTTCTCAACAAATGGAAATGTAGATGGCAAAGAAGGTAAAAAGGGATATGTATTTTTTGGGCCAAACATAAGTCAGATTAGATCTAAGTATATTATTTAGGTTGTTCAAGGTAGCAGGGTTGATGAACTGGTAGAATGTGGAGGACTTTGAATACCCTGTTGAGGAATTTGCATGGTATTGTACTGCAGACCAAGAACCAGTATTTACCTAGTCAAAGCTGTACTTAAGGAGTTTGTCCTGGAAGCTTCATGGTAAATGATAGAGAAGAAATACTGGAGAGAGAAAGATAAATTTGGAGGCCATCATAATGGTTTGGGTAATGAATCTGAAATAGTGTGGTTTCAGAGAAAGTAAAAATGAAATGTGTGTATTATGGAGTGAAATAGACAGTATTGAATGATGGACTTAATGAAGATGAAGGAATAGGTGATGAGGGCTAGAGAGCAACACCTCCCTCCTTTTGAATTGGGTGCAATGGAAGAAAAAGGAATCTATCCGTGGTTTGCTGTAAGAACTGATCAGTTTTTAACATTTTGTTTGTCTTTTTTTTCCTCTTCTACTTAAAAAAATTCAAACCCTTATCCAGACTTAAAATCTATTCATATTTTGGCACATTAGCTCTCTCATTATGAGCAAATATCTTCTTGGTATATTTTTTATAATTTGTGCAGAAAGTGAAGAGGAGCTAAAAAGCCTCTTGATGAAAGTGAAAGAGGAATGCGAAAAAGTTGGCTTAAAGCTCAACATTCAGAAAATGAAGATCATGGCATCCGGTCCCATCACTTCATNTGATGCCCTCTTGCAACACCTACCATCTTACTTGGGTTTCTCTTACCTTGGACGTGGGATATCTCTTCATGGCTGCTTGAGCAAAGCGCAGTTGCTGCTCCTTACCTTGAACTAAGGGTATCTCCTCACTGCTGCCCTTCCTTACCTTCAACGTGGATTAGCTCCTCTAGGCCCTCCTGCACCCACGCAGCCACTGCTCCTTGGACTTAGGGTTGCTCCTCCCAGCTGCCACCCCTGACCTCAGACACGGGGTAGGTCCTCTCAGCCGTTCATGCGCCATTGCAGCCTGGCACTCTCAGCTGCTGTTCCTGACCTCGGAGGTGGGGTAACTGCTCTTGGCCGCCATCCTTCGGGCATGGGGTCGTCCCGGCTTCTGCCCCTGACCTCAGACGTGGGGTAGCTCCTCTGGGCTGCACTTAGTGTGTCATTCGCAGCCACCGGCGCTTAGTGCACTGGTCGCAGCCATCGGCAATTAACAGATGGCAAGAGTGAAGGTCAACATTCCAGGAATCATCNCGGCTTCTGCCCCTGACCTCAGACGTGGGGTAGCTCCTCTGGGCTGCACTTAGTGTGTCATTCGCAGCCACCGGCGCTTAGTGCACTGGTCGCAGCCATCGGCAATTAACAGATGGCAAGAGTGAAGGTCAACATTCCAGGAATCATCGAATTAAAATGGACTGGAATGGGTGAATTTAACTCAGATGACCATTATATCTACTGCAGGCAGGAATCGCTCAGAAGAAATGGAGTAGCCATCATGGTCAACGAGAATCCTAAATGCAGTACTTGGATGCAGTCTCAAAAATGACAGAATGTTCTCTGTTCGTATCCAAGGGAAGCCATTCAATATCACTGTAATCCAAGTCTATGCCCCAACTAGTAACGCTGAAGAAGCTTAGGTTGAACAGTTCTATGAAGACCTACAAGGCCTTTTAGAATTAACACCCAAAAAAGATGTCCTTTTCATTATAAGGTACTGGAATGCAAAAGTAGGAAGTCAAGAAACACCTGGAATAACAGGCAAATTTGGCCTTGGAATGCAGAATGAAGCAGGGCAAAGACTAACAGAGTTTTGCCAAGAAAATGCACTGGTCATAGCAAACACCCTCTTCCAACAACACAAGAGAAGACTCTACACATGGACNGAGTCAGTGATGCCATCCAGCCATCTCATCCTCGGTCGTTATACATGTCTAATGTAGGAGGTTAGGGCACTTGTCCCAGAGTGTGACAGGCAGCCTGGTTTCAAATCCTAGTCTGTTAATTTTCAATCCCTCTGACTCTGGGAAGGTTATTTCACCTTTCTGTGCCTGTTTCCTTATTGCTAAAGTAAGTTTAATATCAGTATCTGCCTCATAGTGTTAGGAGAATTTCATGATTTAATATATGTGCCAAGCATAGAACAAGTACTGAATAAGTGTCAATTATTATCCTTATAACAGAAATGTACAGAATATAATAAGCATTATGCATGTACCATGTAAGTTTCCAGTTTTTTAAAATGTGTGATTGAATTGATGTAAATTAATCCTGTGCTTGGTGATATACTTGGTATATTCTATTCTTTCCTTTGGTGTGTTGTATTAATTTATAAATTCTTCTCTATATGTGTGTGTACTGGATATGGATGTGAGAGCTAGACTGTAAAGAAGGCTGAGCGCTAAAGAACTGATGCTTTCGAACTGTGGTGCTGGAGAAGACTCTTGAGAGTCCCTTGGACAGCAAAGAGATGAAACCAGTCAATCCTAAGGGAAATCAACTCTGAATATTCATTGGAAGGACTGATGCTACAGCTCTAAAATTTTGCCGGCTGATGCAAAGAGCCGACCCATTGGAAAAGACCCTTCTGCTGGGAAAAATTGAAAGGAGGAGGAGAGAAAGTTGACAGAGGGTGAGATGGTTAGATAGCATCACCAACTCGATAGACGTGAATGTGAGAGAACTCCAGGAGACAGTGAGGGACAGAGGAGCCTGGCAGGCTTCAGTCCTGGTGTCACAGAGTCGGACAGGACTTAACAACCGAACAACAGGATCAGTATATAAACTATTTTCTTGTGATGAGTTATGGTTTTAAAAAAATGAAAGTAACTAACTAGAGCATCTGTATTCCTCCTCAGCTGCCTCCTCAAAGTTACTTGGGTGCTGTCTCAGTGGTTTTTTTTTTTTTTTTTTCCCTCTAGTGAACAATGAGCAGTAAAACTGGCTCTCAGGATGGGCAGTATAAGTAGCTTGGGAGAGCAGGGGATTGCCTCCAGGTGTAGACTGGGTGGGGGACCGGGGCGGTGGGTGGAGAAGGGCAGTGGGAGGAGGAGAAGCCCAGAGCGTGCAGCAACCTGTGCTCTGACTCCGGGTTGGGCAGCAGGCGGGGTGGAGAGGCTCTGCTGAGATTAGGCGTGTTGAGTCCTTGAAAAGAGGCGGGTTGAGAAAAAGGAAAGGAAAAAAAGTTATGTCTGCATGGCGTGAGATGCAGTTCTGAGGAGGTTAGCACTCTTGAAAACTTGCTGCGAAAGGATGGATGGACGGGGGAGGGGTGAAAGAGTGAAAGAAGTTGAAAGAGATAAGGAAAGATTAGAGTCACTTGAATAAGATCTTGACACGCCTGACTCCTTATGACTCAAGATGATGTGGTTCAGGCACTGCTCGAAAGCCAGTTAAGAGCTCATTGAACTAATTTGGCCTAGATGCAGTATATAAGGACAAAAGGCTGTTGCTGCATTCATAAAATCCCAGATTTGGTTTCTGTAGCTGGTGAGGAACTTTTGTCCGATGGTAGAGTTCATAGTGAACTGAAGAAGCACTAAGGGCAATGATGTGCTTTTCAGTGCGATCTGTTCAGGGACTTTCCTAAGGAGACTGTGAACCGCCCAAGAAACTTGCCCAAGGTTATGGTTGTGCTAAAACTGATAAACAAAATGGTAGAGAGGCAATACAGGACAGGCTGTGGGGGAAAGGGGAGGATAAATAGATCTGGTCCTTTTAATTGAAATTGATCTTTCATCAGACAGGGCACCCATCTGCTGATACACACCCACCCCTCAGTTGCAAACAAACCACTCTTTGAACCCTCAAGCATTTCTGAGATTTCTTGGAGGATTTCCTCAAAGTGTTCCTGAGCTGATCTGGTGATGCCAAGTGGACCGCTTCCCTTGCCCAGTCAATGCCCCCTCTCCCACTGAAGAGAGTTGGATCCCATGAAACAGTAGTCTTGATGAGAGGAAAAAAGAATGTCATCCTCTTTTATAATGGTGAACGTGATAGTTGCTCAGTCATGTTCAACTCTTTGTGACTCCATGCACTGACTGTAGTCTGCCAGGCTCCTCTGTCCATGGGATTTCCAGGCAAGAATACTGGAGTGGGTTGCCACTCCAGGGGCAGGGTTCCTTCTCCAGGGGATCTTCTTGACTCAGGGATCGAACCTGGGTCTCCTGCATTGCAGGCAGATTGTTTACCTGCTGAGCCACCAGGGAAACCCTTTATTATGGAGGGACATCAAATTAATGATGCATTATAATATCTTTCAAAGGTGAAAGTTTTTGTACCACAGACTCCTGAAGCCTCCGGAGAAGGCAATGGCACCCTACTCCGGTACTCTTGCCTGGGAAATCCCATGGACAGAGGAGCCTGGTAGGCTACAGTCCATGGGGTCGCGAAGAGTCGGACATGACTGATGTGACTTAGCAGCTGCATGGGCAAGGCAGGAACCCATACCATCCTGTTCTCAAGTGTGCTTTGCTCTCCCAGGATGAGGCTTTGCTCTTGGGTCATGCCACGCTGGTCCCTTTCCAATACTTGAGGCCTCTACCTCCTCTCCTGACCTCATACTTAATATCACTGTATCTTTTGTAAAAGACTGCATTCAATTATTTTTTGAACATGTTTCAAAAGATGCTGTTGTTTAGTTGCTAAGTCGTCTCCAACTCTTTGTCATCCTGAGAATTGCAGTACACCAGGCTTCCCTGTCCTTCACTATCTCCTGGAGTTTGCTCAAACTCATATCCATTGAGTCAGTGATGCTATTTAAACATCTGATCCTCTGCCACCCCCTTCTCCTTTTACCTTTGAAAGATGCTAAAAGGAAATAAAGAAAAAGATTTGCTTTCATTTTAGAGCTTTTAAATCATTTTCTTCATAGAAAGCTCTTATAGCATTTGGTAACTTCAATGAATAAATGTATAACTATATATATCTCTCCTTTTGTGGCTCTTCCTCATAGACAGCAGCTGCTGACACATAGAGGCATGAACTGAAGTGCAAGTAAAGGTCCCTTTCTCTCGCCCAGTTGTGTGTCTCTATGTGTTTATAGGTTCATCAGAAATTTAGACATGCATGAGGGACTGATGAGCTACCTAGGAGAGGTTCTCACCCATGGAGAGACAGGAGGACAAGTTTGGTCTAGGAAACAAAGCACTGACTGTCAGAGAAGCAGCAACAATCATGAATACACCATATTGTTCATACATCGATGTGTCTCTTGACACACTGATGCATACCCGATTCTATTGGAAAAGGAGGGGTTGAATGTAAAACTGAAATGATATCTTCATTAAAACCTATTGCTGGCAACCTAAAACATGGCTCCCAGTAGGAAAGAAGAGTGTGACTCCTTTTCTTTACAGAACCCACTGTAGCCTGTACAGTTTGAGGATTTCAGGAGGAGACAGTGGCACATGGAAGAAAGTGATGATCATAATGTAAAAGTGGCTTATCTCTGGAGCAAACAACCCTTGAGGGGGCCAGTGAGGAGAGGAAGAAAATGGTAGATGTCATGTAATGTTCAGTTGAGCACTGTCAGGAGCATGCAGGAGACATCCTGGGAATTCTGGGTGTTCTAGGCATATCTGGGGTACAGGATAAATTTCACAGGGAAAGGAGGTCCTCTCATAACAGCTGGAAACAAGAACCAACAGGAAAACAGGTGTACCAAAGATCCGTGTANGAGATGTGTATAAGAGACAGCCTGGGAATTCTGGGTATTCTAGGCATATCTGGGGTACAGGATAAATTTCACAGGGAAAGGAGGTCCTCTCATAACAGCTGGAAACAAGAACCAACAGGAAAACAGGTGTACCAAAGATCCGTGTACAGGGGTGTTCAGGTCTTTTAGTCTGTTAGATAAGTCATAAATTAATTGAATGGGTTCAGATATCTCCTATAGATATCTCAATAAATACCATACGTACATCTCCTGTAAGGAAGAAAAGTATAACAGAGGAAGTGCTAAAAACTGCACCAGAAACCTTCTGGGTTGTTCTGTGGTCCCATCCTGAGGAAAATGAGTCGAGACTGACAACTTGGAATCTTACCATTAGCATAATATAATACCCAATGAACTACCTACAGAGGCCCCATATGTTTGCTTACATGAAGTTGTATTTCTCTAAAACCAGTGAGGGGGCAGGCTACTGGCTAGAAGAGTTTTCTTCACTTGCTATCTCAAGTCTAAATATCTGACCAAAATCTTCCTCTCTTCTCTCATGATTTCCAAAGATCCCCTGGAGAAAGGAATGGCTACCCACTCCAGTATTCTTGCCTAGAGAAGTCCATGGAGAGAGGAGCCTGGCGGGCTTCAGTCCATATAATTGCAAAGAGCCAGACATGACTAACATGTGCTCCACTGGACTACATAACCTTTCTCCAGTTGCTGAGCCTTTTCATTCCTCTATGACTGTGCTCATGTGGTTTCATTCTGTTGTGTTGTCTTTCCCCAACCCTCGCCTCATTTCTCAGCCTGACAAATTCTTTATTAATCTTTAAAATACATCTCAAAAGGCTTTTCATCTTTGCAGTATTCTCTGACATTCTAGAAAGAACTACAGTTTCAATGTAATTTTTTATTATACTATAGCCATAACTTGGGGCTTGGTTACAGTATTTTACCCACAGTAGAACTACTGTAAAAATTGTGGTTGTCCTCTCAAACCCTGTTGCTGCTTTATTAACTAAGTTTATGGAATATTCAATATCCTCTGTTGGCATTTCATCAATCTTCACAGCATCTTCACAAGGAGTAAATCTCATCTCAGGGAATTGCTTTCTTTGCTCATCCATAAGAAACAAATTTTTCATACCAGATCACAACAATTCAATCACACTTTCAGGCACTACTTCTCATTCTCACCACATCTACAGTTATTTCCTCCATTGAAGTCTTGAAACTCTCAAAGTCATTCATAAGAGTTGGAATTAGTTTCTTGTTAATGTTGATATTTTGACCTCCTCCCACTGGAGCTAGTGGTAAAGAACTCGCCTGCCAGTGCAGGATACATAAGAGACTTGGGTTCAATCCCTGGTCAGGAAATCCCTTGGAGATAGAAAAAGCAAAAGAAGTTGTGCTCCAGCTGCTATCTCTGAGAAGATCTCTTGTAAAATATTAACAGGGAAAACTAACATGTCACTTTAGCCAAGTAAACAAAAATTTACAGTCAAATTCTGCTGCCAAGGCATCATACTCTATAATACATGAAAAGACCAAGAATATGAAGATAAAACACTATCAACCTCCCATGCCTCTACCCACCTGCCCACCAAATAAAAAGAATGTTTTTTAAAACTTTGATAGATAACGATAGTAAGGTGGCATCAAGGTAAACATGATAGGTTCAAGGCTGCATTTTCTTAGCTGTTATTAACTCTGAAACTTGGTCACATTCAGTTCTTTAACACGAGTTACTCTCAAGTGCAAATGAATTCCTCGTATATCTTCCAGAGTACTCCAGCTGTTTCTCATTGGCAACAAGAAAAGCCACAGAAAAAGGTCATGTGTCCTTTTGAAGCACAAATGGTACTAATGCAGGATGATGTATGAAGCTGGTAGATAATAACTCTAGATTCAACTGTATATAAAACCATAGGGTTTCATAGTCTAGCAGAAAGAATCCATAGGGAGGTCAGGGAGATATTTTACTAGAGAACAAATAGTCTACCATTAAAATCATATGGTTATCAGAAGCCAGGTGTACTTGTCATTGAATAAAGAGCTCAGGTTTATTGTTTCTTCTTCTGGGACAAATTTGTCTCTAGTTCTTGGAATAATATCAGAAATACAGTAGGAATTCTGTGATAAATATGGAAGAATACTTGGCAAATTTCATTGTGAATATTCTTCTACTCTCAGACTACAGACATTATTGAAGTGCTAAATTTCATTTGGATACATAACATGTAAGCTTCTAAGAATATGGAGAAAATCTGGAGGAGAATCATAAAAAATTATTCATTTGGAAAGTAGGCTTAATGTGATCAACCATATATATTCAGTCTAGAAAGCTAGAGCTTGAGAAAGGGTAGTTATTTTCATATCTATTCATTCAGCAGACCCTCAGTTCCTGCCATCTGCTAGGCACTATTTTAGGCATTTGGGATAAACAGACAAAGGAGTAAACAAACAAACTGTCCAAAAAATCCCTGAGTTATTGAAATTTATAGTCTAGTGGGTGAGAAGATAAGTATAATAAAATAATAAATAAACTGTATACATAAGAAAGTGATAAGTGCATGGAAAAGAGTAATTTCCACGCAGGGAAAGAGTAATTTAAGAGTGGGGATGTGCCACTGTAAATAGATGATCAGGATAAATGTACTGCACACATGATTTTTGAGTCCAGCTTTTAGGTAGAAAGGGAGTTGTCCATGCAGATATCTGCAGGAGGAACATCTTAGGTGGAGGAAATACACGGGCAAATATCTTAAAGCAGGAATTCCTTACATAGATTTGAAGGGAAGGAGATAGTGCATGGGATAGATGATGTGGGGCCACCTTAAAGGCATCATGAGTAATTTAACTTTTATTGTTACATGAAAAAAATATTGCAGGGTTGTAAACAGTGATGATGGGGTTTGACTTTCATTTTCAAAGGACTCCTTACATTGCAATGTGGAAAATAGACTTTAGAGAGAGAAAAGAGCAACAGACATTCCATCTAGGAGGTTATTCCAGAAACCCAGGTAAAGGATCTTGTGTGCTAGTATTAGTATTGGTGCAATGGAGGTGGAGTGGAAAAGGTCAGTCTTCATGCCAATCCCAAAAAAGGTAATGGCAAAGAATGTTCAAACTACCATACGATTGCGTTCATTTCACATGCTAGTAAGGTTATCCTTCAAGTTAGGCTTCAGCAGTATGTGAACCAGAACTTCCACATATAGAAGCTGGGTTTAGAAAAGGCAGAGGGATCAGAGATCAAATTGCCAACATTCATAGGATCATGGTGAAAGCAAGGGAATTCCAGAAAAACATCTACTTCTGCTTCATTGACTAAAGCCTTTGACTGTGTGGATCACAGCAAACTGTGGAAAATTCTTCAAGAGATGGGAATACCAGACTACCTTACCTGCCTCCTGAGAAAACTGTATGCNTCATTGACTAAAGCCTTTGACTGTGTGGATCACAGCAAACTGTGGAAAATTCTTCAAGAGATGGGAATACCAGACTACCTTACCTGCCTCCTGAGAAAACTGTATGCAGGTCAAGAACAACAGTTAGAACTGTGCGTGGCACAATGGACTGTTCAGAGTTGGGAAAGGAGTATGTCAAGGCTGTATATTGTCACCCAGCTTGTTTTACTTATATAGAAAGTACATCATGCGAAATGCCAGGCTGGATGACTCACAAGCTGGAATCAAGATTGCCAGGGAGAAATATCAACAGCCTCAGATATACAGATGATACCACTCTAATGGCAGAAAGTGAAGAGGAACTAGAGAACCTCTTGATGAGGGTGAAAGAGGAGAGTGAAAAAGCTGGCTTGAAACTCAGCATTCAAAAAATTAAGATCAAGGCATCTGGTCCCATCACTTCATGTCAAATAGAAGGGGAGAAAGTGATAACAGTGACAGACCTTATTTTCTTGGACTCCAAGGCTTCCCAGGGTGGGGGCAAGTGGTAAAGAATCTGCTTGCTAATGCAGGAGACACAAAAGATATGGGTTTGATACTTGGGTTCAGAGGATCCCCTGGAGTAGGAAATAGCACCCCCACTCCAGTATCTTGCTTGGAAAATTCCATGGATAGAGGACCCTGGTGGGCTACAGTCATGGGGTTGCAAAGAGTCAGATATGACTTGAGTACGCATTACAAAATATATATATTAAAAAAACTGCAGACGGTGAATGCAACCATGAAATTAAAAAAAAAAAAAAAAA
>SJYV01055638.1:85003-146841 GCA_006410875.1 Neotragus pygmaeus
GTGTGTGTGTGTGTGTGCATGTGTGTGTGAGTGATACTTCTGAAGGTGGATTTGAAGAGGAATCAGAGACTTTAAAACCTCACCATATGCCCTCATCATTCTGTAAAAACCTCATCATCTTTCTTTAGAATATCAACTCAGCTCATGGGGATTTTTCTTTTTTCTTCTTCATAAGCACACAATCTGTGTTATTCTAAATCAAAGCAATTCCTGATAGAGAAAGCTTGGACCAGGCCTCTCTGGAGGGCTTAGACATTTTTCCCAGGTCAAACAAGACAAAAATTAATCCCGATCTTTTACATTTAGAAGAGTAGGAAACTGTTTTGTGCCTTAATGCTGTCAGGGTTCTTTTTTTAGACCATGGCTTGAGTATATTCACCTTCTAAAAAGGAACTAACTCAAAGACATGCTCATTTATAACAGCATGAAAGATGATAATATCAAATAAGATGTTATTTTGGAAGGGTAAGGATGAAGGACTTAAAAAACAGATTAAGAAAAGAACTATAACTTGTTTTTTAAGAAAACTGTTTCATGCTGTGTAAAATACATGTTATTTGGGATTTAAAAAACTTGGTAATAAGGATTGTAAATTTCAGAATTTGATTTCTAAAGAAAAAAACAGCAGCAGTACATATTCTTCTATGTGAAAGCTACTTTGTTGGCTTAATCTACAAACAGATCTTCATTAAGAAAAATACACACATACCAAGCGAAAACTGCTTATTCAGTGACGCTGCTCACCAAAGGAATTATTCTTTGACTCTGTTTTTAGTTGGGTGTGGGAAGGTAATTTTCCTTCTTGGCTGCAAGCTTGGAGAGGGGCCAAAGTGAACACCCATGTGAACACAAAATAATTAGGAAAGATTCACTCTGAATCAGTATGTTCCCATGAACAAGCTGGATTTTAAAATCTGCTCTGATTGAAATTGCTTAAAATATAGACTTGGGAGTGGGTAAGAAGTGATAAGAGGAAAAAAAACTAAATCAGGAACAGCTAAATATTTGTTCTAAAATAATTAGGATGGATCAAAATGAACATTTAGAAGAAATAATTAGAGCCTTTATTACTTTTCTTATTAATCATCATTTTAAAAGAACAAGAAAAAATTAGTATTATAATTTCTGTCTCACAAATTTCATTTTGTGAAAGCATAGATAAGTAAAAAATTCAAGAAAGTTAGATATTCTCAATACTTAGAATAAATAATTCTTTTTTTCCTAAAGAAAGAATCTTATTTCAGTTTTCTGTTTATTACTAGACTATACAAAGTCAAGTTAATAACTGCTTGAGATATTTTTTTTAAGAAATTAAAAATAACTTATTAGAGAACATAACTTTGTTTTTCAACTTTTACAGTTAAAGAATTTTATGGGATTGTTAGCCTATATAATAACATTGTTGTATAAAATTTTTGTTTGAAAGATGGGATCGACAAAAATTGTTATAGATAGTTGCCTAAAATGTACATGGTATACTTGTCTTCAGTGTTATGAGTAAGAAGTCAAATTGTACCCATCAAGCTTGTTGGTAACACTTCAAATAGCTTTGGGGGGAAAAAAGGCACAACCGAAGCATCATTATTTAATTCATAAGTGCAATTAGTTACAAGGGCTTCACCCACAATTCTTTAAAGTCTTAGTGTATTATTCCAACTAATAACAGTAGAGGTCAATGCTGAAAAGTTGATCTAGTAATAGTATAATTCTGAGAGCTACTTTTTTTGTAATAACAATTACTTGCTCTGATCATGAAAATACGTTGTGTGCACATATATTGAAAACAAAACCTCATAGGATTTTTTCTTTTTGATAAAAATTCTACTGGCCAAACTTATTTTCAAAATTTTGTATCTCTGTACTTTATACATCTATCACCTAGATTTTCGTGACTCAGTGGGGCTGGGCTTTCCTAAGCGCCAAATGTGCTACGAGGGTGTAACACCATTAAATGAGGAGCGTCTAATCTGATATCAATCCGTGTGAAACCAAACAGTCATGAAAAGATGCAATTTTCAACTAGCTGTTTTAATGTGTGATTGATTTAAATGTACCAGTATGAATAAAATGCATTTATGTGTGCATATATATGTGGGTAAGCTATTTACAGTATACATTTTTATGTGTAGAAAATGAAAATACACATTGATTAGCCCTTTTGAGGCTTTTGAACAACTGTTTCTTCTTCCTGCTTTCCACTGCTTTGAGAATTTAGATAATTCATATGAGGTATGTCAGAGAAGGCAACGGCACCCACTCCAGTACTCTTGCCTGGAAAATCCCATGGACAAAGGAGCCTGGTAGGCTGCAGTCAATGGGGTCGCTAAGAGTTAGACATGACTGAACGACTTCCCTTTCACTTTTCACTTTCCTGCATTGGAGAAGGAAATGGCAACCCACTCCAGTGTTCTTGCCTGGAGAATCCCAGGGACAGGGGAGCCTAGTGGGCTGCCGTCTATGGAGTTACACAGAGTTGGACATGACTGAAGTGACTTAACAATATGAGGTATGTACACAATCACACCCATAGTATGTACATCCTAATCACACAACACAGAGGTATTGCGTTACGTGAAATAAAGAAAATACCTCAAGATTCCTGAAGGAATACAGTTTATGTTGGTCCCATCTTACAAGCAAATATTGTATACAATAAAGTTATTACATACTCTAATATTCCCATAAATTCTTTGACCGTAAAAATTGAGAAAGTTATATTCCCTAATAAGTTATTTTTAATTTCTTACATTATGTTAAAGTAGAACATCGATGTTCTACTTTATTAGAGCATAGTTGTAGTTGGACTTTCAGAATGACTTTGTGGTGCTATATGATAATCTCCAGTGGAGAAAACATGGGGTTCTAAATTCAAAGTTTGGCAGATAAAGAAAAAGTTGGTTTAAAAAGTTCTGATTAGAAGCTACTGAGCCCTTTGGGAATCATTGTTGACTTAAGATAGAGAGACCTCAGCCCTTGTAATCAAGCAAATGACACATCACTGAAATAATCTCAGCTCTCTCACTTGAGAAATATGGAGATAGTCACCAATCAACACCCGCTTCTTTAACAAAAATATTGTGTTCATAATGATAATAATTGAGAAAGATTTTGAACTAGGAAGATCTGGTACAAATATAAAAATATTGGGTTGTCAACATTCTGCAGCTTAATATATCAGAGTTTTTACCTTAAAATTTAGGTATAATCTCTATAATTTTACCATCTGAATATCTTCCCTTTAATTTTCCAGAAATTATTAAATGAGTAAAGTTTACCTTTTATTAGAAACAAAATACAATCTTAAATGCCATTTTTTATTAAAATTTTCTTTTTGTCAAGCTGATCAACTTTTGTTCATTACTTCATATCTGTATATTTTTACATGCTACAATCATGTTGTGTAAACAATTTTGCATGATAATTTGTACTGAATATGGTTTTTCATTTTTAAAATATTGTCACACTCCGTTTTGTCTTATTAGAATGCTTTAAATTGTTTCATTAAGTCAATATATAGGGCGGTTGACCTTTTTTATTCTTCTTGATTTCATTTTATTATTGCAGATGCCCAATTAACAGCCTCATGAATTTCTTTTTGCTGTCCCAGATAGTTTCCTTAAGATAACCTATATTTAGTTTCCTCTTCCCTCCATGCATACCATTCTTTGTAAAAGTCACTAAACTTAAAGGTAGTATTTTGTTTTATTTTTCAAGTTCACTCTCAATTAGTAGATTAGCTTCTTGAAGGAATGGACTATATGTTGCTGATATTTATATTCTAGATCCCTACCATAGATGCTCAATAACCATCTATTGTATAAATAAATGAGCAAATTTCTGGAAATAGAATAACTATGACATAGATTTCTTCATGATTCTTAAATACATTGTTCCCAAAAGCATGGCATAATTTTAGAGATACTAACTATGTTTTCTTGGGCCAGTATCATCTTGGCATAGCCATCATTATCATCAAAAATATTTTTGGACTTCTTATAGGTGTTCATTGGAAGGACTGATGCTGAAGCTGAAACTCCAATACTTTGGCCACCTCATGCGAAGAGTTGACTCATTGGAAAAGACCCTGATGCTGGGAGGGGTTGGGGGCAAGAGGAAAAGGGGACAACAGAGGATGAGATGGCTGGATGGCATCACCGTCTCGATGGACATGTGTTTGAGTGAACTCCAGGAGTTGGTGATGGACAGGGAGGCCTGGCGTGCTGTGATTTATGGGGTCGCAAAGAGTCGGACACGACTAAGCGACTGAACTGACAGGTGTACTATATCATCTCCAGGTTGTTATAATTTATGCTTCTTTGATTATAAGCAAGGATGAACATTTTCCAAGTACTTTTGCAGTAATAATTTAAAAATATCTATTTCTTCTCTTTAATGCCAAAATAATATTTGGGTCAGTGACTTTTTTTTATCATTTTAAAATAAAATTTTAAAACAATGAGGTGAAGATAACACTACTGAAAGTGATTTGAAATTTGGCCTAGTCTCTATACAATTAAATTTAACACTCCTTTAGCAAAACCACTCCCAGAATTGAAGATCCCACATTATAAAATAAATTTTACAGAATGAGAAATTATAAACCTTAGGCTGAGGTTCTACTTCGGTTATGCAGACCTCAAAGTGCTGCTTTCCTGAATGTAGCCTTTACCCACTTATTCACTCTCTCATCTGTCAGCTACTTGAACGACAGTGCAAGACTACATGCTGCGTAAAATACTTGCGTGTGTACACGCTCAGTCGTGTCCAACTCTTTGGGTATTCATGGACTATCGCCTGCCAGGCTCCTCTGTCCATGGGATTTCCCAGGCAAGAATACTGGAGTGGGTTGCCATGCCTTTCTCCAGGGTATCTTCCTGATCCAGGGATCGAACCCGCATCTTTTACATCTCCTGCATCGGCTGGCGGATTCTTTATCACTATGCCACCTGGGAAGCCTGCATAAAATCCTTGATATCCTCTAAATTTCTGTGTCCATTCTGTGTCCGTTTGTTAACTCACTTTTTTCTAGTCTCTTGGGTTACACTTCCTTCTCCAAGGAATCTTGAATCTGTATTATTTCCTCTACATGAGTTTCCATTCCTTCTCACTTTATTCCTTCAAAGTACTACCTAAGTTTCAAGACCCAGCTCATCCTATCGTTTTCCATAAAGTTTCCAGTTTCCTCAGTCAGAATTCATCTTTCCCACTTGTATCTCTGTTTTGTTTTGATAACTTTGTTTTCAGCCCTGTTTTAAAGCACATATCCTATTCTCTCTTTTGTCATAGGCATAGGATGGTGTCATGGTTAAAATCATAGTGGCTTTGAATGCAGTTTCTATATCACCGCCACCTCGGGCAAGTTTATTCACGTCTCTGTGCCTCAGTCTCCTCATCCATGTTGCTACTGCTTCATCATTTCAGTCATGTCCGACTCTGTGTGACCCCATAGATGGCAGCCCACCAGACTCCCCCGTCCCTGGGATTCTCCAGGCAAGAACACTGGAGTGGGTTGCCATTTCCTTCTTTAGGGGAATCTTCTTGATCCAGGGATCGAACCAGTGTCTCCTGCATTTGTAGGCAGATTTTTTTTTTACCACTGAGCTACCAGGGAAGCCTCTTCCATGTTACATTCCAAATTTATTTCCTTCTTACTATGGCAGTCAACAAGATTTTTTTTTTTTCTGGCTTCTAGACCTTGTGTCTTTCTCTCCCTCTCTCTGTCATTCCCTAATATTATAACATTGATTTTTTTTTCTTACTTTCATCCAAAGCAATTGCTAATTGCATATATGAATGCTTTCACTGTTTCTTGTATTTCAACTTTCGTTTCTCACTAATCTCTTTCAAGTTCCTCGTACTAGAATCATGCCTATTTTCTCTTCTTTAAACCTCTGTCTTCTGTCACTCATGCTCAAGTGATCTCATTTTGTTTAAAATAGCCTTCTCATTTATTTCTTTAAATCTTTTCTTTGTTAAGCCTTGTTTAGCAAAATATAGGAAAAGAATCCACTTCCTCATCTGTATCTATAATATCTTGTTGGGTGTACTCTATAGCATTAACTGAGGAGTTTAAGCCAAATATTTTAAGAATTTTTAACTTGCTAGTCCTAAGTATGTAAAAAAAAAAGATTCATTGGATGAGTTATGTTGGAAATTTTTTGGTTTCAAATTTATAGGGAAACTTCGTAGAACTTTCCTTTCCCTATTCTCTGATGATATCTGGATAAATCACCATTCTAACTGTTGTCCATCACCACCCAGAATCTATGTTGTTATTGCTTTTGTGACCTCAAGTCCCAGACCTTGTGTTTTTCTCGAATTTGCCTTGGAGGAAAGCAAGCAAAAAAAAAAAAAAAATCAATATTATAATGTTAGGGAATGACAGAGAGAGGGAGAAAAAGAGAAGTGGTCTAGAGGCCAGAAAAAAAATTGTATTATGCTCACAGAATCATAAACTGCAGAGAAAAGGGACAGAGGTTTTAAAAAAAAAAGAAGGAGGAGGAGGAAAGATACAACAAATGGAAGAATAATGATATGCAGAAGAGTAAAGGAAGAAGTGGAAAGAAGGAAAAATGAAAACCAACAGAGATAAAGAGGAAAGCTTGTTTGGGGAAATTCTAGATGGGGAAAAAAATGCTGAGCTTGCATTTACTGACTTCCAGGGATTTTTCTTTGCTAAAAACCACACAGTCACACATGGATTAGCTGGCTTGCATGTTGCCATCTGCAGAGACACACTATGTCTTTGTACTCATGGCACAAAGGACTTCATTCTCTTTCTAAGAAACATTTGATTGTATGACAGTCTAATTTATACCTGATGAATCCGCCTTAACATTTAGATAGGAGGTTACTGGCAAACACAATAGAATTTAGAAAAGGAGTAACCAACGGCTAGAAGTGAACCAAACAACAACTATGAATGGAGAAGCACATCTCATCTTAAATGAAAAATAACCTGAATCCAGAGGAACTCCACTGATGAATGACACAGCAAAAGATTGTGTGTGTGTGTGTGTGTGTGTGTGTGNAATCCAAAATCTAAACCATGAAACACCCTATTGGCTGCTATAGTTGAAGATTTATTTTAAATTTTTAGAAAATTAAAAATCCAGGGGAACATGTGTACACCCATGGCAGATTCATGTTGATGTAGGGCAAAACCAATACAATATTGTAAAGTAATTAGCCTCCAATTAAAATAAATAAACATATTAAAAAAAATCCAGTAACCAACTATAGGAGAAATGATCATCTCTACTGGAATCATAGGGGATGAATCATTTTGACTTGAAATCTTGCACAATATCAAGGTCCTAATGAAAATAAAAGACTCAATTATAATACTTTTAAATTTTAGGACTCATTATACACAAATATAAATTTATATATTTGATTATTTTTTGCAATTTGCATTAACAGAGATTACTTTAAAATCATATGGTAGTAAGCAGGCAGTTGCTACATCCATTTGCAAGTAATATAAATAGGTTGGAGACAGAATATAATTATGTGTGTTTATAAGTGTAAAATATCTAAATGCAGTTGAATAAAATATATACTCAGCGCAGCTCAATGTACATTCTTTCTCCTGGAATAAGTAAAGTGTGTGAAATAAGTAAAACAAGTGTGAGTTACTCTAGTTGAACATTAAGCTGAGTGTAAGGCACCAGTCCCTGATAAGAAAAGAATGTGGATCTGTTTTTCAGAGTGAGAACTGTTAAGGAGGTGCAGTTAGCTTTGTCAATAGCAACTGTAAATAGCAAATGAAACAGAAAAACAGTGATGAGTTCTAGAACATTTGTTTCAGTCTTCTATTTCCACTTTATTTGCCTACAAATTTCCAAAGGTATTAGTTTAAGAATAATGAAATGGAAAAATACATTCCATCTTTTAAAATGTGAAATAAAAGTTTTTAAACATTCTTGTAAAAATATCTGATACATAGATATAAGTTTGAGTTAAGAGGAAATCATATTCTTCTTTCCTTAAACCAATAGACACACGATGTCAAAAGGGTGCCTAACTTCCTATCCTTCTGGCTTTGTACCTGTACAGCCACACCTTCTGCTGCTATACAGAATTGTTGCAAAGACTTGAGACTTGAGGAGTCTTTAAAATCCTGGGACATCCAAGATGCCTTAGAAATTCCTCTTGTCCCTTATCTTGGAATTATCTCTTAAGAGTTATGGGTCACTTTGGGCTTTATTATTCCTCAGCCTCTGTGGAATCCTTTTAACAGGGAGCTGGGGGTGGAAGGTGGAAGTCTAGTTGAGCAAAAATCTTTTGAAACCTTGATTTGGGAAGAAGATATGGTCAAGTTGGGCTTTGTCAAGAATTTGAAACTTCTAAGTTTAGAAAATATATTTAAAACGTGCCGAAGTGTCAAGGTAGAAAATATTTGGAGACTCATTTTGTTTCAAAAACTACCCTCGAATTAATGTGGGTGCAGTTCAGGGGAGTCAATAAACCTGTCTAGGCTATTGAATAAACAGACCAGGGCAAGGATTTAAATCTAAGTAGTTCCTACTCATTAAAAAAAAAAAAAAAGCATCAATATTCTTCAACATGTCTAATAAAATGACAAAGTGTTTTATGAGAAAAATTAGCAATCTCATGCCCATTCCTTATGACCTGCCTACCAGGGGCAACCCACTTGCATGTCTGCTTCTTCTAGGGTTTCTTTCAAATTTTAAATGTACTCTTCAGTTTAAAAATTGAGGTACAATCCATTAAATTCCTTTTATGGAATATGACATGATCATTTAGCTCTTTTTAAAACCAACAAATGGAAAAACAAAATGAAACAACAACCTGGTTTTGATACAGACGTTTCTCTTTCAACGCATGGTCCCAATGCAGCTATGCCATCACTTGGGCTAAGCGGAAAATTCAGTGCTTCCGTTATTCTGACTGTATTGTTCGCAGTGAATTACATAGCACATATGATCACATTTCCTTTTTGTGTGTACAGTTTTCCATTTTCCTTGGAGTTTGTTAGCAGTCATTTCACTGCTTAGATTTCTATGTACTTTTCATTAAATAATTCCCAGTACTTTCACAGAGCTCTGAAAACTTAGATAATCATTCACCTAGGTGAATGAAAACAACTTTTTTTGTTTATTTGTTCAGTTGTTTGACTTTTTTTTTTTTATGTTTCCCTTCTAGGGTATACTGTTTCAGCTCCAGTCTGACCTGCTGTTCTTATCATATTAGCTTTAGGGATCCACTTCTCTCTTAGTCTTAGCATTTTCTATTCCTTCTCTTTTGCTGGATCTCTTGTCCCCCAGGTCTCATCTCTCGTTCCAGGTCTCATCTTTTTGCTTTTTAATTTATTCCTTGAAGAGAGCAGCTTCTGAGAAAAAGTACATTAGAAATCATCATTTTGAGACTTGACCTTAGGAAAATGTCTTTATTTTACTCTTACACTTAATTGATTGTATGGCTAGATATAGAATTCTAGGTAAGAAATTAATTTCCCTTCAAATTTCAAATATATTGCTCCATTATCGTCTAGTTTCCAAGATTGTTGTTCAAATTTTTATTTAGTGGGATTTTGGCAAAGAGAATACATATTTGTGTTCAGTCAGTTTTATTTAATCCTCTTTATTACACCACACTGATTTCTTATTCTCTCAAATATTTTTGATCTGTTCATGCATGCCTGATTTATTTTTTTTTAAAGGGCAAGAGGTAAAGCATTGATTTGTACTTTCAGTATGTTATTATAACATGAATAATAATTTGTAAAAAATGAAAACAAGTTTTGATAGAGCAGTGTTACAATACAGTTGAAAAGGAAAGTAAAGAGATCAGGAGAGTTCCAGAAAATATCAGAAGAACTTTACCATTATTGAATATTTTATAACCTTTCTGATTGAGTAGCTAGTCCTTTTTTTATGGCTCTTAAATTTAAGATGGAAGCCTAGAAATTGTTTGGCCAGTTCTATAGTTTTGTTCTATGTTACTGGAACTTTCTAAAACTCAGATTCTTTAGAGACTAATGATAGACACATGTTACAGAAAGAGTTCCATTGTAAAATCCTTAGTTACGCTTCACCTATGAAACATCATTTTTAGTAATATATCTCTGACATTGAAATCATACCCTTTATGTTTATCCTTGAGCCTTCTAACTATTCATGAATTCAACTAGCTTAAATCCACAAGCATCAGATTGAATGTAAAGAGATATAGCTTCTGATAGTTCTACCAATTTCTATTTCTATCTCAAACATATAAAGTTTGAAATGTAAGCTTCTTTTTTTTTAATTTTACTTTATTTTACTTTACAATACTGTATTGGTTTTGCCATACATCAACATGAATCCGCCACGGGTGTACATGAATTCCCAATCCTGAACCCCCCTCCCACCTCCCTCCCCATACCATCTCTCTGGGTCATCCCAGTGTACCAGCCCCAAGCATCCTGTATCCTGCATTGAACCTAGACTGGTGATTCGTTTCTTACATGATATTATACATGTTTCAATGCCATTCTCCCAAATCATCCCACACTCTCCCTCTCCTACAGAGTCCAAAAGTCTGTTCTATACATCTATGTCTCTTTTGCTATGTCACATACAGGGTTATCATGCTTCTTATCTCTCACATGAGCACTTTTCTTTTTATAACTTCCACTTACTTCTGCACAATGATGAAAGAGGATGACATTAGATCAAGAATCAGGAGATCCAACACAGGAGAGAAGAAAATGCTTGGGATGCTGGTGAAAGAAAGACCAGTATGATAACTGAATATCCAGCCTAAAGAGCACACTATTCAGGTCATAGGAGGATAGAGAACTCTGGTGGGTTTGTCTCCAAGGATTTGTATAGACTAGTGATATATTTGAATTGCATTTCTCCCCGAGATTTCAGGCATGACAAGTACATACAAATCTCAGTAAACAAAGCAG
This sequence comes from Neotragus pygmaeus, assembly GCA_006410875.1. NCBI lineage: Eukaryota > Metazoa > Chordata > Mammalia > Artiodactyla > Bovidae > Neotragus > Neotragus pygmaeus. The sequence goes on from SJYV01055638.1 coordinate 95,922, forward strand.
AGAAAAGCATGAGATATCAAGCTGTACAAATGTTAAGCTCGGTGTACAGAACGTGTATTAGTGTTGACTGTACATGGTAGATCTAATGGCAATGTGGTTTAAGTTTGAATGTAGCAAAGTTGGACATTGTTCATATGACCTTAAAAATGTAGTCAAGCTTCAGAAGAAATAGTTCATGGTCCTCCTTTGCTTAGATCTTATGTTTTGTGTTCTCTCTGGCCAGCATCACTTTGCCAACAAAGGTCCGTATTGTCAAAGCTATGGTTTTTTCCAGTAGTCATGTACAGATGAACTGGACCATAAAGAAGGCTGAACACTGAAGAACTGATGCTTTCAAATGGTGGTGCTAGAGAAAACTCTTGGGCAGCAAGGAAATCAAACCAGTCAATCCTAAAGGAAATCAACCCTGAATATTCATTGGAAGGACTGATGATGAAGCTAAAGCTCCAATATTTTGGACACCTGATGTGAAAAGCCAACTCGTTGGAAAATACCCTGATTCTGGGGAAAGTTGAGGACAGGAGGGGAAGGAGGCAACAGAGGATGAGATGGTTGGATAGCATCACCAATTCAATGGACATGAGTTTGAGCAAACTCCAGGAGGTGGTGAAGGAAAGGGAAGCCTGGTGTGCTGTAGTTAGTGGGATCACAAAGAATTGAAAATGACTTAGTGACTGAACAACAGCAACAACTGCCCAGCATACTTTTACACAGGAAAATTGATTGATTCACTGTTTTAATCGTGGAGGTCCTTGCTCAAACATCGCTTCTGTGATCAATCTACTGAAAATAACACCTGCAATCACCTCCTCTGCCTCACTCTCTCCATAAGACAGATCAATTCCTAAAATTACACTATTTAAAAAACTTTTTATTTTCTGTCTGCTTCTCTGCTGTGTCCCAACACTTAGAACATGGTCTGGCATATGATAGATGCTCAAGAAAGGCTGTGGAATGGGGAAACCCAGTGAATGGTGAGCTCCTGGAAGCAGAGAATGCCTTGTTCACCACTGTATCTTCAACACTTCACCAAGTGTTTATAGTTCTAGGCATTCCAGGAATCTGTGGTGAATGAATGAATGAATGAATGAAATCAAGGGTGAGCCATTCTCTTGAAGTGTGTAATAGAAGTATAATGTTGTAACCTTTGGAGTGTTTGCATGATTAGAGAGAAGTCCTCTGTGCAGTAGAATTCAGGATGACTCATGGAATACATTCTGTCCTCGTCTGTGGGGGATCTGAGAAGCAAGCTCTGATGATGTGTGTGCTGTGTTCCCTCACCCCCGAGACAGTGAGTAAATTCAAACGAGCGTGATTACTAACACCGTTAAAAGGGGATAAGTACATCCCAGTGTCAATGTTAGTTTCCGGTCCCTTTGGAGTTCTGTCTGTGAGAGGTACTCTGCTTCTTTCCTCTCTTCTCTGTCTTTGTAGTTATTCATGGTTTATACAAAGTTGGAAAAAAAAAAAAAAAGGAAATAATTTTGTACAGTATCCTTGAATAATGTAACCAGAATCCGACCGATTTTTCTTAAAGTAATATGAAAAGGGATGAATGCTTTAAGAAGTGGACCATCCCCTGAAAGTATAGACAACAAGTACAGACAAGCTGTGAGGATACAAACAGTTGTAAAATAGTGAACGAGGGACCAGGGGTGGTGGTGGAGGGCCGGGCCAGTGCTGGCATCTGACTTCCCTGTCTATCAATTCAGTTCAGTTCAGTTCAGTCGCTCAGTCATGTCCGACTCTTTGCGACCCCATGAATCGCAGCACGCCAAGCCTCCCTGTTCATCACCATCTCCCGGAGTTCACTCAGACTCACGTCCCTGTCTATAAACATCTCATAATAAGTTAGTTTTATATTTCTATTAGCTAAACATATTTTCATTGGCCTTCTTAATATTTATGTAACCTTTTTTCAGGAATCATGAAAAGAGGAAAAAAGAATCCAAATTCATTGAGATTTACGAAAACATGGACTGAAAGAGCACTCCAGTGAGTGTTTTGATGTTTTTAAGAGCCGAGGGTATGTTCCGCCTTTGATCGGGGGCTCCACTTTGAATCAGCAATGTTGGCAAAACAAGGAATGTAGTTGCCTGATGGGCTGCAGGCAAGATCCTACCTGTCGTCTCTGGGAACCTTAGCTATGTGGTCTGACTCTCTGATTCAAATAAACTGGATGAGTGAGAAAGAACTCAGAAATAAAAAAGATTCCTAACCTGGATGTACTAAAGGGTTTTACATATATATATACACACATACATGTACATATGTGTGTATATATACACGGAGAGAGAGAAAAGCAAGGATAATTTAAATATTCTAAAGTAATCTGGCTATCCATTCCAGTATTCTTGCCTGGAGAATGCCGTGGACAGAGGAGCCTGAGGGGCTATAGTCCATAGGGTTGTAAAGAGTCTAACAACAAAAAATATGAGATAAAATTGCCAAAACTAATGCAACTGTTTGACACACTAGAGTACAAAAACTGTTTAGATTTTAAATTATATGTATTTGTCCATTAAAATAAAATATTTGCATATAAAAAAATAAAGTAATCTAATTTAGATGCAGCTCTCCTCATTTACATCAAAATGTTTATCACTCTGGATTACCGATTGTTGTTTAGTTACTCGGGCATGTCCATCCCTTTGAGACCCCATGGACTGAAGCACGCCTGGCTTCCCTGTCCTTCACCCTCTCTCAGAGCTTGCTCAAACTCATGTCCATCAACAACCATGAGTTGGTGATGCCATCCAACCATCTTGTCCTCTGCTGTCCCCTTCTCCTCCTGTCTTCAATCTTTCCCAGCATCAGGGTCTTTTCTAATGAATTGGCTCTTCGCATCAACTTCAGCATCAGTCCTTCCAATGAATATTCCAGGTTGATTTCCTTTAAGAAATCTGGCTACCCACTCCAGTATTCTTGCCTGGGGAATTCCATGGACAGAGGAGGCTTGCAGGCTCTAGTCCGTGGGGTCCCAATGAGTTGAACAAGATTGAGTGACTCTTTTCTTTCTTCCACTAGTAAATCCTTAGGGTCTATTTTCATTACAGCAATTGAAATGACCTCTCAAAATATATATATGTGTGTGTGTGTGCACGCGCGCGTGTGTATGTATATAACCAGATCACACTATTTCAAACCTTCTAATAATAGCGTGGAGAAGAAATACATCCATCGGTAAATCCTTACATGGCCCAGCCTCTGCTTACCAGTCTGACTTCATTTCATGCCACTTTCCCTGTCATCCGGTGCTCTCCAGCTCATCTCTGGTCATTCAATCAAGAGACACCAGTCACAATCATAGCACCATATTTGGTTCTCTGTAGAGTACTTATTTCCATTTGCTATTATTATCTACGGTGTGGCAGACAGACTTCAGGGTACCCCCGTCATCTTCATTTGGTATTTACACTTTTGTATAGTCTCCTCCAGAGCTTCCCTGGTGGCTCAGTGGTAAAGAATTCACCTGCCAATGCAGGAAACCCAGGTTTGATCCCTGGGGTTGGGAAGATCCCCTGGATGAGGAAATAGCAACCCAGTCAGTATTTTTGCCTGGGAAATCTCATGAACAGAGAAGCCTGGTGGGCTACAGTCCATGGGGTCAAAAAGGGTCAGACACGACTTAGGGACTAAACAACATAAATAATCTCCTCCCTTTGAGTATGGGCAGGACCTTTGACTTGCTTCTAGCCAACGGAATGTGGCAAAAGTGATGGGATGTCACCTTTTATTGCAAAGGTGATGGAGTGTCGTCCTGGGATTAGGGTACATTATAAAAGATTCCATTCCCTTAGAAGACTTGCTTTAGAGACTATATTTTTGCTGGCATTGAAGAAGAACCTGTTGTGTTTATAGAAAGCCATGTGGCAAGGAACTGCAGAAGCTGCTAGCAGCTAATAAACCCCAGAATTCTATACCTGCAAGAAATAAATGCTGCCAACAACCACATGAGCTTGGGAAAACCCTGAGCTGGGCCTGGTCAGTACCTTGATTACAGCTGTGTGAGACTCTAATCAGAGAACCCAGTTAAGCTGTGCTTGGACTTTTGAACCACAAAAATTATGAGATATTAAATGTGTGTTGTTTGAGCTGCTAAGTGAGTGGTAATTTGTTGCACAGCAAGAGAACGTGAAGACGCCAGTTTGTTGACTCTCTCCAGTGGGATATAAACTTCAGAATTCAGAAAAGTACCTGTCACATAGTGTTTAAAAATATTTGTTGCAGATGGACTTCCCTGGTGGTCCAATAGTTAAGAATCTGCCTGGCCTGCAAGAGATGTAGGTTTGATCCTACAAGATTTCACATGTTGCTAGGTAACTAAGCCTTTGTGCCACAACTAGGGAGCCCTTGGTCTGGAGCCCTCAAACCACAACTGCTGAACAGATGTGCAGCAGCTACTGAAACCTCTGAGCTCTACAGCCCCTGCTCCACAGCAAGGGAAGCTCTGCAATGAGAAGCCCATGCCCCACAACTAAAGAGTAGCCCACACTTGCTGCAACTAGGGAAAAGCCCTTGTGGAGCAAAAAAGACCCAGAGAAGACAAAAATTAAAATAATTAATAGGTAATTTAAGAACTACAAAAATATTTGTGGAAGGAATGAATGCAAATAATCGGATTATGAAACATTTTAAATGGCAGAGAAATCCCCATGGTAATTTAATATATGAATATTGAAAAAATGGACCAAAGTAGTGGGGAGGCAATCAGTATCACAGTGGTCAAAGTATGGGCCTTGAAGTTGAACAAACCTGGATTTCAGCACTAGGTCTGGTTAGACTGACTCCAAGCAAGTCATCTTACTTCTGATCTTTTGCCTTCTCTTCTCTTAAACGGTGATAACAGTACCTACATCATATATGAAGTAGATTATGACAAGGATTAAATAAAATACAGTATTTAAGGCCTCAAAGGTGAAATATCATAGACACACAAGAAAATTGTTCTCAAATAATTTTTAAATTATTTCTTAAAGCCAATAGAAATTCTAGATATCATGTGCCCAACAAAACCATCAATGCATTACTTTGATAAGGATTTTGGAGCTGAAGAGAAGGAAGTCATATTTGCTATAAAGAGGAAAGACTAGGGACTACTTCTGGCGTATGAAGCTATAATTCAGAAGAGCAAAAACAGAAACCAAAACACAGCAAAGATTAGATTAACATTTTAAACAACAACACCTGGACTTAAAATTATCATAAAAATACTTAACATTTAATGAGAGTGTGTAATATGACCGTCACTCCACTCAGTGCTTTAAGTGCATAATTTAATGTTAGCAACTTAGCAACTGAACAATAATGTTAGCAACAAATGCTCACTTCACAAGAGAAAATAAAATAGAACTATTAAAAAATGTGAAGTATCCTGTTTTTCCTCAACTCTATATTTCCTGCCCACCCCCCACCCCCCGCTTTTTTTTTTTCCCTCCTATATCACAGAGAACTACATTTCCCAGGCTTCCTGCTCTCTGACTTCTGGGAAACATGGCCACGGGAGGTCTTGATGGAACATGGGAAGGTGGGAGAAAGGGAGAAAGTAGGTGTATCTCTCCTCTTCTCTTTCTGCTTCCTGGGACATCTCCAGGGACAGCTGCTTCTTCTCATTAGTTCTGGCTCCTACCAGATGGGCTTCTCTTCAAGCTCTCAGCTCTACCTGGCATCTCTTCCATGGTTCTAGCTCCCACTAGGCTTCTAAGTCCTTGAGAACCCTATCCCCTCCCTCCAGTCCCTCCAGCCATCAGGGAGGAACTTCTCCCTATTGTTGTTAATCTCTAAATAGCCTTGTAGATGGACTTCTCAGCTCTTTTATCATTTGAGTAACTTTCTACTTAATATTCTTTATTCAAGAGACTTAAAGTGGTTTCTGTTTCCTGGCTTTATCCTATTGGATTCACATGTCAATAAAATTTAAACCTAAATTCAAATAGTCTTCCAAGCCTGTGCTCTTAACAGTTAATCTATAATGTTGCTATGAAAAGAAATCAACTCCTTCAAGGTCAGAAAAAATGAATATAATTTATGCAACTATTCATGATAGGACCATGGCATAATAACATAGCATTTATGAAATAATATCTGAGACTCTCAAGAATGAATAACAGATTATTTAGCAAGTATTATAGTTCATTTACAAATAATACTACTTAATTTTTCAACAATAATTAAACATTTTATTTATATCCATAATATAATGCATATAATTTCATGTACAACACGAATTGGATTTTGGTGAATAAAAAATTTAAATATTTGAAAAAAACCTTCAGTGCTACAATTCTACAAAGTCTTAGTATTGCTTCTCCTTATATGATATATATATATGTAAAATTGAAAACATCATATAGTCAATTGAAACAGTTGACTCTTTCTTAGGGATGAGTTAAGTTTTGATAAAGAAGGCAAGGAAAATAAACTTACTTTCTATGATTCAATGGGACTACTACGGTCAAATTGATTAGAATATTTCAAGGCAAATTCTGTTTATTTCATTGGTATACCTATTTATAATTGGACTCGCAAATCTGCACTTGTATATACTTCTGTCCTTGTCTCATTTCTGCCTTGTTTGGCTGCTTGATTTCCAACTCAACCAGAAATTTCTTCTTTTATCTTCCTTGGACTGCAAGAAGATCCAACCAGTCCATTCTGAAGGAGATCAGCCCTGGGATTTCTTTGGAAGGAATGATGCTGAAGCTAAAACTCCAGTACTTTGGCCACCTCATGCGAAGAGTTGACTCACTGGAAAAGACTGTGATGCTGGGAGGGATTGGGGGCAGGAGGAGAAGGGGACGACCAAGGATGAGATGGCTGGATGGCATCATGGACTCGATGAACGCGAGTCTGAGTGAACTCCGGGAGTTGGTATGGACAGGGAGGCCTGGCGTGCTGCGATTCATGGGGTTGCGAAGAGTCGGACATGACTGAGTGACTGAACTGAACTGAATATCCTAATAATATTTATTTTAAAATTATTTATAGACTGCTCCTACATGTTCATCTTATCTAGAATAATTACTTTTCTGATTGTTGATTTTGTTTATTGTCTTTCTTACTGCCACCTTTGCTTAAGCATGGGTTTGTTTTGAAATTTTGATTTGTGAACTCACTAAAACACTTAATTTACTCTTCCCCTTTCTCCTTATTGACGCTTTCGTGTCTTTTGCAGTTTTGAGATGACTTGGAGGGCATCACATCAAATCAGGGCTTATATTCATGTTTTATGAATCTTCTACTATTCTTGGCAACATGCTGCACTAGTTACTAAGCTAGGAGATGTGTCAGCCCAGTTACTGACTGCAAAAGTGTGTCCATTCTCCCAATTTCCCTAGTGACTTTGTATAAGCTTTCACTCTTGGCAGTAGTTTGAACCTTTTAAGGCTTATTTAAAAAGTGGTGGATATTTCCACTACAACATCCAAACTTAGGCAATTAACCGGACCCCAGGATTCTACCTCACATTGAGTACTTCTAGCAGCAAAAGTTGTATATCTATAGTTTTAGTACTTATCTTCAAATTTTAGCACACACACACACACACACACACCCCCACACATCCTTTTTTCTAAGAAAGTCTAGAGTTATTTTGTAATTTCTATTCTTTTCCAAAATAAGGCAAGAACTTTACTGCAGCTTAGCTTTGTTAGACTATGTCTAATAGTCAATCCATTAGACAATGTCCTTATTTCTGTTCACAATTGCATTTATCTATTTTTTAGCACGTTTGTGTATTTTTACTTTCCATTTTAAAGAGTATACTTTATATGGTTAGGAACATGACAGTGATAGATTGCAGTGTTCAAAGCACATGCTTATTTGGGACTTCTCTGATGATCCAGTGGTTATGACTTCGTCTCCCAGTGCAGCAGGTTCAATCCCTTGTCTAGGGAGCTAAGATCCCACATGCCTTGGGGTCAACAAATCAAAACATAAAATAGAAACAATGTAACAAATTCAATAAAGCTTTAAAAATGGTCCAAATTTTTTAAAAATTTATTTTTTTAAAAAAAGCAAGCTTATTTTGCTATCATAATCACTGTCTAACTCTCCATCACTGTTATATTATTGCCAAGTTAATAAGTATGAAGAAATTACCACATTTCTACTGGTCTAGCATACAGATTGTTAAAGGATTTTAGCATTTCAAATGAATAAGTGGAATGTCCTTTTAAATACTTATTTATATCTTTAAAAATATTTAAGAACATTTAAAAATAATGCTAATAGTATAACATTATTAAATGAAATGTTCAAAATAAAAAAGTATTCACTACTCAATATTCTTCCTCTCCTTGATATGGCTAATTTGGTTTATACACAAATATACCTAGAAAATTAGTGATATTCCTTCAATGTATTCATATTGGAAAACTACCCAATTATTATACATTGTTGGCCATATCTCTCAGTGTTTTAGGACTTCCCTGCAATTAATTTTAAAGCTTGTGCCCAAATTTCTGGTGTCAAATTTCTGTACTTTGAGGTGGATTGATTTTTAACAATGACCAAAAATCATTCAGAAAACAAGTTTCTGAATTAGTTCTTTAAGTTGAGTGATGCATTTTTAGATGTAAGGAAGTATTTTAGAATAGAAATTATAGTGTCTCTTGTGACATAAATTGAGTCTACAAACAGTTTTAAAAGAAGTACTTTAAAAAATACTCTATGCCAGGACTTCCCTGGTAGTCCAGTGGTTAGGACTCCACGCTTCCTCTGTGTGTGGGGGGGCGAGGGGGTCAGGGGAGACGTTCCATCCCCGGTGGAAGAACTAGGCTCCCATGCTGCACCACATGCCAAAAAAAAAAAAAAAAAAAAACCATAATGTTCTATGCCATTATTCCAGCTTTCTGAAGCGATTTTTATGCAGACATTCATTAAATAGTGTGTGTGTATGCTTGGTTGCTCAGTCTGACTCTGTGATCCCATGGACTGTAACCCGCCAGCCTCCTCTGTCCGTGGGATTTCCCAGGCAAGAACACTGGAGTGATTTGCCATTACTCCCTCCAGGGGATCTTCCCGACCAGGGACTCCAACCTGAGTCTCCCGGTCTCCTGCGTTGGCAGGCAGATTCCTAACCACTGTGCCACCTGGGAAGCCCTATACTACCGTGATGACATCTGAGAGAAAGTGGAAATGAGATCACGTACAAAAGACACACTGGTATTCATTCTTATTATTCCTATCAGTATTAACTACAGTGCTTCTATCTTAGATGACATGTTTTGAAAGAGTTATAAAGCCGTTAGGACCATTTGTAGGAACTTACGTGCTTTTGGAGGTTTCAGTCAACATTTTTAAGGAAGAGCTGCTCATTTGTAACACCTAGGTCATATTTCAAGAGAATGTTTAGAATATATCAAAGTGTTAACCAGATTACCGTGTTGATTTTCCATATTTTCTTTAGCAAGGATGAGTAGCAAATATCTCTGTTTGAAAAGTGGAAAAAGCATAACAATAGTTGACACCTACACACTCCCACTTACCTCCTGCCGTTATGAGAGTAAATGAGTTTTAAATGAGTAAAACAGAAGTAGAAATAAACCTCTAAGTGGTTAATCACTACTCTTACACAATAGCTACACATGCTTGTGGAATTTGATGTGTTTCTCATCATAGGAGGTCCGAGGGCATTGTTTCTTGTACCTGCTCTTTATGGGTTAGAAAACAGTGAGGAAGGTGTTTAAAATGTTTGGCTTCTCAGAACGCATCGAGAGGAGACTATCTTTCTCTAGTACTGAGGTCACTTCTTATCTGAATGTTTGGCTTGTCTCCACACCCGTGAAATCTCATTTTCTCTGCTGGCACTGCCAATTTAAATTTATTTTATGTGTAATATAGACAGATATATGCCAGGTGCTGGACTGAGTCCATTAAGACTTCACAGAAGAAGGGAGGTTGTTTTAAATACTTAAATGGTAGTTGGCAACTCTGATTCTTGACCCTAGCTTGGTAAAAAGCCTAGGCTCCACATTTATAACGCAGACATGCAGACTGAATAAAGGTTAAGTATATTGTGTGTTTTTTTAATACTGACTCAACGATAAATATCTGTCATACCTAACCCTAGACTAGACTTAAGATCTTAGAAATCTGTGATTCTCAGAGGATGATAAGCAATTGGAACAATTTTCTCTTCTTTAGATAAATTCCATATCAAATATACCCTGAAGCCAACTCTAAAAGAAGAAAAAGAAATAAAAAACAGTACAGTCAGTTCCCAGGATGATGTCTGTAAAACGTCAGCCTGGAATCCCCAACACAATCCCACAGTGTCAGAAACGTACTGTGGTAACACTGTTACATCAACTCTCTGAGAATAAGTAATAAAGAAGATCAATGCTGGCTCTTTCTGCAAACATATCCTTTCTGTGAGCAGTGATTCAAGAAGAACATGAAGAAAGAAAAGTACATATCTTGAAAAAATGCAGACACTTGCACCATTCTTCTGAAAATATTTCCCTAGAATTCTCCAGAAGTTGCAATGTTGCAATAAAAATGAAACCAGAAAAAGTATATATGTATAACTGAGTCACTTTGCTGAACAGTAGTAATTAACACAACAGTGTAATTCAACTACACTTCAATAAAAAAATTTTAAATGAAAAAAAATTGCCTGGGTTCCATACAACTTAACTAGTTTTTGGTACGCAAACTAGTTTCTTAGACATTTTTTTTTCCTGTCATGAGCAGGAGAAAAACCAAGACATGTTCCTCAGTTGATTCATTTTCAGTTCAGTTCAGTTCAGTCACTCAGTCATGTCTGACTCTTTGCGACCCCATGAATCGCAGCACGCCAGGCCTCCCTGTCCATCACCAACTCCCAGAGTTCACTCAGACTCCCATCCATCGAGTCCGTGATGCCATCCAGCCATCTCATCCTCGGTCGTCCCCTTCTCCTCCTGCCCCCAATCCCTCCCAGCATCACAGTCTTTTCCAATGAGTCAACTCTTCGCATGAGGTGGCCAAAGTACTGGAGTCTCAGCTTTAGCATCATTCCTTCCAAAGAAATCCCAGGGCTGATCTCCTTCAGGATGGACTGGTTGGATCTCCTTGCAGTCCAAGGGACTCAAGAGTTTTTNGACTCTTTGCGACCCCATGAATTGCAGCACGCCAGGCCTCCCTGTCCATCACCAACTCCCCGAGTTAACTCAGACTCACGGCCATCGAGTCAGTGATGCCATCCAGCCATCTCATCCTCGGTCGTCCCCTTCTCCTCCTGCCCCCAGTACCTCCCAGCATCAGAGTCTTTTCCAATGAGTCAACTCTTCGCATGAGGTGGCCAAAGTACTGGAGTTTCAGCTTTAGCATCATTCCTTCCAAAGAAATCCCAGGGCTGATCTCCTTCAGGATGGACTGGTTGGATCTCCTTGCAGTCCAAGGGACTCAAGAGTCTTTTCCAACACCACAGTTCAAAAGCATCAATTCTTCGGTGCTCAGCCTTCTTCACAGTCCAACTCTCACATCCATACATGACCACAGGAAAAACCATAGCCTTGACTAGATGGACCTTAGTCAGCAAAGTAATGTCTCTGCTTTTGAATATACTATCTAGGTTGGTCATAACTTTTCTTCCAAGGAGTAAGCGTCTTTTAATTTCATGGCTGCAGTCATTCATCTTAAAGATGGATAAATCAATGATTTATTTAGAAGAGCTATCTCTCTCCCAAGACAGGGATGATGACATGTATTGTCAATGCTGTGATAGCACTTCTTTATGTTCCATATTCTATGTATTTTCTGAGGGAGTTAATTTCATGAACTATTGCCAAGTGGCTGAATTCTCATCCTCATCACTCCTTAAGGCATCCAAAGCAAACAGTCGTCCATAAAGTTGTATTTAAAATCTTAATGGACTGCCAATTTTATATATAATTATGATGGCAAAGATTCATAATTTCTATAGTTCATAGTCTCCAATCTTGTTTCTTTCACAAAATCCTCGAGTTCTTTATTCTTTCCAGGGCTATCAGGCAAGGCTCATCCCTGTGAGCTGTCTTCCAGCTTTCTGAATGTGTTTGTTAAGTATTGGAGAAGAATCTCAGCTAACCTCCCAGGCTAACAAGCATCTCTCTGCTTGTAATTCTTGCTGCTTTTGCCTCTGCAAAGGTGGTCAAGATCTTTTTACTTCCTGATTTCTAATCAGATTGTAGCAGTTGGTTGATTAATCTGGTGTTTCTCTGAGGTACAGCTGTCAGCAAAATTTACCCAATCTGAGCCATCTTTTCTCTGAGGGTAGCCCTTTTATCTCCTCCTTCTTGTCTTCTTTGGTTCTTTCTTTTTAATGTAGACCATTTGTTAAGTCTTTGTTGAATTTGATACAATATTGCTTCTGTTGCTTATGTTTCTGTTTTTTTGGCTGCAAGCCAGGTAGAATCTTGCTCCCTGACCAGGGATCAAACCCTCACCTCCTGTTGTTTAAATTTAAATTGTGAAGGCCACTCACTCGTGGTTGACTCTTTGTGACCCCATGCACTATACAGTCCATGGAATTCTCCAGGCCAGAATACTGGAGTGGGTAGCCTATCCCTTCTCCAGGGGATCTTCCCAACCCAGGGATTGAACCCAGGCCTCCCACATTGCTGGTGGATTCTTTACCAGCTGAGCCACAAGGGAAGCCCAAGAATACAGGAGTGGGTAGCCTATACCTTCTCCAGTGGATCTTCCCAACCCAGGAATCGAACCAGGGTCTCCTGCTTTGCAGGTGGATTCTTTACCAACTGAGCTAAAGTCATAACCACTGAATTGCCAGGGAAGTCCTTGTTTTCTCTTTCCTAACTAGAGCAATTTCTAACAGATCTTCAGACATTCGGTATAAAATAAAATAATGTTTAAGTTTTGAAGTGCTTTCTGATGACTTTTTAGGAACTTTTACCAATAAACATAAAAGACTGAAGCCAATTTTTTTGTTTGTTTTTTACTCTCTTAACATAGGTGTCTTTGAAAGTTTGATTTACATGAGTTTCTATTTTGGCCTTCATTCAATCTCTTACCAATTAACCTATAGTTCACTTCATTCTAAACATGTCTTTTTTGTGTTTGCAGTTTCACCCTTCTTAAAACAACTCAGGGATATATAAAATGCTGTGCTTGATCAGGTAGAATGGATTAAAGAAGGGAGTGCTCTAGATGTTGGCGATGAAGACTGGCATTGTTTGGCAAAGTACAATTTGAGATTCAGCAGTTTCCTTTCCAGTTTAAGAAGCCACATCCCCAAAGACAAGTCAAATCATGAGTGCAAAAGAGATGAGAAACTATTATGTAAGAAATTAAATGTATGTTAGGAACCCTGAAGAGAGACTCCATTTTTGTCATTTGTTAGACTCTACTGTCAGATAGACTGTTACTGTAAATCTTTCACTTTCCTATTATCATTTTACTTCATATATTATTGCATCCTGGGCCTTTACAGATTACACTGCTGCTTGGCAATTTGCATGTGGTTCTGGTCTTCCGAAATGTGCTTCTGGAATCTGTGTGTTTTTCCACTTCCTACTGCCCTCAGTCCTGCCATATTGCTTCAACAACGTGTGTGCGTGTTCAGTTGTATCCAACTCTTTGTGACCCCATGGACTGTAGCCCACCAGGCTCCTCCTGTCTGTGGGAGTTTTTAGGCAAGAAAACTGGAACTGGTTGCCATTTCCTCCTCCAGGGGATCTCCCTGATCCAGGGATCAAGTCCACATCTCTTGCATCTCCTGTATTTGCAGGCAGATTCTGAACCATTGAGCCACCAAAAGACTAGCTAAAGATAGCCAAGACCACAAGGCTGAGGGTATCGCTAGCATTCCTTACTAGAATGGCCTTCTCAGGGATGTTAGATTACCTTCATTTCCAATCCTTTTCTAAAGCTTGTATCTCAAAAACCTGATGCAGACTTCAAATAATCTTTTATTAGCCCAGTCTTGTGTTCAGACTCTGATAAGTGTCCCACATGCCGTATGCAAGAACAGACCAGTAACGGTTCAAGTTTTCTAAGTGTGCATTTGAATCTTACAGAGCATTTTCATATCCAAAGTACTTCTTATTTAATCCTCACAAAACCTCTGTGAGTTGGATAATATCCACACATTACAGATACTTAGCCAGATTCAAGACTGGCCAATAGCCATTTCAGACTCTTCCCTTCAGCTTCCATTCCAGTGCAAGTGGAGTTCTTTTTTCGTTTGGTTTGTTTCTTTATTATCCAGGGTATCTTTACTTAGCACATTCTTCAAAGGCCAAGAAAAATGTAGGAACGAGAAGAAAAGGGCTTTTACAGTAAGTGCAAATTTAGAATGCTGATAGTATGAAAACATAGATATGTTGGAAAACATATTCACCATCCCTTTTCTTAAGTCCATAATTTATTTGTATTTATTTTTTTAAGTTTTATTTACTGACACCCACATGTGGCCTTTCTCTAGGCCATTTCAATAGCTTCTCTTATCCTGGAGGACGAGTTCTAGCACACAGGCTTCTGTAGGTGCAGAAAATTGGCTCAGTTGCCTTGCGGCATGTGGGACGTCCCCCGGCCAGGGATCGAACCCATGTGCCCTGTGTTGGCAGGTAGATTCTTAACCACTGGCCCACCAGGGAAGTCCCACCATCCCTTTTAAAAGCATTCTTGGAGAGCTTTTTTTCGTACCCTGAAAACCCCCACGATGCATGGCCAATGTCTGATAGGGGAGAGAGCTCAAGGAACAAGCCAGGAGGGCTGCTGTAGTTCTCTGCTCAGAGAAAGTGTGATGTCAATTCCATCTGCCCCACAGTTGGGTGATTGAAGCCCTGGCTGTTTTGTGGGGTTTCCCCATCCTGCAGTTCTTGAGCAGGCATACATGCTAAAGATAACAAGTGACTCCATCTTCTGCTCATGTCCATGCTTTGTGTGCCAAGTTTAAATAAGGAAGTCTTACCTGGCTAACCACAATGACCAGAGTGTAGCATTCCTACCCCTCTGAGCTCATATACCAAGTCTGGTTTCCAGTTTGTTAGATTCTCCTGGAAGTGAGTTATCTGAATTAATGAGTTATAATGCTTTGGGTTTATCAAATGTATTCAAGTCAGTTGTAATGAGGTATTTTAGAAGTCAACTCAGTCCATAATTGTACTGGCTAAGGACAGTGAGGAAGTCACAGTGAGGAAAACTTGAGTGGTTTTCAAAATGCATTGCTTACAGAGCCTCACACT
Organism: Neotragus pygmaeus; assembly: GCA_006410875.1. NCBI lineage: Eukaryota > Metazoa > Chordata > Mammalia > Artiodactyla > Bovidae > Neotragus > Neotragus pygmaeus. Next base: position 111,092 of record SJYV01055638.1, read on the forward strand.
TAGAGATAACTGAAATATAAATGACACATACATACATTATTGTCCACTGCCTCCAACAGATACCAGCATGTCTTCAGAGACTTTATGAAGACACTAGAGGCTTTAGGGCTGGAATTCTATAGCCTTAGTGTTTGCCACACTCTCCCATGAAACATTTAAAACCTGCATTTGTAGAACACTCCAGAGTTGATTCAGATAATAAAAGTCGCCTTTAACTATCAAAATCTGCTAGATGTCCATCAGCAGATGAATGGATAAGAAAGCTGTGGTACATATACACAATGGAATATTACTCAGCCATTAAAAAGAATACGTTGGAATCAGTTCTAATGAGGTGGATGAAACTGGAGCTGATTATACAGTGAAGTAAGCCAGAAAGAAAAACACCAATACAGTANAGTGAACTCCAGGAGTTGGTGATGGACAGGGAGGCCTGGCATGATGTGATTCATGGGGTCGCAAAGAGTAGGACATGTCTGAGTCACTGAACTGAAGTGAACTGAATATCCTTTGTGCAGCACTTTACTAGTTGTACATTGATTTCTTTTCTAGATGGTAATAGCCTAATTGTACAATCTTAAGTCCTTAGGCTAACAGTTTTTCCATGAATATTCAGGGAAAGCTTTTTATGTTTTATGTTTTATTTGTATAATTTTGATGATTTATTTCAAGAGAGAATTATTTAACATGAAAAAGTACAGTATATGAGAGGAGCAAGTTTTAATCAAGTTCAATTTTCATACGGGAATCAGAAATTCAAATTTAAGATATATAAACACTTTCCTGGTGATCCAGTGGCTAAGAATCTGTGCTCCCAATGCAGGGGGCGCAGGTTCAATTCCTAGTCAGGGAACTAGATCTCACATGCTGCAACTAAGCACACGTGCTGCAACCACTGACGTGTGCTCTAGAGCCTGTTAGCCGCAACGTACACCCAACACAACCAAAATTATATAAATACATAAATTTAAGATGTATGAAAATCTGGAAAAAGTTACATTGCACTTTCCCTCTCTTTTAAACGCTATTTCTCCTTTTTGGTAATAATTCAAAATCAACATTATGAACAATCATTGTCCTTATTATATGTATTTAACTCTCCTACTTGACTGTCCCTAATCATTCAGTTCAGTTCAGTTCAGTCGCTTAGTCGTGTCTGACACTTTGCGACCCAATGGACTGCAGCACCCCGGGGCTCCCTATCCATCACCAACTCCCTGAGTTTACTCAAACTCATGTCCATTGAGTGGTGATGCCATCTTATCATCTCATCCTCTGTCGTCCCCTTCTCCTCCTGCCCTCAATCTTTCCCAGCATCCGGGTCTTTTCAAATGAATTAATTTTTCATATCAGGTGGCTAAAGTATTGGAGTTTCAGCTTCAGTATCAATCCTTCCAATGAATATTCTGGACTGATTTCCTTTAGGATGGACTGATTGGATCTCCTTGCAGTCCAAAGGACTCTCAAGAGTCTTCTCCAACAACACAGCTCAAAGAATCAGTTCTTTGGCACTCAGTTTTCTTTATAGTCCAACTCTCACATCGATACATGACTACTGGAAAAACCGTAGTTTTCAATAGGTGAACCTTTGTTGGTAAAGTCATGGCTCTGCTTTTTAATATGCTGTCTAAGTTGGTCATAACTTTACTTCCAAGGAGCAAGCGTCTTTGAATTTCATGGCTGCAGTCACCATCTGCAGTGATTTTAGACCCCCAAAATAAAATCTGTCACTGTTTCCACTGCTTCCCCATCTATTTGCCATGAAGTAATGGGACTGGATGCCGTGATCTTAGTTTTCTGAATGTTGAGCTTTAAGCCAACTTTTTCACTCTCCTCTTTCACTGTCATCAAGAGGCTCTTTAGTTCTACTTTCCTTTCTGCCATAAGGGTGGTGTCATCTGCATATCTGAGGTTATTGATATTTCTCCCGGCAATCTTGATTCCAGCTTGTGCTTCATCCAGCCCAGCATTTCTCATGATGTACTCTGCATATAAGTTAAATAAGCAGGGTGACAATATACAGCCTGGAAAAGGACGTACTCCTTTTCCTATTTGGAACCAGTCTGTTGTTCCTTGTCCACTTCTAACTGTTGCTTCCTGACATGTATACAGATTTCTCAAGAGGCAGGTCAGTTGGTCTGGTATTCCCATCTCTTGAAGAATTTCCCACAATTTATTGTGATCCATACAGTCAAAGGCTTTGGCATAGTCAAGAAAGCAGAAATAGATGTTTTTCTGGAACTCTCTTGCTTTTTCCATGATCCAGTGGATGTTGACAATTTGATCTCTGGTTCCTCTGCCTTTTCTAAATCCAAGTTGAACATCTAGAAGTTCACGGTTCACNACAGTCAAAGGCTTTGGCATAGTCAAGAAAGCAGAAATAGATGTTTTTCTGGAACTCTCTTGCTTTTTCCATGATCCAGTGGATGTTGACAATTTGATCTCTGGTTCCTCTGCCTTTTCTAAATCCAAGTTGAACATCTAGAAGTTCACGGTTCACTTACAGTTGAAGCCTAGCTTGGAGAATTTTGAGCATTACTTTGCTAGCATGTGAGATGAGTGCAATTGTGCAGTAGTTTGAGCATTCTTTGGCATTGTCTTTCTTAGGGATTGGAATGAAAACTGACCTTTTTCAGTCCTGTGGCCACTGCTGAGTTTTCCAAATTTGCTGGCATATTGAGTGCAGCACTTTCACAGCATCATCTTTCAGGATTTGAAATAGCTCAACTGGAATTCCATCACCTCCACTAACTTTGTTTATAGTGATGCTTCCTAAGGGCCACTTGACTTCACATTCTAGGATGTCTGGCTCTAGGTTGATGATCACACTGTCATGATTATCTGGGTCATGAAATTCTTTTTTGTATAGTTTTTCTGTGTATTCTTGCCACCTCCTCTTACTATCCTCTGCTTCTGTCAAGTCCATATCATTTCTGTCTTTTATTGTGCCCATCTTTGCCTGAAATGTTCCCTTGGTATCACTAATTTTCTTGAAGCAATCCTAAGCATTACTGGATTTGAAATCAAATTAATAAAGCTTATCTATACATGTTCAAAGTAAAAGAAAACAGTTTCTGACAGAGCATTCAAGTGAATCTTCAATGCATAAAGTGCCTGTGCTTTAAGTCTATTGATTTTATCACATCCATCCAGTCCACAACTTCATTATTGATCTTCTTGCCAGTTCTAGTTAAATAAAGATTCTGATAGAAAAATTACTAAATTAAAATCCAGGGAAAGAGTTTAAATTTTAATCTTTTTGGAAAGAAATAGGCTCACTTCTTTAAAAGAGTGTGATATTTCCCCCTATTTTCAAAACCACTTTACTTATAATCTGACATTCCATAAAAACTATAAATCTATGAATCATTCTCAATTTGACATTCCATTGAATTGAACTTATTCCATTGAGTAAGACCATATGTGTATGTCTTATTAGAAAATAAACTACTAAATTTATTTTGAAGCATTTTTATACTCATTTGGCAATTAAATGTCTCACCTAATCAAAAATTTACTTGACTAACTAATATAGGTCACCTTTTCCTTTCTCAGAGAAGTCAGACAAAGCATGTATTGTTCCCATACATTCACTGCATCATTCTGGCATGTCTTTGGTTAAGTATGACTCACTGAACAGACAGGCCATCTTTCATTACTGAAAAGAAGACTTGTTTAAACAGAGCATTGTTAATCTTATTTAGTTAAAACAGCTACCTGGATGACTATTCTGCTGTTCTTTTACTGTGCATTTATACCTCTGAGTCATACCTAGGAGTTACAGCATGGGGTCATTGTACAATCAAAAATGTAGAAAAAATAATAGAAGTAAAGTGGAAAATAATTTCTCTATGATCAATAAAAATTATATGATATTTTAAGCAATGCATTATTATTTATCATAAAGCTGCAGGACTATTTAAATTCTCACAAACTTACAGACAGTATGGTATTTTGTGATGTCAGGCAAGGGAATTAACTCTTGAAGATAGTTCTGTCTGTTTCACAGTCAAACTGCAAATTTCAGTTAGGAGACATGAGTTAGAATATCTTTTCCATACCGCTTGGTTATTGTTATTTCTTATACGTCTCCAGTTTCACTTTTTTCTTTGGCCAAATGGGGATATTGCAGTGTTTGTTTGTCTTGTTCCAAGAAATTGTTAGAATGAGAACTGTTTATGTGTATAAAATGATCATAATTTCCTCAGACTTGGTGACTTGCCAAGCAGACCAATAGGTAGGGCCTATTGTAAACAATGAAAAAAAAAATGAAGTTGCTCAGTCGTGTCCAACTCTTTGCGACCCCATGGACTGTAGCCTACCAGGTTCCTCTGTCCATGGGATTTTCCAGGCAATAGTACTGGAGTGGATTGCCATTTCCTTCTCCAGAAGATCTTCCCAACCCAGGGATTGAATCCAGGTCTCCCGCATTGTAGACAGATGCTTTACTGACCGAGCCACCAGGGAAGTCCAATGCAAAGAAACTGATAAAATGCAGCAGAGTTAAAAGGCAATTGGCTACTTACTGTTAACTTGATTAAATATTTGATATACAAAATATCTTTACTTATATTTCTCAAGTGAAAAATGATCTGCCTTGTGGTATTATTGTGATTGCTAATCATAAATAAAACATAACCACAATAAAGCAATAATCAAAGTACCAATGAAAGAAAGTGAAGAAGAACTAAAAAGCCTCTTGATGAAAGTAAAAGAGGAGAGTGAAAAAGTTGGCTTAAAGCTCAACATTCAGAAGATGAAGATCATGGCATCTGGTCCCATCACTCCATGGGAAATGGATGAAGAAACAGTGGAAAAAATGCCAGACTTTATTTTGGACATCTGCAGCCATGAAATTAAAAGACACTCCTTGGAAGAAAAGTTGTGACCAACCTAGATAGCATATTCAAAAGCAGAGACATTACTTTGCTGACTAAGGTCTGTCTAGTCAAGCCTATGGTTTTTCCAGTAGTCATGTATGGATGTGAGAGTTGGACCGTGAAGAAGGCTGAGCGCCGAAGAATTGATGCTTTTGAGGGGTGTTGGAGAAGACTCTTGAGAGTCCCTTGGACTGCAAGGAGATCCAACCAGTCCATTCTGAAGGAGATCAGCCCTGGGATTTCTTTGGAAGGAATGATGCTAAAGCTGAAACTCCAGTACTTTGGCCACCTCATGTGAAGAGTTGACTCATTGGAAAAGACTTTGATGCTGGAAGGGATTGGGGGCAGGAGGAGAAGGGGACGACCGAGGATGAGATGGCTGGATGGCATCACGGACTTGATGGACGTGAGTCTGAGTGAACTCCGGGAGTTGGTGATGGACAGGGAGGCCTGGTATGCTGCGATTCATGGGGTCGCAAAGAGTCGGACACGACTGAGCGACTGAACTGAATGAAAGAAAACAGTTTATGGACATTTTTGAAGAGCATACAAAGTGTTACTCAAAATTAGAGAAAGGAAAAAACACCTGGCCATATACTAATAAAATATTACTGATTACTTGGCATAACATACATTATTTTTTAAAGTTTTTAGATGATATTAATAAAATACTGTATATCTTCACTTTGTTATGTTTCACTCCCAGTTATATATAGTATTAGAATTATATGGCTATTATATATGTGTGTGTGCGTGTGTGTGTGCTTATTTGTTCAGTTTTGTCTGACTCTTTGCAACCCCTTGGAACTGCAGTCCACCGGGCTCCTCTGTCCATGGGGATTCTCCAGGCAAAAATACTGGAGTGGGTTGCCATGCCCTCCTCCAGGGGATCTTCCCAAACCAGGGATTGAACCCAGGTCTCCCGCATTGCAGGTGAATTCTTTACTGACTGAGCCAGCAAGGAATCCCAAAGAATACCTACATATTGGTATATTGATATATATATATATAATGAATATAGTTACAATCCTATGGACAGTAGCCTGCCAGGCTCTTCTGTCTATGAGATTTTCCAGGCAAGAATAATGGAAGGGTTGTCATTTCCTCCTGGGGATCGAACCCTTGTCTCCTGTGTCTCCTGCATTGCAGGCAGGTTCTTTACCCCTGAGGCACTGGGGAAGGCCCCAATATAGTTATATATATATAGTTATATATATATATAATTTATGTGACATGATTCAGTGGGAAAAGGTATTTATTTAATCAGTAAAAGTTTATTACATGTATAATGGATGCCAGGAAATATACTAAGATCAACACAATTCTTGCCTTTACATTAGGTTTATTTTTTAACCAGGAGAAACATTGTACAAAGTAATAGCTTAGAAGTAATTTTTTAGAACTGGTTTAGGAAAGCACCAGAGTTATGGGTCGAATGAGTAAGAGAAGAAAGTGTGGAAAATAAAAGCATTCTAAAAGTTTCTTTTTCAGTGTAGCAGACAGACAAATTGTTGGGGGAAGTATAAGAATTTAAAATTTTTAAATTAATAATAGAGAAATATTAATTTATTTGTGACTTTTAAAAATAGAAAGCTAACCATAGGACATAAGAGAAAGAGAGGGCCTGCTTGTGGTCTTGTGACTAAGTTATCATCAGTGGATTGTATAGAAGTGACATGAAAAATCTCTGCTATAAATTAAAGAAAATGTGGTTTTCATCTTCCTGCAAGCTGAATACAAACATGTTCACATGCCAGTTTTAGCCATAAAGTTAAGAATAAAGTCTGAGATATGATGAAACAACAGAATGGAAGGAACCTGGCTACCTCAACAGCTACATGGAGCAGAGTTACCTTGGAAAACAGAATTGTCTATTTGGGGACTGTTATGTTACATATGAAAGAAATAAATGGTTCTTTTAATAAAGCCACTGTATTTGGGAGTCTCTGTATTACTACAGCTTAGTTTTGCCATAACAGAGAACTTAGTACTAAAAGTGAGGTGCAGCCACTACAAAAACCGATGCAATATTGGCCTGAATATACAGCAAGGGTATACATATAGTAGACTGTGAAGATGGTTACCCTTGTTCATGCTGTGAAAACATTTGGTAAAAGTATTGATATTACATGCGATCATTTGCAGGACAAATTTCCCACCGAGCTTGCACTTTTAAGTGAAGTAGCTGGAATTTCTGGCATGATAAACTGAGAATGATGGTTACAACATAGGAGTCAGAAAACAGAAATGCTCAAGACTAAAAAGGTACAAAAACAAAAAACTGTGAGTGAGGTTATTGGAGCATGCAATACGCTGTAAGCAAAGAAATCTTTGCAAAAGCAAAACAAATACGCTGTAAGCAAAAAACACAGATTACTGTGTTTTTAAGGGATTGTGTTACTAAATCAGCCATCACCCTAGCCTGCAAAGCTGGCTTCAAGGTCTGAAGCAGTTCTGAAGGAATCATACTCTCCAACATTCACTTAAGAGTTACCACAGAGTATTAGAGACATGGGGGCTTCCCAGGAAGCTCAGGGGTAAAGAATTTGCCTGCCAGTGCAAGAGAAGCAAGAGTTCTACCCCTGTATCTGAAAGATCCCCTAGAGAAGAAAATGGCAAGCCACTCCAGTATTCTTGCCCAGAGAATCCCATGGACAGAGGAGCCTGGCAGGCTACAGTCTGTGTGGTCACAAAGAGTTGGACACAACTGAGTGACTGAGCACATGTGCACACACATATTCAGTTCAGTTCAGTCGCTCAGTCGTGTCCGACTCTTTGTGACCCCATGGCCTGCAGCATGCCAGGCCTCCCTGTCCATCACCAACTCCCCGAGTTTACTCAAACTCATGTCTATTGAGTGGATGTCACCCAACCATCTCATCCTCTGTCATCGCCTTCTCCTTCTGCCCCCAGTCCCTCCCAGTATTAGGGTATTTTCAGATGAGTCAGTTCTTTGCAACAGGTGGCCGAAGTATTGGAGTTTCAGCTTTAGCATCAGTCCTTCCAATGAATATCCAGGAATGATTTCCTTTAGGATGGACTGGTTGGATCTCCTTGCAGTCCAAGGGACTCTCAAGAGTCTTCTCCAACACCATGGTTCAAAAGCATCAATTCTTTGGAGCTCAGCTTTCTTTACAGTCCAACTCTCACATCCATACATGACTAATGGAGAAACCATAGCCTTGACTAGATGGACCTTTGTTGGCAAAGTAATGTCTCTGCTTTTTAATATGCTGNATCTCTGGAGTCAGAAGCAGGATGCAGGTTAAGCAAGGAAGCTCTATTTTCATCCTCTGAAAGAGGAGGATTTGAGGACAGGACATGGTTGTGAATTCCTTCACTTTGCATTTTAATGAGAGAGAGGAGTTAGAATTAGAAATCAGAATTAGAAGAGAGATTCCTAATTACAAGTTCAGGCCAAAGAGACCATCATCAAGATCATTTCTATTTAGGTTTCTTTGTAAAAAACAAAAAACACAGTGAAATACTAAGAGGCTGTGCTCAATATCGGATAATAGTCTAAGCATGAATATAATGAACAGAATCTGCTTTATTCGCTAATAATATTTGCCATGTTCTCAAGTTTTGGGTTAATTGTTCTTTTATGATAACAGAGTCATACAAAACAATCCTCTGTGTATAATTTCTGGAAAGTTTTCCGAGAGGTGAGGTATAATAATTTAAAGATATAGAAATAAGAAAATGTCTGTGATTTTAGTCCAAGAACAATTCTGATTTTCCTCATTTTCTTCCTTGGCTGTTGAATAACAGAAATGAATATTATTATAGGCCCCGTATCTGACACATGACTGTGTAGGCTTATTCTTCAACTTTAAAGCTTTGTTTTTCTTTTGGGCTTTCCTCCATTCTTATTCCCCAAGCACACCTTCCTACTTGTACATGTTGATGGATGGCAACCGTTTCGTTTCCTGCCTTTCTTGCTTTCCTTCAGAAAAGTCCATCCTTGCCTTTGGTAGGTCCCTTCCAGCCAGGGAGGACTGTTTCCATCAGGGCCCTAGTGGACCGTGGCGACCCTCCCTGGTGCAAACCTCAGGGGGCAGGAGATGTTAGGCTTCCCTGTGGCCCCTGTAACGAGGGCCCCGAACATGATGGCTGTCCCTGGTCCTCTAGTCTTAACTGCGTGTTGGTTTTTTAATAAAAAAATCAAAAATTGTTTTCACTTACATATTATAGACATAGTCACTTACTTTTTATTTTTTAATCAATAAATGGGTTGGAGCTCTAGCCAAATGAAGATTTTGAAAACTGATGTTCAACCTTCATGACACAAAGGCTATATGCAGCTCTTACCCACAAGGGGTGTTCCTGTGGGTCTCCCCTTAGACAGCGCTTCAGAATGGTGGCGAACAGGGCTACTGCACTTTCAACAAGTGGTATGATACTGGTCTATTGTCCTTGAGCAGAGCCTGGGGAGAAATGCTCAAGGCTCTGGGCACCTTGCCTTTTCCCCAGGCTGCCTGGAATCCTATGTGTGTCAGTGGCAACGGCGATACAGCCATGGAGAGCTCAGCAATCTGTGACAGTGTCTGAGTTTTTCTCTCTTCCCCAGTTTAAGTTGCTTTACATTATCGCTCATCAGATTAACTATAAAACTTGAAATACAAATATGACTCATTAGTATTACAATGATTTTACAACCACCTAGCTATTTTACTGGAGAGCTCTTTGTATAATTCACTATCTATTGATTTAATAATCGATTTATTTACATATCTCAACTATTTTCCAGGTGGCACTAGTGATAAAGAACCCACCTGCCAATGCAGGAGACCAGAGACGCAAGTTCGATTCCTGGGTGGGGAAGATTCCTGGAGGAGGGCATGGCCTCCCACTCCAGTATTCTTGCCTGGAGAATCCCATGGACAGAGGAGCCTGGCGGGCTACAGTCCATAATGTCACATAGTCGAACATGACCGAAGTGACGTAACACATACAAATAATTATTTCAGTGGCAATAATAACTTTATATCTTACCTGTTTTCACAATTTTGTGTGTGTTAAATAGCTACTAAAGTTGTCATATCTTTATTTTCCTGTTTCTACTCATTCAATTAACAGATTACTTTCTTTTTCTTTTCTTGTTTTCCGAATTTTTCTCAAAGCACTTGAGCTCTACTCCTTGGCAAGCAACTCAACAATCAGGATCCAACAATCAAGAAAGCAGACAGGGTGTAATTTTTAATGACAAATCATGTTAAATGTGTTCCCAATTTTCCTGCCAGGTTTTAGCTGAATACATAACCTTTACATGAACTTACCTCATTAATCTTATGGGAGAAATGTAGCTACTTCATATGTGGGATTAAGGAAAAAAATTATTAGAGTTCTTTGCCACGCTGGTGTACTTAACTCACAAAAAATGCAAGAGTACAAGAGGTACGGGTCAGATTTCAATATTGTTATTTTTGGAAATAACTTCCTAGAAGCTCACCCAGTTTCTTTGTGTGATGCAATGGGACAGCCAGGGCTGTGATAACTCAGCCCAAGTGTGACTGGCAATTGCCTTCTCCATTGCCCTTTTTCTTTAAGGGGTTTGAGTGCCCAAGAGGAGACAGAAGGCAATAACTTTGCTGGTAAATGAATGTATGATCATCGATTCAAAGAAGACTTTAATCTTTTGATGGTAAAACAGACAGATAACAAACTTAAATAATAAATAATTTAGGTTAAAAATTCATTTTAATGTCTACAAACAATTCTTCATTTCCTGGGAGCTTTCCTGGGAAATGTTCCATCAATGTTTTCCTTGTTAGTAACCATCTCGCAGTGATCCTGGGACTTGTTCAAAGTCAAGTGTGTTTCATGGAGGGGATGACACCCTTTAACCTTCCACAGGGACCCCCGATACTCTCAGCATCCTTTTTAACTGACGCAAAACCCCACAAAAAATGATCACAAACAGGTGGTGTTCTTCTAATTTCCCAGATTGGCAAGTACATTTGGTACATTCCTGACTGCATTCTCGTCACATCAGTGATGAGAGACAATATAAATTTAAAAACTGAAAGCTTCAAACCTCAACAAAAATAATGCAAGAGGCAAAACAGAAAGACTTGTGTATCGTCTTCTCATTTAGAATAAGCAGATTCCACTGATGATCTTATCTGACAAGACGGTACCACTGTTAAGTAAATTTTAAGACCCTCTACTTAGGGCTCCTTGGACTAATAAAAAAAATAAGTGCTCAAACTGGATAAAAATATGACATCCTCCAAAACTGACAGAACATCTGGAGAAAGTTTTCATTCTCTCCTGAAGGCACATGGATTCAATATTATTAAGCAGATGAAACTCGAGTGAATCAAAAGGATGTAAAAAAAATTAAAGGCAGTCCCACCGGATCCCTTTCTCTGAAAATGTTTAGACTTGAATGCAAAATCTGGGAGGGTGCAGACCACATCAGTTTATTTTTTAGTGCACAGTGCCTGGCCCCCGGTGACACTCAGGTGCCACTCACCCAGGAGTATTTGTGGATGAAATTCACACACGTGCCAGTTTTCAGGTGACTGTACCGAGAAACCTGCAGCCTCGTCTATTCCTTTCATGCAGTGACTGCTGCATGACTGGCCATGACTCTCACCCCTGAATATAATGCAGTGAAGAAAGATAATGGAAGAAAAGCAAGCTGAAACAAACAAAACAAACCANAGTAAAATAAAGTAAAAAAAAAAGAGAGAAGAAGCTAAGTTAGCAAATATAAAGCACTACAACTGCTGAAAACTAAATCAGTAGAAATAACTCAATTTAGAAGATAGAATTCACTTTAGAGTGGGGGACTACAATAAGAATTACTTTGGTTCTGTTGCTTCAGAATAAACAGCTATATTCAGAAATCAAATAAACCATAAATTTTGTCTAAAAAAAAAAAAAAAAGAAGAAGATAATGGTGACCTCCCTCCAAAGATCCCATGCATGTACTGCTACAGTCCATGGCCCCAAACCTGCATCAGGCCACCAATGACCCACGCCTTCACTAGAGACTCCTGGCAAGTCTCCTGTGGGGTCACTGTTCCTTTCTCCTGGGTCTTGGTGCACACCATTCTGTTGTGCCCTCCAAGAGTCTATTTCCCAGTCTTATGTAAGTTCTGGCAGCTCTATAGTGGAGTTAATGGCAACCTCCTCCAAGAAGATTAAGCATTACCCACACCCAGAGCCCCTGTTCCCCACAGCAGACCACTGCCAACGGTACCTCCACAGGAGACGTTCAAACACAGTTCTGTCTCAGTCTCTGTGGGGCCCCTGGGTCCTGGTGTATGCAAGGTTTGTTTGAGCATCTCTGGCAGAAAGGGGTTTGATTCTAAATGGGAATTCATCCCTCCTATCGTCTTGGTGGGGCTTCTCCTTTGCCCTTGGATGTGGGATATCTCCTCACAGCCACTCCAGTGCCTACTGTCTTACTGGGTAGACATGGGGTACAACATTTTTTTGACCTTGGACATGGGGTATTTCTTCACGGCTGCTCCAGCGATGCAGGCGCCACTCCTGACCTTGGACATGGGGTATCTCCTCTTGGCCCCTTGCTGCTCCAGCACATGTTAGAGACGTGAAACAGCTCACGGAAGGCAAGGCCAGTAAGCACAGTGAACAGAAGAGCTGCTCTCAGAGAGCCGAACCAGGGACAGCCAGATAGACCACCCAAGGACGTCCACTGTCAGCAGAGATGGATAAACGGCTCCTTTTAAGCAGAGTAAAAGTTGCGCTAGACCATTTTTCAAGTGTGCTCTCAAATGCTCCTTTTCCAAGTTGGAGATCCTATTGCAGTCAACACTATACCTGCTCCTCTACTGTTTACTTAGGGGGTGAGGGGCATGGAAGAGAGAGAATATGTTGACTTGAAGAGGATTGTACTTCAATCAGAGATCCTGAACTTTGAGCTGGATGAAAAAACTGCATCAGATGTTGAGACTCTCTCTCTGGGAAAGGAGATGAGTGTGTTCTAATTACGGAAAGAAGTTTATATCTAGTGGGGTGGCTAGAGCCAGAGATATCTAGTGAAAGTGTAGTGAAATTGTTATTTGCTCAGTTGTGTTTGAATCTCTGTGACTGCCAGGCTCCTCTGCCCATGGACTTCTCCAGGCAAGAATACTGGAGTGGGTTGTTATTTCCACCTTCAGGAGATCTTCCGGACCCAGGGATCAAACCCAGGTCTCCTGCACTGCAGGTAGATTCCCTCTGAAAGCAGGAAATGAATCTCACAGGTGAAATTTACCCTCCCAGTACCAGGAGATAGAGCGGCAGAGTTAGAGAATTATCTTATCCCCAGAGATGGAGAATTCAGTCAAGAAGGCTGTATAAACAAACTTTGTGTACTTCTTCAGTAATTTATTACCCCAACACAAACTTCTTGTCTTGTCAGTTCTTAACAAATTTATTGTTTCTTTGTCTAAAAGGTATAAAAACTGCCTGCTTTGGTCACTTCTTTGAGTCTCACATGTTTTAATGAGCATCTGTGCATACAAAATTAAATTTGTTTTTCTCCTATAAATCTGTCTTATGTCAATTTGTCAATCAGCCAAAAAACCTAGCAGTGAAGAAAGGAAAAGCTTTCCTCCTCTACAATGATGAAACAAAATCAAAAGACAAATGGATCTAATGAAATGTTTGCAATGTTTCTGAGGTATGAAGTATTAACAGAATTAATAAAAAGAACTCCACAATTAATTTTTTTAAAGGAAAAAGTAACTCAATGAGCAAAGGATATGAATGAACAATTCCTCAAAGAAAAAATACAAATTATCCATAAATATATGAAGAAATGTCTCAAAGTCAATAGTAGTTAAGGAAACAAAAGTTAAAGAACAATGAGAAGTCATTTTTCATCTATCGGGCAAAAAATTTAAAGAATAGTAATTTCCAGTTTTGGCAGCTAAAAAAAAGGGGTGAATTCATGGAGTGCTACTATTTCTTTGGAAGGTACTACCTGTTAAAGTTTCTTAAATGCACTGTTCTTTGACACAATATTCTACCTCCTTGAAAGTGTATCTGTTGAGACTGGTTAAGTTATAATGTATATTCAAATAGATATGCCAGAAGCTTAAGCCAATAGAGGTTTATTAGGGCTCCGTTGCAGTATAGATGGACTGGGAAGATTGCTGATTGTAGTCACGTAAAGATCCAGGCTAAGGGGATTCCCTGGTGGCTCAGTGGTAAAGAATCCATCTTCCAATGCAGGAGACACAAGTTCGATCCCTGATCTGGGAAGGTCCCACATGGTGGGGAGCAACTAAGCCTGTGTGCCACAACTATTATGCTTTAGAGCCCGAGAGCTGCAACTACTGAAGCCTGCATGTCCTAGAGTGCGTGCTCTGCAACAAGAGAAGCCATCACAATGAGAAGCCTGTGCACTGCAATTAGAGAGTGGTTTCTGTTCAACACAACTAGAGAAAAGCCTGCACCTGCACAGCAATGAAGACCCAGCACAGCCTAAAATTTTAAAATAATAAATAAAATTACTTAAAAAACAAAGACCCAGGCTAAGAGGGGCTAGTTCTCAGAAGTGACATTCATCACCTTTGTTCACATTTGATTGTCTGAAGATGCCACGTGATTGCTGCTGCTGCTGCTAAGTCATTTCAGTCGTGTCTGACTCTGTCTGACCCCATAGACGGAAGCCCACCAGGCTCCCCCGTCCATGGAATTCTCCAGGCAAGAACACTGGAGTGGGTTGCCATTTCTTTCTCCAATGCATGAAAGTGAAAAGTGAAAGTGAAGTCGCTCAGTCGTATCCAACCCTTAGTGACCCCATGGACTGCAGCCTACCAGGTTTCTCTGTCCATGGGATTTTCCAGGCAAAAGTACTGGAGTGGGGTGCCATAGCCTTCTCCGTCTCTCAGTGCTGCTGGGCTCAAAACCTTCAGGCATGAACTTTCCATACGAGGACTTTAGACACAGCAAATACCGCACTTCTCATTCAACTACTGTCTCTCCACTCTAGCCCTCCCTTCTTTGACCCTGGCTTCAGGAACTCTCTCAGCCTTTCTCCCTGGACAACTGTCTCCCCTTTAGGCTTTGCCAATAGGAGGCAAGCAAGAGAGGCAGGGAGGCTGACAGAGGAGAGATTCCCTGTTTGCTTGCTGTCTGAGTGAAGGCCCTTCACCACAGCAGCATGGATGGTTCCAGAAGCTAGCGTTTACCCCACTCAGCCGCCACCCTCATTCAGCCTCATGACACTCTAGAGAGACATGAGGCCAGGGCCCCCACCCGGCTGCCCCTGTGGTCTGAACCCCGAGATGCAGGCCCCCTGTGAGCTGCCAGATTCTGATAACCCCAGCTCTTCTTGTGGCCACTCCCTGCCCCAGGGGTGGGAGCTCTTCTTTGAACCACTCAGTTTTCTCAAGATCCCTCCTGTGTTTGGTCACTTCTCCACTGTGAGACCTACTGCTCAGTGCTGCTATGAGAACCTTTTGCTTACCCCTCCAATGACCCATAACCCTTTCTGTGTGGTTGATCACCTTCGCCAACTCTGAAAAGGCCAGACCTCCTCCACGTTTCTGACTTAAAACTTCAGATACAGAGAGAAGGGACTGTTCCAGTTAGCAGGAAAAAAAAAAGACAAGAAACCATTTCATCTATTAACAATCCAACAAACAACAGGTCAGGATTTTAATAACTCATAGTAACTCAACGTGACAGCAAACTTTCTGAAGGCTTTTGTTAAAAAGTGCTGCTTGGTGGGTACCTAAGTAAAACCTTGTCCTGTTGATGCGAGCTCAGCAGACAAGCCTGAGAGTCTCAGAACCAACAGTTAATCAGGTGACACAAAGAGTAACAGATTTTAGGGACTTCCCTAGCGGTCCAGTGGTTAAGATTTTCCCTCCCAGCTCAGGGGAGGGTGGTTTTGATTCCTGGTAGTGGAGCTAAGATTCCCATATGCCTCTCAGCCAAAAAACCAGAACATAAACAACAGAAACAATATTGTTACCAAATTCAATAAAGACTTTAAAAAATGGCCCACACAAAAAAAAGTAAAAGATTTTAAGTTTGGGTCAGAAGATTCCCAGAGAAGGAAATGGCAACCCTCTCCAGCATTCTTGCCTGGGAAATCCCATGGACAGAGGAGCCTGGCGGGCCACAGTCCATGGGGTTCAAAAGAGTTGGACACGACTTAGTGGCTAGATACCAGATACCAAACCAAGATGATCTTTCCAGGGAAGGGGAAGTTAGGGAGGACATGTGATTATGCCTAACCAAAAAAGACCCAGGAAGGACAGTGCTACTATATGCCAAAAAGAAGAGAGCCTTTATGATGATACTTTTAGAATCCATTCTATAGAAATCTATTTGCCTGCAAAACAAACTATGGTACATTTATATGATGGAATACTATGTGTGTGAGAGTCACTCAGTCATGTCCGACTTTTTGCCATCCCGTGGAATTTAACAGCTCACCAGCCAGCCTCCTCTGTCCGTGAAATTCTCCAGGCAAGAATACTACAGTGGGTTGCCATTTCCTTCTCTAGGGGATCTTCCTGACCCAGGGATCAAACCCAGGTCTCCTGCATTGCAGGCAGATTCTTTACCATCTGAGCAAACAGGAAGCCTAAGAAAATACTACTCAGCCATAAATAGGAACAGACTTGGTACACACAAGCAGCATAGTTGAACCTTGAAAGCATTTCCTAAGTGAAAGAAGTCAAACCCCCAAAACTGTGTACAGTAGAATTCCATTTATATGACATTCTGATAAAGGCAAAGCTATAGAATGGAGAGGACTTCTTTGGTGGCTCAGTGGTAAAGAACCTGCCTGCCAATGCAGGAGATGCAGGTTCTATCTCTGCATCTGGAAGATCTCCTGAAGAAGGAAATGGCAACCCACTCCAATATTCTTGCCTGGAGAATCCCATGGACAGAGGAGCCTGGTGGGCTATAGTCTATGGGGTTGCAAAAGAGTTGGACACGACTTAGCAACTAAACACAATAACAAATAGCACAGGATGGAGAACTTAATCAGTGGATAAGGATTGGAAGTGGGAGGAAGAACTCCCTGCGAAGAGGCAAGATAAGGAAACTTGGGGAGAGAGAGTGATGGAACTGTTCTTGGGATGATTTTGATGGTGAATATGACTCAATGTATTTGTCAAAAGGCTTAGAACTAATCATCGCAGAAAGCAAAAGTTACTGAGTGTAAGTTTAAAAACACATTAAAAAATAAAGAGGTGAATTGTTTTTGTTTTTGTACACAGACTTTGCTATCAGAGTAGTTTTTATGGTGGGTGATGTTTAGCAAGTATACAATACATACATTTCAAATTTGTTCTTACTTTTTTTTTTTTTTAAACTTTTGGCTTCACCCCACAGCATGTGGGATCTTAATTCCTGGACCAGGGACTGAACCCACATCCCCTGCAATGGAAGTCTGAGTCCTAATCACTGGACTGAAGAGGGAGTCCCCTATTCTTACTCTTAAATTTCTAAATGATTCCAAGTTGAAATTCCAAGAGAGTGCCTTCTCAAGTGGCCCTACCTTTCAGAGAACACTAAATTAAAATGTGAATGAATAAGGCCTAGCCAGATTCTTTATAATGTGAGTTATAAGATTTGCTAATTAAAAAAAATAATTGTTTCTTAATTACTTAACATTTGGATTAATCTTTTTCTTCTTCCTCACAAATATCCATTGTCACTCTCTCCCCATCTTTTTACAAGGCATCAGATTGTTCATTCACTGAGGAATCCTTGTGGGAGTGTTAAAGAACTATGAGGTATGTTCCGCTTGACTATCTCTTGCTAAATAATTTGCATAATTACATGGTTTAACTATTCAGTTTACCTTGCCTTGCTCTCCAAAGGAATAATAATGGTAATTTTTTATTATAATCAACTTTATTCATATTTGTAATAACTCCTCTGAAATATTTCCTCAATTATTTGAATGATGTACATACAAAAAGAATGAATAAAATAATGGAAGTTTTAAGCACCATGGGAGCTATTTTTCAACAAGTATTCATTTTGGATTCATATATTGTAACACACTTTCATTGATCAATAGTCTTGAAATATTTTAGTCACTAGCCCAAGTTCAGCAATGTTAATGCAAATATTCTATTTAAAGTGTAGAGGAGGTTAATGACAGGAGCTTGAGATGGGACTCTTTCTTTCCTAATTCATAACATATTATTGTTACCAATAAGCATTGAGGGGAAACCCTGTAGCAACTATTTAAAGGCAAAGAAAAATCATAGACTATGAAAATGGATTCTAAATATGCTGGTGAGTTTCTGACTGACTGAAGCATAAAATGAATCTAGGATTTAATCTTTAGACTCAACAAGCAATTTTTCATTGCTCTGTTGGGCTTTTTTGACCTCACCGCTTTGCATGTGGGATCTTAGCTCCCCAACCAGGGATCGAACCTGTGCATCCTGCGTTGGAAAGGCAGAGTTAACCACTCGACCATCAGGGAAGTTCCTCAACATGCAAATTTTAGAAATGAGGTTTGTCTTGGATGGTGAAAGCAAAAAACGTGTATTTGTTCAATTCATTTTGGTAGGTGTACCACGTTATGTCAGTAGCACGAAGAGTTTATCATCTCAAGATTAGGGGTAAATTGGATTAAAGCAAAATTTCAATCTTTCTAGGTCAAATGTTCTCTTTGCTGTTCCTCTTTGCATCACAGGCACTTTCTCATTCACTTAGATTCAAAGCCACACTATCTCTGACTCATTCTTTTTACTACTTCCTTCACCAGCACCCCGATTTCTCATTAAGTTGCCCCAGTCCTCTCTCTGCAGTATCTTCTGAATGAACCCGTTCCTTGTGAGTGCTCCTCCTGCCACTACAAAATTTATGGCCCTCAGTACTTCTCATCTCTCTGCCTGCAGCTGGGTCTTGGTTTCCTGCCCAATATCTCCGCCTGTGGAATCAGGTCCTTTATAGACATTTTAGTCATGATCTTCAATCTGTCTGTGTAGTTGGTCTCTGTTTCCAAGCCCTTCCTGTGATATTTTATGACTCAGTTCAGTTCAGTTCAGTTCAGTCACTCAGTCGTGACCAACTCCTGGCGACCCCATGAATTGCAGCACGCCAGGCCTCCCTGTCCATCACCATCTCCCGGAGTTCACTCAGACTCACGTCCATCGAGTCCGTGATGCCATCCAGCCATCTCATCCTCTGTCGTCCCCTTCTCCTCCTGCCCCCAATCCCTCCCAGCATCAGAGTCTTTTCCAGNAGACCCCTCCTCCAAGGCAGGGCTCCCAGCTTCCAGGTTCAGCACCGTGTCCCCTTGTCCTAACTCCAGGCCCAGCAAACAGCTGCGCAGGCTCTCCATAAATATTTGTTGAAAGGGCAAAAGTATGCTCAGAAGTATAATTCTACAGTTTGCGAAGGCAACTTCTCAGGGAAAAAAATGGCATTTATGAGCAGAGCTTTCCAGCAAATTGTATTCAGCCATAATACTACAAGCATGCATATAATTATCTCTGTGTTTCTTGTTTTTTGCATGATACTAATTATTTCTGCAAGATCTGAGTGTTTGCACCAAAGTACAAAAATGAGCACTCTTAAACATGACAGTAGATGGCTCCTGTTTAAAAGTTCTGACAGTTACATTCTAGAATTTAAGGACTTGATTTGGGATCTTCTGTTTTAGAAACAATATATTGTGGAAAGTGAAAGGAAATATTTTACTTCAAAAAAAGGAGAATACGAGCATTTTCTAAGCATAAATTCAATGAACACTGTGTTTCATCTGTTACATGATAACATTTACAAATAATTTCAAGACATGTTAAGAAACTGATTCAAAAAGAAACAGGTAGGTAAACTTAGGGCAAAGTGCCTTTCCTGGTTATAGAATATACATTTCCCTAAAATACTCATAGTTTGCCACTGTAGGTGATTTTACTTCAGAAAAATATATTTTTAAGACAGTGTGTCTGGAATATTACATCTAGTGTGTCAACACTGGTTTCTCTTGCTGTGTATTCTGTATTTTTATGATATCAAACATTCTCACGTGGGGAAGCAATAAAGGCATTTTTCTCTGCCAAGCTATAGGTCAAGGCTAATGTAAACAAACTATCAACTTTTATATAATAGGCTTCCTGAAGTTTGCAGAGTTTAAAGTTCCAAGACAATGGAACTAGGAAACCTAATGGTATCTAGGTGAGGGCTTTTGATACGGATAGAAATCTCTAGGAAGGCATTATGGAATCCCTCAATTATAATGGTTGAACCACCACCACCGCCCAGCTAAGTTGCAAAATGCAATAAAATTATTCCAGATTATCTCAGCCAGCAATCAGGACTTTCGCCTGCATTTAGTGCGACCTTGGAAGACTAGTGGGACAAGTCTCAACATGGAGGAGGTATGGGCATGAGTGCTTGAGAATTTTATATAGATGGGTTTGCATAGAAGTCATCACTAGCAGGGGAATTTACTTGTAAGTCCAGTGGTTAAGACTCTGTGCTGTTAATGCAGGGGGCACGGGTTCAATCCCTGGTCAGGGAACTAAGATCTCCCATTCCATGTGGTGTGGCCAAAAGACTAAAAAAGAAGAAGAAAGAAAGGACAGGAAAGAAACCATCACTAGCAGGACACCTGGGAGAGATCTGGAGGCTAATGGCTGCTTCATTCTTCAGAAAATGGGCACAGGCATCGAGCCAGCAATATAACCTGCATTCCTCCATGTAAATGTTAATCACACACCTCAGTCTTGCACTTTATTATTAAATTCTGACACATACATTCCATACATGTGTCAGACGTTTCAGATTTTATATAGACCAAAAGTTTTGCTTTGGAAAGAATTTTTACAAGGTGAGGTACATTTAGTAAATGTATACTTTAATTTTGACGAAAGTACTAATTTTATGCCTCAGGATGGGTTTAAATGTGCCAACAGGATCATTTTTGCTTGATGCGAGAGGTGGCCTGTTTCTCTGACCTGCCAACCCTGAATTTGTCCCCACTTTGTGAGCTATAAAATGAAGCCAGTCACTGATGAAAGGAACAAGAGAAGCCAGTTGGAGTCTTGGAAGAAAATCAAGTTTTATCTGCTTGTCTCAGTCTAAAAGTCCACTGTCTCATTTCTGAGCTCTTCAGAGCAGGGAGACATTTGGATTTGAAGAATAAAAGACCCAAAAGAGAGAAAAGAATAGGGGTGGTGACATCAAAGCTGCTTTAACGTCAAGAGAGGAAATCTTAGATCTGTACCGCAGGGTCAGTGGGCCAGGGAGAACACTTGGAATGGAATTGTCTCTGTTTTCTATAGCATACAATATTAGTTTCAGCTGTATAACATAATGATTTGATATTTGTAAGTATTGCACAAGCGATCACCCCAATAAGTCTAGTTAACATCTGTCACCGTACACAGTTACAATTTTTTTCTTATGATATGTTCCATTCAGACCTTAAATGACAAGTCTACAATCTCAGTCATAACCTCTTGACTTTCTTGGGTGCTGTCTTAGAGCCAGGCCACCTCTCCTGGACCCTGCCTCTTCCCTGTTCTCCTCCCTGTTTCCTGATTCATGTGTGTCCTTCTGTAGCTCATTGGAATTGTCTCACTGAGGGCAGTGTATTGCTAAGGTCCGAAGGCAGGTTTGCAATAAGGAAAGTGAGTCTTGTTGAATTACTCTAAAGGAAGTGACTTTGACTTTCATTCAAAGTAAATGAAAAAGTGGAGGCAGAGGAACCAAGATCTTGTAGACTTACTTTGATGAAGCTTTTAGGGTGAAGAATCCACCTGTCAATGCAGAGACACAAGACATGCAGATTCGATCCCTGGGTCAGGAAGATCCCCTGGAGGAGGAAGTAATAACTTGCTCCAGTATTCTTACCTGGAAAATCCCACAGACAGAGGAGCCTGATGGGCTACAGTCCATGGGAAACAGAGTTGGGCACAACTGAGTGACTGAGCACAGACAACACTCTAAATAAAACTCATGACTATTTGTCTTTTTTATTCTCCATGTGGGACTGATATCTATATAATAGCATTTATTAGAAAAGGAATGGAAGTGGGTTATTCAGGGTGCAAGAGAGTAAAGGTGGAAATAATCTCCAAAGTTTAAGCAATGGTTTAGCAGCCTAAACCATAGACCTGAAAGTCTAGCAGTCCCTATTTAATATTTAATCAACAACCATTAACCAATGGAATAGAATGAAAAATAAATACGCTTACAGTGCAATTGAAGGGCATAAGAGAGCAATGCAAACATTTAGACCATTTTATCACAGGTAATATTTTTAGGTTGAAGGCAATCTAAGCAAGGTAAGATTCTGTACTTCTAAAACAGGATATTTCTTTTGAGTGGTAGTATCTTCATCTGTAGGTTGTAAATTGTATCTTTTCTCAGGATGATAAGTGAGGGAGAGACCAAAGGAAGAAAAGCAGACGTATGTTTCAGTTGAGAGTATGCCAAGTACAGTGATTCACGGCGTCCTAATCAGACAGGCATGACCTCTCACTAAAAAAAAGTTTACTCCACCCATCCTGGAAACTGTTCTTTGCCCAAGCTCAGCATACTGACAACCACTTTCTAGACATGTCACCAAGTTGTTCTGGATTGGCAAGGAAATTATATGAAAATGCTGACCAAGTGAGCTTAAATCATTATATGACTTTACTGATGGCTCTTGTGATAGATTCAGCTCTGAATATGGATTTTTTCTTTAATTCAACAACTAATCTCATTTATGTATGGCTTTTTGATTTGCTGTACATTTTTCTCTACAATTTTATATGAACCATATGCTTTTGAAAAAAATTGTAAATATGCTTGTAACTGCATTTCTCTTTAATGTGTAATTCTGTAGGGTTACATAGGTTAAGAAAATTCATGGCTTAAAAGTTTAATAGTCATGTCATCTATACCTCTCATTTTATAGATGAGCAAAAGAGAGGCCATATCTACTGTCATATAAGATTTGGAATTTTGCTAATACTCTGATTTTTAAGAACAGCATTCTTTTGTGAGTTATATAAAATGAATACACATTACAAATTATTACTAATGAAACCTGCAGAAAGATTAGTCATTTGAGTTTATATTTATTGTTTCCCCAAGATGGCAGTGCTTCTGAATCACCTGAGAAATCAGAAAAACAAAACAAGAAAATAAACAGCTAAAGGATCCAACACAGACCAAATGACTCAGGTTGGTAAGGCTGGACCCAGGCACTAGTATATGATGAAAAAACTCTCCAGGTGTTGCTAAAGTGATGAATATGGACCCACTGTTTGAGAAATAGA
The DNA here is from genome assembly GCA_006410875.1 of Neotragus pygmaeus. Taxonomy (NCBI): domain Eukaryota; kingdom Metazoa; phylum Chordata; class Mammalia; order Artiodactyla; family Bovidae; genus Neotragus; species Neotragus pygmaeus. The sequence goes on from SJYV01055638.1 coordinate 134,193, forward strand.
AGATGCTGAACAGGCAACACTTTGCTTTCCAAGGTGGTTCAGCAGAAGGTTGGATAAGACAGCTAAAGTATCTGGCTACTTAAGGAATGTAACTGCAAAATTTTAGTCTGGTGAAACTCCAATAATTTTCAGTTTCAAGCTGATTCTTTCTAGGACCCTTGTCACTGTATCATTTCTAACTTTGGTAAGAGAATCTCTGAGCTTAATTAACAGGCATGCCCACTTAATTTTCACCAAGGCATTTACAACTGACTCTATCACCAAAATGAATCTTGGAATATTTTAAACTGAAAACTCAGTGTTTGGACTAAATTCTCAATAAATAACCCAATAGGAATTAATGAATGGTGCATTTAAAAAAAAATAGTAGTATAAGGATGTCTATGGTTGATTGATGTCTGCTGCTGCTGCTGCTGCTACGTCCCTTCAGTCGTGTCCGACTCTGTGCGACCCCATAGACAGCGGCCCACCAGGCTCCCCCGTCCCTGGGATTCTCCAGGCAAGAACACTGGAGTGGGTTGCCATTTCCTTCTCCAATGCATGAAAATGAAAGTGAAGTCGCTCAGTCGTGTCCGACTAGTAGCGACCCCATGGACTGCAGCCTACCAGGCTCCTCCGTCCATGGGATTTTCCAGGCAAGAGTACTGGAGTGGGGTGTCATTGCCTTCTCCGATTGATGTCTAAAAATAACATAACCCCCCCCAAAAAAAAAACCAAACCAGAAACCACAGCATCTTAGGCCAAATAATTGACTTAATGGCATTAGACAAAAATCACAGACCAAGCTTGACGTGTAGAACAGTGGTCCCTAACCTTTTTGGCACCAAGTATTGGTTATGTGGAAGACAATTTTTCCACGGACTGGTTTGCAGGGGGTGGTGGGAGATGGTTTCTGGATGATTCAAGTGCGTCACTGTTATTTGTGCACTTTATTTCTATTAGTATTACATTGTGATATATAATGAAATAATCGGGCAGCTCACCATATTGCAGAATCAGTGGGAGCCCTGAGCTTGTTTTCCTGCACCTAGATGGTCCCATCCAGGCATAATGGGAGATGGTGACAGCAGGGTTCGTGTTCCTATGAGAATCTTATGCCACCCTTAATCCAACAGGAGAGGGAGCTTAGGTAGTAATGTGAGTGGTGGGGAGCAGCTGTAAATACAGATGAAACTTCACTTGCTGGCAGCTGCTCGTGCAACCTGGTTCCTAAAAGTCCTTAGGTCAACTGGTACCCGATCCATGCCCCGGGAGATGGGGACAGATAGTGTAGGGACTATATTTCACATAAGATTTTATAAACCCCAGTTTTCTAAGGTCTTTGTCATTTACTTCCTAACTGTGCCCCTGCTCATTGCTTCAGTGAGCTACATAATTAAAAGACCAAGAAAGATGTTTCTAATGGTGTCACATTTTGATGATTCAAATAGGCTTCCAAAGACAGTCATTAGTTATAGGGGACAATTATAGCCTTCTACCCTTAACACTTTTCCACTTTCCTGGGAGCAACACTTCTGTTCTTCTGAAAATTCATCTTCCTATCCTTTTAAGCCATGCATTCAGAGGGTGGTATTAATCATAATATTCTCACTAAGCCACAGGGGTTGACACATGGCTTAAGAATATCTTCACAGGGTCCCCTTGGGATTGATTAAAATGGGAGTTAAGAAAGCCTTCTCACTTCTGCTGTTGAAGGTACGAGACCATCTTCTATGGAAGAACGTGAAGGCAAAGGGAGGGACTGGAAATAGGGTAGGAGGCCTGGCAGGGCTGGAGTCCTTATCCTGTCATCCCATGAGTCTCCTGCCCATCCTGTTCACCTTGCTTCTTTGTTTTGGTGAATCAATAATTTTTTATTTTTGGTTTCAAAACCAGTTTGGACTCCATGTGTGTAATTCGCAGCCAAAAGAGTTTTAAAACAATAAAAAGTCAGAATACCCTTGGGATTTAGGGAAAATTCACTAAATCCTAAGGGTTTAGTGAAAGTCAAAATTATTTGACTTTCTCATAGAATGCACTTGTTGAGTACAGAGGATGGCAGAAACAAATATATTACTGGCTTTTCTCACATAAGTTTTCATTGCTGGCTATTCTCAGGAAAAATAAGAAGCTCAAAACAGCGACAACAAAAGTCAAGAGAGGAACAGTACATATGAGAGTAGATTTCAGTAGTTATTACTAAATATATATTTTGTATTTTGCATAAGTTCAAGTACTTACACACTTCAATTTCCTATAGACTTAATTTATGCCACATTTTGTATTATTATTTTTTAAAAATATTTGGCCATACCTGCAGCATATGGCAGAGAAGGCAATGGCAACCCACTCCAGTAATATTGCCTGGAAAATCCCATGGACGGAGGAGCCTGGTAGGCTGCAGTCCACGAGGTCTCTAAGAGTCGGACATGACTGAGCTACCTCACTTTCACTTTTCACTTTCATGCATTGGAGAAGGAAATGGCAACCCACTCCAGTGTCCTTGCCTGGGAGAATCCCAGGGATAGGGGAGCCTGGTGGGCTGATCTATGGAGTCTCACAGAGTCGGACACAACTGAAGTGCCTTAGCAGCAGCAGCAGCAGCATATGGGATCTTAGTTCCTTGACCAGGAATTGAACCTGCACCTCTTACATTGAAAGTTCACAACTTGAAGGTTCATATGTAGAAGACTTACTATAATTAGAAGGTTCTTTCTTATGTTTAATTGAGATTAATCTGAACTGAAGTTTTGGCCCCATCTGGTAGTTGGGCCCCTGTCCTCTGCAGGCAGATATATCTGAAGTCTTGCTAGGAGTTACTAAGCTCAGTCTTCTCATCTTCAGTTCAGCTCAGTTGCTCAGTTGTGTCTGACTCTTTGCGACCCCATGGACTGCAGCATGCCAGGCCTCCCTGTCCATCACCAACTCCTGGAGTTTACACAAACTCATGTCCATTGTCAGTGATGCCATCCAATCATCTCATCTTCTGTTGTCCCCTTCTCCTCCTGCCCTCAATCTTTCCCAGTATCAAGGTCTTTTCCAATGAGTCAGTTCTTCGCATGAGGTGGCCAAACTATTGGAATTTCGGCTTCAGCATCAGTCCTTCCAGTGAATATTCAGGACTGATTCCCTTTAGGATTGACTGGTTGGATCTCCTTGCAGTCCAATATTCCTCCAAAAAAGGAGTGTTAGGGACCTTGAGAATTCTTGGAATTGTCAGAAAATCCCTGTGCCACTGAGGACTTGATAAGATGAAGAAGATGCTTCAACTCTTCAACATTTCTTTAGAATAGAATGGTTCTTAGAAGTTTCTTTTGATGTGATCAAGGGAAAAGGGAAATGAATAAACTGAGAAAGAATAGACTGAGATGTGACCTTCTTGAGATATGCCAGGCCCTTCGAGGAGGGCGTGTAGAAGTGAGGGGAAGGAGGCACTTTACTTGTATTACTGCATTTAAGCCTTATGACAACAATGTAAAGTAGATGAGATTATTCATATTCCTTATGAGAAATTTAAGGATTAGAAAGGATAAGCAGAGCTGAACATTCTCTCTTTACTCTTTGAGGCTGTCTATTTCCTTTCTTCTAAAGAAAGATCTTCACGTGTAGAACTATGCACTGAAGTTGAAGTGATCTTAGTGATCATATATGTTCTTACCTAATCCAGAACACTTTTGAAGTTGATGGATATTAATGTTATTATGTTGCAATAAATGGGTAGAGACTAGGACAGTTTGGAGGTTCTGGAACTTGGGGTCAGCATAACATAAAGTCACTTCTAAGCCACTAGGAAGTCTTAGCCAAGGGCACTGTAAGTTAGGGACTTGATCGTAGTAATTCCATCTTTCATTTCTAATTTTAATGGGACCATCTCCATGCACATTATGAGAAAATATCTTCTTATATCAACATCCACTCAAGAAGTTAAGTGTTTTAATTTGTCCAAGGGATACATTTTCACCTAAATCTGCTTGCGTTCCCAACAAAATTCCAAACAAAAGAGAGCTTCTCTAACTCTCATGACAGTGGATGGGATGGAACTCAGTTCTGCCTGTCATGGTGCCAGCTCATTTTGGGCCTCTCTTTCACTGGGTTTCCCAAGGGTTGAACACGTTGGAGCTGTTTCCTAGCCCCTTTCTCTGTCCTGTACAATTGCTATCAGTACACATCTCAGGAAAAGGAGAAATTAGTATTTATAGAATCCATTTGAGATTCCTGATGAAAGATGATTTGATAGTATAAGATATTATTATCATCAACAGACCCTGGGATTGTATCCTTAGGGTTATTTGTGACACTCTCTCAACATGAACACCATCTGAAGCAATGAACCTCAAATATCCACTTGGTAGTATCTTCTAATGCCTTTCATTATTTTGCATCAGCAAATGCTTAGTTAATTCATAATGAGAAATGCTCTGTGTGATCGTTACTTAACAAGAAACTAAAACTTGTTCTGCGTGCACAGATAGACTGAATCATATTTTGAATCGGGATAAGCACCAAGAATACAAGTAGAAACTTGTTCAATTATATGCCTTGGAAGACCCAACTCTCAAACAGAAGTAGACTCTGAAGTTGTCAGCATTATCCCAAATGATTCAATATTGGATAAGCCAAATTAATAGAATCTTGTCCAGTTTTACTTCATGCCTGTGTGTGTGTGCATGCTAAGTCACTTCAGTTGGTCCAACTCTGTGCGACCCTATGGACTGTGCTCCCTTTCAAAACTTAACAAGTCTCACACGGAGCTCAAATCTGGTGCTCTGTGATAACCTAGTGGCTCAGGGTTGGATGGAGTGGAAGGTGGAAGGGAGGTTCAAGAAGAGGGAGACATACATATGCCTATAGTTGATTCATGTTGCTACATGGCAGAAGCTAACACAATATTATAAAGCAATCATCTTCCAATTAAAAATAAATAAAATTTTAAAAATGTATATCTTAAAAGGAATGCTGTCATTTTATGTTAAACTAAAGAATAAGTTGAAGATTATATTCTATCTAGTTATTATGCAAATTAAAGATGTAAAATTATAAAATTCAATGTGGAAAAATGATTTGACTCTTCGGTTGATCTCTTTTTCTTAGCTCCCATCAGTGTGCAGATTTGGAGCATCATTCTTTGGCTCAGTTATATTTAGGATGATCTGAAGTGTCCTGGTACTAGATTAAATGGTAGAACTATATATTGCTTAATGTTGCAACAGACATTTATGTTTACGGACATTTTTTTTATCACTTGGCATTTGAAAATACATTTTACTCCACAAAATCAACATCAGAATACTTGATCCCAAGGATGTACTGTGAGACACTTAACACAATCATTTCTTACATAAGTGACAAAAGATGCTTTAGACCACCTGCGTGAGTGCGGTGTGCTCAGTCGTGTCTGACTCTTTGCGACCCCATGGACTGTAGCCCGCCAGGCTCCTCTGTCCATGGGATTTCCCAGGCAAGAATACTGGAGTGGGTTGCTATTTCCTTCTCCATTAGAGAAACTACAAATACTAGTAAAAGATATTATAATAGGAGAGTAATGGATTTTTTGATTTTGTAAAGTTCTTTACCTATAGATTTGTTAAGGTTAGGTTAGTTATACTAATCTTTTTGAGGTATACCTTTGGCTCTCTTTTATAGGAAAAGAGATTTTTTGCAATTTCCAATCTGGTTATTTGCTACATCAAGGGAACACTTGAGTTCTAAGGTGAACAAGCTCATCATTTATGTTGGGGTTCTGTACCCAGGAGAGCTTCCCTAGTGGCTCAGTGGTAAAGAACTCACTTGCCAATGTGAGATGTAGGTTCGATCCCTGGGTTGGAAGGATCCCCTGGAGAAGAGAATGGTACCCACTCCAGTATTCTTGCTTGGAGTATCCCACGGAGAGAGGAGCTTGGCCGACTACAGTCTATGGGGTCACAAAGAGTCGAACACAACTGAAGTGACTTAGCACACAAGCGCCCAGGACTGTAGAATCTAGGTAAAGGGACCCACTTTGCAGTTATTTCAGTGCTTAGACACTCAGTCGTCTCCGACTGTTTGTAACCCCATGGACTGTAGCCTGCCAGGCTCCCCTGCCCAAGAGGATTCTCCAGGCAAGAGTACTGGGGTGGGTTGCCATGCCTTCCTCCAGGAGATCTTTCTAACCCAGGTCTCGAACCCAGGTCTCCTGCAATGCAGGCAGATTCTTTACCATCTGAGCCACCAGGGAAGCCCCACTACTAACCAACAGGAAAAACTCACCCGCAAAAAGCGGTCAAGCAGTGGTTTGCAACCTGTAGTTTGAAATACTGCCTGTGGTTCTTGCTAAAAGTGCATTTTCCCTGATTCCGCCCCCTCCCCCCACCCCAGGACACAGTCATCTGATCTGGAACCAGATCAGGAATATCAGGTTTACTGAGCACCTGGGTGTTTCCCAATGCTTGTAATCCAGATGCCACTCGAGAACACGCCTGCAGGTTATCAGTGACTAGAACAGCAGCTGGAAATGTAAGACAGGTGTGGCTAAGGTAGCAACAGAATGTTTCTCATAGCCTGGTCCAGCCAGGGTGGAGATCCTCAGGGATAGAACCAAAACTGTAACATTTCATTTTCTGCCATTTCACTTCCTTTTCTATCAGCTCCTCCTCCAAATCCACCCCACAGGCCCTTCAGATGAGACCCAATTTCTCTTCATTTTTCTAGGATGATAACTGCTAGGAATCTACAGTAAATTCCTTCCAAAGGAAGTGCTTTCACCATAAGAGGATACTCGTGAAACATATTCCTCATCAATTGCTCCACTATTTATTAGAGAAGTTTTGTGTAATGGTTGAAGCCAGGATTGCTGGCTTGGTGTTCCATCGCTCAGTCATGTCCACTCTTTGCGACCCCATGGACTGCAGAACGCCAGGCTTCCCTGTCCATCATCAACTCCTGGAGTTTGCTCAAACTTATGTACATTGAGTCGGTGATGCCATCCAGTCATCTCATCCTCTGTTGTCCCCTTCTCCTCCTGCCTTCAATCTTTCCCAGCATCAGGGTCTTTTCAAACGAGTCAGTTCTTTGTATCAGGTAACCAAAGTTTAAAATAGCACCGAGAAAATGTTAAGGTGGAAAAAGTTTTACTTATTATTTGTTATATTTAAGTCAGTGGACCAGTTTTCTGGGCCTAAATACCCAGTGTGAAACAAGTATGGTTTTGAGTCTTGGATTTAAGGAAAGAAGTTTTCTTTTTACTCATCTTTAGGAACCATTGGCTCCTCTCTATAAACATAGATAAATCCATACTTAGGCATAATAACCAACTTAAAGAAGGCAGGGGAGAACTGTGAAAATAAGTGAGATATCTGTGAATGAAGTTGAGTGTCTCCTATCAGTGTGTAAAACAGTAATAAAGAATTGTTTCAAAAGATACACAGAAAGCCATTTGACAGAATTTGGCAGCTATTCCTAATAACCTTACTGTAATATTTTAACTGAGGAAGATAAATACATTTCCTTAACTTTAGCTAAATTCGCCCCGCTTAACCTGTGAACTCATATTTGTCTGTTGTATTGCCTCATCCATGTCCCTGCTGGTGGTTGACCACCCTTATGAGGTTATCTTGGCATCTGACACCAGACTTTGCCTCAGGAGAAAAATGCCCTTATTCGAGGATATACTTTGATAAGTTTGTTGACGTGAAGTGAGGACTTGGAGTAAAGACTGGGAAGAGTTAAGGACACAAACACCCAAGATGGATAAACCATTCTACATTAGAAGGAAACCGGAATTTAGAGGGGAATAGATTAGAGATCAGAGCAGAAAATAGAAAAGGGAAGAATGGAAAGCAGAGAACAGAGAGAGGGAATTCAGGCATGACCATATGGGTTGGAGCCAGGGAATGACAAAAGCTTTCAGGCATTTGAGTAAACCCCAGGATTTTAAGAAGAGGCATTTTTAAATCTTGTAATTTTTGTCTTCTTGTTTTTGCTTCCTAGCTTCTCCTACCCACTCCTTCATCTCTCCAAACCTCCAGCAAACCCTGGTGTGCCTGTTCAGTTCTGTCAGGGGTGGCACTGCGGTCAGTAAAAGGCTGGGACAATGTGGCTGCCTGGACACTGACTCACAGAAAGCATGGCCAGGGAGCTCCACGTGCTGAAGAGCAGAAAAGCACTGGCAGTCTGTGGATCAGCGGAGGGATGTGGAGGCGGAGCTGCAGGGTCGCCCTGACTCAGGAGGGGGGAGTGCCACCTTCTTCCTTCCCAATTTGATCAGTTTTGTAAATCCATAATATTCCAACAATGGACGGAGGAGCCTGGTAGGCTGTAGTCCATAGGGTCGCTAAGAGTCAGACAGGATTGAACGACTTCACTTTCACTTTTCACTTTCATGCATTGGAGAAGGAAATGTCAACCCACTCCAGTGTTCTTGCCTGGAGAATCCCAGGGGCTGTGGAGCCTGGTGGGCTGCCTTCTTTGGGGTCACACAGAGTTGGATACGACTGATGCGACTTAGCAGCAGCAACAGCAGCAAAATTCCAACAAGTATAATAAGATAATATTCCAACAAGCATAATATCCACAACAGAGAAGGAGATAGAAAATTAGAAAAATTGGAAGGGAATAGAGAAAAATTATTGCTGTTTGCACATAACATTTTAATCAACATATTGGTGGTGGTGGTTTAGTCGCTAAGTCATGTCCAACTCTTGTGATCCCATGGACTGTAGCCTACCAGACTCCTCTGTCCATGGGGTTCTCCAGGCAAAATACTGGAATGGGTTGCCATTTCCTTCTCCAGGGGATCTTTGTGACTCAGGAATCAAACCTGGGTCTCCTGCATTGCAGGCAATCAACATATTACCGTGTGTGAAATTAGGAAACAAGTAGAGAGTTGAGTATTGGTGCTTCATGGGAACTTCTGTGAAATGCATCTTTATAATTTATTTTTTAGAAACAATTATAGTAGGCTGACTACAGTTCCAATATAGAATACAGGTTTACAAATTCTTTTGCCTTGTTTATAGGACTTGAGTTTAACCCTCAAGGTATTGTGAACTCTAAATACAGGGTCTTGCTAAGTCAAAATTAATGCCCAGAAACTAAGCAACACCAGCTAGTATTTCCATCTTAGTGGACAGTGGAAAAAATAATTTAAAATATATTTGTTAAAATGAATGATAAGGAAAAGGAATATTTAAATCAATATATTTGGGATATAAATGATGATTAAAATCTCTCTCTCTCACACACACACACATGCACACACACACGGGATCCAGGAGATACCTGTGTGTGAAATAGACAAAGGAACTCTTCCTTTTGGCAGATACAGCTTCACACCAGGGTGTACAGTTGATGTGAGGAGACCACGTCCCACTCACCCTACCCCAGGTCCCTCTACTCAGAGATCAACCCAAACAAACACATGCAGCAGATTTGTGGAAAGACAACTTAAAAGTAACCGTAAGAATAAAATATGGTATGGTTAGAGATGACTAGAATAAGATATATGCATCATCCATATGAAAAAAATACAAAACATTACTGATACATATAAAATAATAAATTGAGAGTCATAGCTTGTGACTAAATTGGAAGATTAAATATTTTAAACACATCAACTGTTCATGTAAATATTGACAGATTTTGGAAACTCTGACTGAAATACTGTGTTCTGCAGCAGAGGCTCTGGTGAATGTAAAAGGTGTTTTTTAGATTAGAAAACTCTTAAAAATTTTTTTTATTGATTAATTTAATTTTTATTAGAGGATAATTGTTTTTAGTATTTTTTAATTTCTATTTTAATTTTTTATTATGAATGAATCTGAAATTTGTTAGTTTACTTTAAAATGATTTTCATTGGAGTATAGTTGATTTACAATGCTGTGTTTCAGGTATACAGCAAAGTGAGTCAGTTATAAATATACATATATCCACTGATTTTTAGATTCTTTTCCCATATATGTCATTATAGAGTACTGAGTGGGCTTCCCTGATGATTCAAGCAGGTAAGGAATCTGCCTGCAATACAGGAGACATGGGTTTGATCCTTGGGTTGAGAAGATACCCTAGAGGAGGAAATGACAACCCATTCCAGTATTCTTGCCTGAAAAAAGCCCATGGACAGGGTCACAAAGAATCAGTCACAACTGAATGATTAAACAGACAGAACAGACAGAACTGAGTACAGTTCCCTGTGCTTTACAGTGAGTTCTTACCAGTTATCTATTTTTATTCACTATTGATCCTTAATTGACCACAACACAATCCCACAGAAATATTCATCCCCTTCAGCTCTCCAAGTCTCTATAACTGCTTTTGAAATGGAGAAATCTTATAAGCAGTAGGGAAAGGAGAAAGGAGGCTGAAAGGGTGAGCATTTATGACAAACATTCAGATGATTCGATGGAACAAATGCTGGCAGGTGGGTCTAGTGGCTTACTTTTGCCACTATTATCACTATTACCATCATCTTTCATTCTGAATTTCTCTAGTCTTCTAATCTTGTTTTTTTGACGACTCTGACCAGTTAGCCTAGCCATTCATCCCCGCCCAGGAGTTCATGAATATCCCTAATTCAGGCTCCTTCTTCCTCTATACAAAGTGAAAAACCAAGTGCACTGCTCTTGGCCTTGCCCTCTGGGAGGATTTCCCTTCACCAGCATGGCCACCCCTGAGTGGGGCTGTAATGTGGCCACAGTCCTCCTCCAATTGGCTCTGACATACTGTGCTGACTCAGCTGTGAGCCAGGAGCTTTTATTTCTAATCTTGTTTTTGTTTTTTCCCTGCTTCATCTGTGGATCATAATTAATGCCCATGAGGTTATCTGTGTTAGCTGGGGAAGAGACAAGAATACAAAGGAAATAGGTGCCACAAGAGTTGGGGCCACCTAATCATATCATGTACTAGTGTCTTCTGGGCCTTCTTGGGACCCATCCCCAAATCTCAATTTCCATCAGGTAATAAAATTTTCATGTTCTCGCAGGTAAAACCAAGGTCTTATTTCTAGGTTATTGATGGAAAGACTCAGTTGCAGGGTCCTTCCTCAAAGAGATCCAATTTACCCTTCAATGAATGGAGTCCGGGTCTATAAGCCCTCTTACATCTGAAAAATGGATGAGGGACCATGAATTTTCTGTCCTGATGACTACCAGTCTTCTGCTCACCATCTTTTGATGAAGCAGTATTTTGACTGATTATCTACTTCCACTCTGAGAACAACACAAACTGTGGTCCATTACCACAAATGCCAGTTTCTCCAGACCTTAATAACTGTCATTCCAGCTTTGCCACTCATTGTAATCAAATGTGTCAAACTCACCTCTGGCCTCTGCCATTCTGGAATGTCATTACCATAGAGGTAATGGCAGCATCTATTACAGTAAACTCCAGCCAATAGAGGACAACCACTGTCAGTCTCCAAGATGCCAGTATCCTTGTACTGGCGCAGTCCTTATTTCCTTATTTAAGTAGTGCCATGTAGGCCTTGGGACTTCCCAGATGGTGCTAGTGGTAAAGAATCCACCTGGCAATGCAGGAGACATAAGAGACGCGGGTCCAGGAAGGTGCCTTGGAGGAGGGAATGGCAACCACTCCCATATTCTTGCTGGAGAATCCCATGGACACAGAGGAGTCTGGTGGGGTCTCAAAGAGTTCCCATGACTGACCATGAGCACTATATATGCCTTCTCAAGGACATAATCAGATAGTGGATTCTACCATCTCACATAACACATTCATTAAAATATTCCCACCTCCCAAACCTTCTAATCCTCAAACTTCAACATTGCCACTTCATTTACTGTAGGTCATTTCCATATCCAAACTCCAGGGAATATTCTCAGCAGTTCCTATTCTCAACTGTACTTGCAGACATTAAATCCTGAGGCACAAAGGAATATTCTCATATCAAATAATTCTTCCTTGAGTGAAGTAGCAAAAGTGTTTGCTCAGTCATGTCTGACTCTTTGTGACCCCATGGACTGTAGCCCACCAGGCTCTCCTGTCCATGAAATTTTCCAGGCAACAGTACTGGAGTGGGTAGCCATTCCCTTCTCCAGAGGATCTTCCTGACCCAGGGATTGAACCTGGATCTCTGGCATTGTAGGTGGATTCTTTACAGTCTGAACTTTTCTTAACCAGCTTTATCTCCTACCTTCTAAAGCCAACATCTATTCCTACATGTGATCTCAAAGTTCCTACCAGTATAGATAGACAAGCTCTTTCAGTTCCTTTGGTGTGTTAGCTATTTCTCCCCAGAGCAGAGATTGTATTTCTCCATAAAGCCCTGTGATACCTGTGATACTCATATATGTCAACTTGGCTAGGCTATGGTGTCAGTTGTTTGGCCAAACACCAGTCTAGATGTTGTTGTGAAGGTATATTTTAGTTGTAAATTGTCAGTAGACTTGAAATAAAGCATATTACCCTCCACAATACGGGCAACCCTCATCCAATCCATTCAAGGACTTAAGAGTGAAGACAAAGTTTCCTTGAAATGAAAGAAATTCTCCTCAAGTCTGCAACATAAAAATCCCCACCTGAGTTTCTAGCTTGTTCTTCAGCAGGTTTTGGACTCATGTTGAACACTTTCATAAAACTTGCAGCTTGCTGGCCTACTGTATAGATTTCCAAGTTGGCAGACCTCACAATCACCCAGATCAATTTCTTAAAATAGACCTCTTTTTCTCTTTCAATCTGC
>SJYV01055638.1:147251-166871 GCA_006410875.1 Neotragus pygmaeus
TGACCCAGGGATTGAACCTGGATCTCTGGCATTGTAGGTGGATTCTTTACAGTCTGAACTTTTCTTAACCAGCTTTATCTCCTACCTTCTAAAGCCAACATCTATTCCTACATGTGATCTCAAAGTTCCTACCAGTATAGATAGACAAGCTCTTTCAGTTCCTTTGGTGTGTTAGCTATTTCTCCCCAGAGCAGAGATTGTATTTCTCCATAAAGCCCTGTGATACCTGTGATAATCTTATATGTCAACTTGGCTAGGCTATGGTGTCAGTTGTTTGGCCAAACACCAGTCTAGATGTTGTTGTGAAGGTATATTTTAGTTGTAAATTGTCAGTAGACTTGAAATAAAGCATATTACCCTCCACAATACGGGCAACCCTCATCCAATCCATTCAAGGACTTAAGAGTGAAGACAAAGTTTCCTTGAAATGAAAGAAATTCTCCTCAAGTCTGCAACATAAAAATCCCCACCTGAGTTTCTAGCTTGTTCTTCAGCAGGTTTTGGACTCATGTTGAACACTTTCATAAAACTTGCAGCTTGCTGGCCTACTGTATAGATTTCCAAGTTGGCAGACCTCACAATCACCCAGATCAATTTCTTAAAATAGACCTCTTTTTCTCTTTCAATCTGCGCGCACACACACACACACACACACACACACACAGAGTGTTTGATATATATTTTTTCTGTTGGTTCTGATTCTCTGAAAACTCTAACCTAAAACTCAAACTTGATCATAGATTTGAAGGCAATGAGAAGAAAATGGGTAGATTTGGAAAGAGAACGCTTATTCCCAGGAAGGCCCATTCATTCTAAAGTTTTTTCTTCTGGAGATACTATATTGTCTGTTGTCTTGGCTTGGGTTCTCCTAGAAGCAGAGCCTGAGGCAATGTAGACTCTTAAACACAGGTTATTTGAGAAGTAATCCTAGGAAGACAGAGTAAAGGGTGGGAGAGAGAAAAATAGGGGAGGAAGAACCAGTACACGGGGACATTACTGGGTTGATCAACACTGTAGGTGACTGGCCCTCAATCCCATGTCAGTTTCTGAGAGGCCTTATGAAATGTCCCCGAAAACTTTTGAGAATAAAACTACTTCTCCAGCAGTTTGTGTCGTCTGTTGTTTAAGATTATGCATACTTGGGCATCATGTGTTTTTGCTTTTGTTGTTCCGTCACTAAGGCATATCCTAATCTCTGCAACCTCATCGACTGCAGCATGTCAGGCTTCCCTGTCCTTCACTATCTTCCAGAGTTGGCTCAATTTCATGTCCATTGAGTCGGTGATGCTATCTAACCATCTCATCCTTTGGCANGCTTTTGTTGTTCTGTCACTAAGGCATATCCTAATCTCTGCAACCTCATCGACTGCAGCATGTCAGGCTTCCCTGTCCTTCACTATCTTCCAGAGTTGGCTCAATTTCATGTCCATTGAGTCGGTGATGCTATCTAACCATCTCATCCTTTGGCACACTCTTCTTCTTTTACTGTCAGTCTTTCCTATCATCAGCGTATTTTACAATGAGTCCACTCTTCACATCAAGTGGCCAAAGTATTGGAGCTTCAGCTTTAACATCAGTCCTTCCAATGAATATTCAGGGTTGATTTCCTTTAGGATTGACTGGTTGGATCTCCTTGCTGTCCAAGGGACTCTCAAAAGTCTTCTCCAGTACCACAATTCAAAAGCACCAATTCTTTGATGCTCAGCCTTCTCTGGTCCAACTCTCGCATCTGTACATGACCACTGCAAAACCATAGCTTTGACTAGACGGACCTTTGTCAGCAAAGTGATGTCTCTGCTTTTTAATATGCTATGTTTGTCATGGCTTTCCTTCCAAGAGGCAAGTGTCTTTTAATTTTGTGTGTATTTACTAATCCCATAATGAACCTTGGAGCTTGTCACCCAGAGCCACTGGAGGGGTAAGATAGTAACCCAAACATTCTGTTCTCTGACTTTAACCAATTTTCTGGAATTCAATCCACTCCCTTTCTTACTTTTATTTTTACCAGTTTTCCAACTTGTAGTAGTTTTACCCCCAATTTCTAATCTTTGATTCTTACATTCTGTCCATTCCACAGGGCTCTACTACTTTCAAGTAGGTTCAAATCTTATCTCCATAACTCGCTGGCTCTCTGACTTTAAACTCTCTAGGCCTCAGTTTTCTTGTCTATAAAAATGGGATAATGACAGTACCATCTTTATAAAATTGTTATGAGCATAGTTTAAGATAATGCACGTAGAGCATTTAGCAAGGTCTGACACATAGAAACTAGTCAATAAATGACAGCTAGTATGACTATGATGGTAATTATAGTAATGATGGTGGTATTTGTCCAGCTCAGGTACTACAGTTCACCACTTCATTTACTCTTTCACCTTTTGACCCTTAGGTTTCTGGTGGTCCTAACCAATAAATGTCAAATTTGAATTTATGGTCTCTTCATCTTAGTTGGACTTTTCAAGTATAATTACCAAAAAAGTAAGATTAGGGCTCATACTTATTCATCTTCTTAAGCTTTAGCTACTTTTTCTACACAGTCATATTGTGCCCGCTCAGTCAAGTCCAACTCGTTGCTACCCCATGGACTGTAACCCACCAGGCTCCTCTGTTCATGGGAGTTTCCAGGCAGAATAATGGAGTGGGTTGCCATTTCCTCCTCCAAGGGATCTTTCCAACCCAGGGATCAAACTTGCATTTCCTGCATTGCAGGCAAATTCTCTACTGCTGAGCCATCAGGGAAGACCTTTCTACACAGTGGTCATTGCAAAGGCTTGCCCTTTGCAGTGGACTTTCATTACCTCACTTTTTTTTTTTTTTTGGTGATGTTTTTATTTATTTGAGCTGAAACTTAAATCAAGACGAAGATCTCAAAACCATCCTCTACGGCATCTTCATCCATTCACCTCTCCTTTCCCTGAAGCTAAGAAGGCACTCTGTATCATTATCTAAATCTAAGAGTTCAACATTTGGTTTTGCTTCATTGATCAATGAACCTGTGGCTACCCACATGTGCCAGTCAGTGTATGAGACCCTGTCTCAAGAGCGCTCTGTAACCCACTGACTGCTGGCTTTCCGTGTCAGCTCTGCCCTTTTCTACTAGTGTAACATTTGGGGAGTTATTTGGCTACTGGATTTCTCAGCTTAATCTCTATGAAAATAATCATAATTATCACATTGGGTGGTTGTGAGAAGAAGTTAATGTCTGTGAAGTGCTCAGAACAGGACCTAGAACATCATATGAGCTGTATTAGCAATAATTATTATTGGAACCTCCCTAACAGTCCAATGATTAAGACTTCATCCACACTCCCAAATCAGGGGACACAGGTTCAACCCCTAGTCGGGGAACTAAGATCCCTTATGCCGCATAGCGAGGCCAAAAAATGCAAGCTATTACTCTTATTGATGCAGGGAATACATCTGTTGAGAGACTTCGTGGGAGGCAATGCAAAGATGAGGGATCCCCTTTCCCTGCTTCTGGCATGTGAGCTAGGAGTTTAGACTCCCTTTCCTGGGGATATGATACTTGAGCAAGGGAAACAGAGGCTGAGAAGATATTCCTGGCTGTATCAGAGGCTTTGAAAGCCTGTGAGGGCGACAGTGTTGTGTCCTGTCACTGCAGGGGCCATCCTAGGCAGAGGCGTCCTGTAATAGAGTCTTCACTGTGTTTTCTCAGAGTGACGTCTCCCTGGCTCTTCCCAGTTTTCTGAACCTGGTTCATTAGCTTCTGTGCTGATTCTGTCATGTATGTCTTATTACTTCATCAAATTCCTTTTTTGCGATATTAACTGGTGTTCATTTCTCTTGTCTGAAGCCAGGAATCCTGACAGCTTAGAGGGATCACTGCTGAATCTTAAAACTCTGTTCCCTTGGGAAGACAGCTTTCCTTCGTTATTGTTCAGTCACTCATTTGTGTCTGACTCTTTGTGACCTCATGGACTGAAGCTCGCCAGGCTTCTCTGTCCTTCACTGTCTCCCGGAGTTTGCTCAAACTCATGCCCATTGGTGATGCCATCCAACCATCTCATCTTCTTTCATCCCCTTCTTCTCCTTCCCTCAATCTCTCCCAGCATCAGGGTCTATTCCAATGAGTCAGCTCTTTACATCAAGTGGCCAAAGTATTGGAGTTTCAGCATCAGTCCTTCCAATGAATATTCAGGGTTGATTTCCTTTGGGACTGATGGGTTTGATCTCCTTGCTGTCCAAAGGACTCTCAAGAGTCTTCAGCACCACAGTTCAAAAGCATCAGGTCTTTGACAGCCTAAATTCATCTCTGAGAAATGAATATAATGCATGGGACACACTGTATGTTCCACCCTTGATCNGGGACTGATGGGTTTGATCTCCTTGCTGTCCAAAGGACTCTCAAGAGTCTTCAGCACCACAGTTCAAAAGCATCAGGTCTTTGACAGCCTAAATTCATCTCTGAGAAATGAATATAATGCATGGGACACACTGTATGTTCCACCCTTGATCTCTTAGTCTTGCCTTCTCTTATTTCTTTCCCAGATCTGCATGTTTTCCTAGCTGACTTAATACAGATACAAAGAGCATCTTGCCTCCTGATTGCAGAGTTTTTTGCCATGTCCCTTCCATATCCCCATCACACAGGTTTGGAGTGACTTTAAGTCCTGAATAAATTATTGCTCAGAAAATGTCATTTTAATTTTATAATATTTAAAGCACACTGGCAGGGATTATAAGCAGAATCTAAATATGGATACTTTCATGTTGTACATGGAGGATAACTGGGAGTTTGTATCTTATGTTGTTATATTATCTTTAATAGACTTGTAGTTTATAAGAGTAGGAGTCATCTTTTTGAAGGAAATTCTCCCAAGAAGCCTAACAGCTATTTTATTGGAATGATTTCCTAAATAAGTTTCCTAAGAATATTGTTTGACCATATTTATTAATGCAATTCCACTAAGTTGCTAAGCTAAAACTAGAGTTTAGTATTTAATATCCTCAATAAAATAAAAAGAAATCAAATGATTTTTATTAAAATGTTCTCTCTCATACAAATGAAGAGGTCAAAAATGAAAACAAAACCAGAAACTCTGCAACATTATATCAGGATGCTGTCTGCTGTGAAATGTACTTACCTTTAGATTTATATATGAATATTTGAGGGACTCCCCTGGTGGCCCAGTGGTGAAGACTTTGCTTTCCAATGCAGGAGGTGGGGGCTTGATTCCTGGTCAGGGAGCTAAGATATCACTTGCTTCCCAACTCACAGATCAAAGTATAAAAAAGAAACAATGTTGTAACAAATTTAATATTTAATCCAGGTGACTGCAAATTTCACAGATTAAACAATTCATGTGCAGAAAAATGTTTTAACTCAACATACACAAGTGTAAGAGGCAAACCTACCCCTTAAAAGACTGAATGGCTAAATGACATTACCTATTATGCCAAATGGGGTTTTCCTGGGGGCTCAGACTGTAAAGAATCCACATACAATTCAGGAGACTCAGGTTTGATCCCTGGGTCCAAAAGATCCCCTGGATGAGGGCATGGCAACCCACTGCGATATTCTTGCCTGGAGAATTCCATGGACAGAGGAGTCTGGTGGGGTACAGTCCACGGGGTGGCAAAGAGTCAGACACGACTGAAGCGACTTAGCGTGAGCGCATAATGCTAAACGAGAGCATTATTCCCGGAGCTCAGCCATGTTTCCGATCTCTCCTCTTCCTTTTTCTTCTATCTTTACCTCTCTCCTTTTTTGCTTGCAAATAATTTACTTACTTATTTGGCTGTGCTGGCATGTGGGATCTTCGATCTCTGTTGCAGCACGTGGGATCATTCGAATTCTTAGTTGCAGCGTGTGGGATCTAGTTCTCTGAGCAGGGATGGAACCTGGGCCCCCTGCATTGGAAGCACAGAGGGAACCACCAGGGAAGTCTGCTGCTTGAAAAGAATTTTTAGGACTGTAACAGATTTTTCGGCAAGGAATTCCAAACTCAGAATACAAAAGCCTGTTAATTTTTCCTGAAGGGACAAGAGAAATAGTCTATTCATTATACGCTTTTTCCCCCCTCCAGGGAAACCCCAGCACCAGGGGAAGGGACAAAAATCCGTGTGCTGGACGCTACTAGACACTGTGGATACGATGATCAGCAAGACTCCTGGGGCCTTGCCCTAATGGAGGGCACATTCTAATGGAGAAGACAGACAAAGAGACAAAAATAGATGGGATACAATGTGCAATCGTAATAACTGCTAAGAAGGAAAGAAAGAAGGGACTGGCAGAGAAAGTCATTGCAATCTTGGGATCTGCTCTCAGGTGGCCAGGAGAAGCCTTCCTCTGAGAGGAAGATATAAGCTGATCCATGGCTTCCCAGGTGGTAAGGAATCCAGCTGCAAAGCAGGAGACTCAGGTTGGATTCCTGGGTCAGGAGAATCCTCCAGAAGGAAATGGCAACCCGCTTCAGTTTCTTGCTTGGGAAATCCTATAGACAGAGGAGCCTGGCGGGCTACAGTCCATGAGGTCGCAAAAGAGTGGGACACGACTGAGCGACTAAACCACCACCACTATGGAAAGGGGCATGAAGCAGGAGGGAACTAACTGCTGAGGAGGAATTCCAGACCGAGGGACACGGCGTGGCTAGGTCAAGGCAAGAATGACGACTTACCTGTGTGGTCTCATGGGGACCAATTAATTTCTTAACACCTTATCCTGTCATTTTCTTTTTTATTCAACAAAAATTTATTTGTTTCTCTGAGGGAGGCATAATTCTAGCCAATGGGACTAAACAGTCCCTGAACAGAAAGAATTTGTTGTCCAGGAAAGAAAACTTGCCAGTCAACTGGAAATGACTAATCAGAGTAAAAGGAGGCTTTCTATGAGAAACACACCTAAGACCAATTCACGTGGGGGTAATGAACCAGGAAAGGTTTGCCTACACAGGTAACATCCAAGCAGACACCTGGGCATAAGGGGAATTATATGTCATTAACAGGGCGTGGAAACACAGGGGGTGAAATTGTCTCCTTTCATTGGATTGGAAGAGTTGAATAAATGAATTCAACATCTCTATGGTTGAATTGTGTTCCCCCCATATTCGTATGGGCTTCCCCAGTGACTCAGCAGTAAAGAACCCACCTGCAATGCAGGAGCTGCAGGGAACGTGGGTTGATCCCTGAGTCAGGATGATCCCCTGGAGGAGCACATGGCAACCCACTCCAGTATTCTCACCTGGAGAATCCACAGAGAGAGGAGCCTGGTGGGGTACTGTCCATAGGGTCACAAAGAGTCAGACATGACTGAAGTGACTTAGCAAGCACAGGAATATTTATATGCTGAGGACTGGTACCTCAGAATGTGACCTTACGTGGGATCAGGGTCATAGCATATGCCCATTAGCTAAAATGAGGTTATTATTATGGGCCCTAATCCAATATGACTGGTATCTTATAACAAAGGGGACATTTGGACACAGGGACACATAGAAAGGGAAGGTAATGTGAAGGGGCATGTGAAAAGACAGTCGTCTCTAATCCAGGGAGAGAGGACTGGAACAGATCCTTCTCCCTGGAGAAAACACTTTGCTCGTGTCTTGCGAACAATGAGATAATACATTTCTGTTTTTTAAGTCACCGGTTTGTGATATTTTGTTACAGCAGCCCTANAAAAAAAAAAAAAAAAGGCAATATCAGGTGAGAAACCTTTAGAATGCAAAAAACCCAGATGACCCTGAGGTACACTGGATCTTAAAATCATTAGAACTACTCCAAAATATATAAATGAGCCCGATCAGGAGAAATATAAAATAAGAATGTGACAAAGTAACTGTGAAGCAAGCAAGAGAGGAAAGAAATCTGAAGGTCACTCAAAGACTAGACAAGGATAAACCATGCCAGATCTGGTGGGAGCAATACATTTCGATTCCTGCACTAAATGGCAGGCCAGGAATGGCTGTATTGGCAAAGCTCTCCCTGCAGCCTGCAGCCTATGAGGGGAGGGTGGGGGCAGGAGAGAGCCAAACTCACGTGTTGAGCCACTGTTTATTTCACCTGTCAAAATCTCTTCTTTCAGGGTCAAAAACTTTTATTAAAACACAAAAGGATGTACACTTTACAAACCATTTCATTGTCAGTGTGAGTTTTTTCAAAATTTCACACACAAAATGTCACTGATGCTGAAAAACACTGTGCTTTTTTTTGAACCAAAATTGTTTTAACTGATGAAACCTGGCCTCCAGAGGCAACAGTGGCTGGAACTGGGCACTCTCCCACTCTTTCTGGCTCTGGTATCCTGCTGGCTTTTACAGATCTAAGTAATTTTTCCTGGCTCAGAGGGGATCCCAGGCAAACCATCCTCACTCATCTCCTAACTGAGGCAAAGAAAAGCTCTGCAGACCAGGGATGCAGGGCCTGGAGGAGGACACTGGTCTCAACTCCTGGCCCTTGGCCTCCTGATCACAGCAGTTCTTCGTTCCTCTTTATAATGGTCAGAAAAGGGCTCCAGTCACATATTCTCGTAATATGTTCAGTCCACCCGCTTGCATGCTTGAGCCTGGCTTAATTCTATAATAGTCTACACTGCAGGTTGTGAATCACCCATGAAGGTTGTCTCAGAAGCCCATCTTTGTCCCTGCTGGAAACTAGTGAGAGCCATAGAGACAGCTCTGTCAAGACTCACCCTGGAGGACTGAGCCTCACTGCTGGCTTCCCAAATCTCATTCTCCCACGAGAAGCGGAAATTAAAGACATCAGCAAATACAGTGAATTGTTCTTTCTCCTCTTCTTCATACCTGCATCCAGCCTATCCTCACCAATTCCTATAGACTGTGAAAAATATTCAGTCATCCAGGAAGAAGGGAAAAATTTTTTTTGAATTTTTAAAGAAGTCTTATAGAATTTCAAACTGCTAACAGATCACTCTGTAATTCTAAGTCTCTCAATACCATTTATGAAGTTCTAGGCTTTGATGGCTAACTTGCTTTGCTCTTCCTATTATCACAAGATAAAGATCTGCCTCTTCTTTTTCTCATCCTACCCCCAAAAACACGTTCGTAAAGGCTACGTTCATTTTACATTTCAGAATCTCGGAGCCTCCAATTCAAAAGAAATATAGGTTATTTTAATTTTTTAAATTTCTATATGTATATATACATAGTCCTGGAATAAGGGACCCAGAATTCCAACTCTAAGGTTAGACCTGCTTATCTAGATAATGAAATTAGTGAAGCAACCTGACCACAACCTCAACAGAAAGCTGTGTGCTAGGCTAAGGTAACACTGCCTTCCAACCCAGATTAAGCTAAAAGGGAAACAGACCTTCACAAGTTATAGCTGCTTAACAATCTGGCTGAAGGCATGTGGTAATGGTCAAGTTCAGTGTAAAAGCACAGAATTCTTCTGTGGGCTTTCCTTCAGGAAAGGACTCTGCACACTCAAGTCTCACGTGTGAAAACTGAGAAAAAAGTAGCAAGTGTCAGAAATAAACATGAACTCATCTGGTTTTAAAACTTTGTAACTGGAACGTACGAATTCAAAACTACAATATACGCCTGATTTTAAATCGATGGCAACAAGGCCAGCCCAGCAAAATGACTGGTGATTCAGGAACACTGGCCACAGACAGGCTCAGGCTCAGCTTGGCTCAAAGCAATCACTCCACTCTGCTGACAGCAGTCAGATTCGGGTCACCCATATACTAGCAAGCTAATCTCATCAAGCTGATCAGCCCCAATGCTGAGGTTTTGTTTGTAGACTATGCTGAACTACGGTAACCATCAGAAGAGGAGTTCTTCATACCAAATCTCATGAAACAATCCTTAAAAAAAAATTTCCCTAGACTTATCTTGGTNTCAAGCTGATCAGCCCCAATGCTGAGGTTTTGTTTGTAGACTATGCTGAACTACGGTAACCATCAGAAGAGGAGTTCTTCATACCAAATCTCATGAAACAATCCTTAAAAAAAAATTTCCCTAGACTTATCTTGGTTATACCAAAAGGAAACTGCTTCCTTTCCAACACCTTATTATATCCTGAAGAAAACACTAATCTTTAAACCAATGATTCTGAATTATTGAATCACCAAATCTTCATTCAAAAGAAAAAGGTGAAAGGTGTGTTTAGATCATGATTTCACTTGGGGGGAAAAAAGGGATGAAAATGATAGTCTCAAAAGAAAGGAGCTGCACTCATCGATCGTCCAAGCTGAAGAAAAAAAAAATTAGAACTTGCTACTTATTATTTTACAAAATACTCAAAGCCTATCTGAAGAATCGCCTGCCTGAATTCTCAGGATACAAAACCCCTGGCCTAAGCTTTTCTGATCCATAAACTTCAAACTGGGTCTGAAGAACCAAGCAGTGCTTTCTAACGCTGTGGTTACCTTCTCTGGTTCTCAGCTCATTATGATGTCAACAAGCATCAGGTGAGGGAGGCACTGCAGTCACCACTGTCATCCTTGTTTTGCAAGTCAGAACAAGCGATCAATAACTAAAAGTCACAAACCTAGGAGCAATCTACAAGGACTCTAACCTGATACTCCCCTGCCAGTTACATTTGAACTTGCAGAGATAAATGCTATGACCAAAATTAGCTCTGAAGACTACATTAAACCAGGTCATCGAAGCACATAGTAAAACGCAGATTTCTAATCACCTAACTCAGAATTTCTGCCAATTGGACTTCAGAAATTTTATGTCAATCAAGCTCCATGGGTGATTCTGAAACCCATCAGTATGAGGACCACCAGCATGAGTGAATCCTAAATCTAAATCTAGCCATCTGTTTACCTATCCTGCATACAACACAGGCCTTGTCAAGCAAACCAAGCTTATTCAAGATCACAGCACCCATGACCTAACCTAAATGAGACCCATTTAAATACTACGTGCCTCAGCCTAAATAGCCAGGCCAATGGACTTACTAGGTCAGAAGTACATACAGTATCAGCTCCACTCTTTTAAAAGTAACTTCTCAGCTGACAATACTCAACATTTTATTCACTAACTCCATGCACTCCTGGACGTATCTTCTTATAGATTATCAACACACATGGTATCCAATTCCTTCAGTGAAGGCATCATACTGCTAACTTCTAGAGGAAGTAATATGGAAGTAATCCTAGTGAAAATCATGAAGTTTGGTTTACAAATCATCCCTAACTGTGGTAGTACCCTAAAGATCATATTGAAAACTACCTTCTGCCCATTTAACTTTATTTCATACTGAAAATAGCAGCACATCACCTTCTGAACTCATTTCTTACAGAATTTTTAAAGATGATTTATTATTACTGACTTTGAAACACACTTTCAGGGGAAAAAATAAAACAGTACTGCCCCATGGTATCCACCGAGCTCTGTCCTGTAGATTTTCTCTGAAGGAAACAGCCTGAAGAAGCTTCATGGCATTGAGGCCAAGCCCTGCACTTCTGAAAGCCCTCTCACAGCAATATGAAAGTGTGAAAACAGCAGGAGGCTTAGAAGTGTACTGTTTGAATGGAGAAAAAAGAAACAGCCTTAGAAATAAGCACATTTGAAAAAAAACAGTGAAGGATTCCAAAAGATCAGCCCTAATTTAAGGAAAAAGCATGGCTACCTTATCATTTGAACCTAAAAGAATATACCCAGGGCAAGACAAATTTCAGAAGACATGACACTCTTGAAATACAGAATTTTATTTAGAAACTGTTTAAAAATAGAAAAAAACCCTGTCAAGAAAGACCAGGTGGAAAATGGGTTCCCAACAAAATGGAATTTTAGGGCAACAAAAGTCTAAAAGGCCACAAGAGAGAAATAGCACCACTGTTATTTNTTCTTCTTTGTTTTTTTTTTTCTCTTGAAATACAGAATTTTATTTAGAAACTGTTTAAAAATAGAAAAAAACCCTGTCAAGAAAGACCAGGTGGAAAATGGAATTTTAGGGCAACAAAAGTCTAAAAGGCCACAAGAGAGAGAAATAGCACCACTGTTATCTGAACAATGGCTAGTTACTTGCATTTTTTGGCATTGTTAATCACTGAATCTGGGTTTTCCTCTGAATTCCACACAGAGCATGCACTACACAACAATTTTACCATAAAACACCTGCTTGCTACACACATTTCAGGACAAGCTACCACCAGAAACAAATCAATACACATACATCAGGGGCTGAACAGTCTCAGCAGTGGGTGACACACACGTCGCAGAATTCTGCCAAAAAAAGGAACTGAGTCGGCTGTGAGCGAAGCAAATGAGGGAGTTAAGGAATGAAATATTTTAAATATTAATAATTAATTCAGACATGGTACTCTATTTTCTGCAAAAGAAAATTAACATTTAGTAACACGCTAACATTTTTATCTCCAAAGAGATTAGTGCACTGGCAAAGTATTCCGATAACAATGGAGGGCTGTGGACAGCAGGTACCGAAAACACCCAGCCTTGCAGATCCCAAGGGAGTGGTGGCCTTCACTGATCACTCCCTTTGCCAGAGGTCCAGAAAGAACTTGCAGTATGATCACCTGCCTGCTGAACTTCCACTCTAAGCAGCAAATTTTAAGGAGCCAAAGAGGAGTCTCCAGTGGGCAAGGGGAGCAGAGAAGAGGAACATGTTAAATGTAAACTTAAAAGACAGTAAAACGGGACACAGCCCCCATTCAAATCCCAGAGATGTGGGCAAGTCCCCAAAAGTAGTTGTTAGGTTTCAAAACTGGACACACCTCATTTCAAAAAATAAAAACAAAAAAACACGCACAGTACACAGAATTATCAGGGATAACTGGAAAAATCACCAGAGAAATGCTCAATGAAAATCAAGCTCTTTGACTCAGGCCTGAAACACACCCTCTATTCATCCAGGCAACAATGCCTCTTGCTTCTTAGCAGGCATGCTATTGGTCAAGGACATCAAAATGGCTTACAAAATAACTTTTCAAATTTTGCTTTTGGGCCAACATCTGGGCTTATGAGGATCAAGCAGTCCTGCGAAGGCTGGGAACAACAGGTCCCAAAGGCTCCAGGTTCCAGCCCTTCCTTCCCAGACACAATGTCAAACATACATCTTATATTTTGAAATATGGAAGCATCTTTTAAATACTCTTAAGGCATTTATTTATTAAAACGTTCTCTGCCAAGATTTCACATTAACTTAAAATTCAAATCAGTCTTTACATTTCTCTACTGAGGTCTCCACTTCTCCAGCTATCAGTGCTACCAGCATCCACAAAGTGAGCCCATGGTCAGCCTCTTTGCTCCCTGGGTGAACCAACTAGATGTTAATACTGCTCTGCTCAAGGTAAACGCTCCTAACTCAAACTTATTGGAAAAGGAGTGAAACTTCTGCAAAGTGCACTTTTAGAAGAGGTACTTTTGCTTATGAAAAGAAACCAGTGAGTCCTCTAAGAATAATAAAAGGGAGTATTTTACAGTTAAGCACATGATTTGGAGTGAAGAATTCAGATGTTGCTTGGCTGGTCCAGGCTATTAATACTCTTCCTGTTCCTCCTGTGGGCCCCCTTCATCAGGTATCACGAAGCCTTCCTGAAATGGGAAGATGGGAGGGGAAAGCCATTATTCAACGCGGAATGAAAGATCAGTTTCTACTGTGGGTTCCCTTTCCTCATATTTAGAGCCCCTCAAGGTCAACGGTTCCTCCCGTCTCTACCACACACTTGGGGCACTGAAGGGCACAGACCCAGTGACTGCTTTCCTATTAGTTTGGCAGTGGAGCCACATCGCAGAGGACAAAACTGGGCACCAACTCACCCTCACACTGTTCAGGGTGATGGATGTGTCCACTGTCCTGATGATGGCAATGATGTCAAACATCAAGCTGTCATTAAACCAACTGAACCTCAAAGAATCTATTTAAGAAAACTGACCTTCAAAAATCCCTGAAGTCACCATAAGAGTGCCAGATCATCGCCTCTCAATAACTTGTCAACACTGCCAGCTTTCCCTTCATGCCTTCTTTTGACTGCACTTAGAAACCTGCATCCTCTTTAGGAGAAGGGGACGACAGAGGATGAGATGGTTGGATGGCATCACTAACTCAATGGACATGAATCTGAGCAAGCTCCAGGAGATAATGAAAGAGAGGGAAGCCCGGTGTGCTGCAGTCCATGGCGTCGCAAAGAGTCGGACACGACTGAGTGACTGAACAGCAAGAAGGAACCTGCATGCTACTGCAGGTGCTGTGGGTGGTCTGCTTACCCACGGCTAACAAGGCTGACCAAACATGAGAGGCACGGGAAACCTCGGATGTGTGGCTCCACCTCACACTCACCCCAGGCACCAGGCACGAGCTAATGGCTACACCACTGTAAAAACTTAAGACTCCTCCTTCACCCACCATCTTTTTTTTTAAAACTAAAACCTCTATGGCTAAATTTACTTAACGTATGACTCAACTAAAACAATACTTGGACTAAACCCAAAGACACCTGTATCTTCATTAACTTTGCATTATCTGGCATACAGCAAGCCTGAAACACAGATTTATTGAACAAATTATCAACTTTTCAGTCATCAGTTTTAACACCCCCAAATTCACTTACTATTTAGAGGACAGTGCTAATAACAACATTAATGTTGCCTTATATTTGTATATGGCCACACACTGTGAAACACTTAGACAAGACACATACTATAGCTTGATCCTCAAGACACTGCCGGGCATGGCAGAAGAATTATTAATAATTATAGGCATGAAACAGTGGACAGACCAAAATGTCAAATCCTAAATCCAGGAAAATGAGTTTTCCCTATTCGGCTGCAGAATACACACGACTCCCAAGAGACCTGACCACAAGACAGTGTGGAGAAATGGGAGCCGGGCACTCTCCAGTGTGGGAGGAAAAAGGCACCTCTCATAGCTGTGGGCAGCAGACATCAAACAGCGCCATGTGCCTGACTCTCCAGGGCACACCTGGGGTCACATGAAAAAGAGGCAGCACTCAGACCGAGGGGGCCAAGCTGAGCGGGGTGGAGTGGGGATGGCAGGATTAAGAGACCTGGTGGCACTCGTGACCTACCGGTGGCCACAAGCTACAGAAGCAGGGCAGCCGGCCACCTCACTGTCCCATGCCAGCCTCCAAGGCTTCAGACCTCAAGGCAGAGGCTGAAGTGCCCCCCTCGGGCTGACTCTGAGGGTCGACGATGAAGTCTTTAAATGAATGCTACACTGAAACACAACAAGCATCAGTACTGAGCTGGCCAAAAACCACCAGATAAAGTGTATTTTCTCTTAGGTGGCAAAATGGCAAGAAAACATCCCCAAGTCAGCACGTACGTCTGTGGCGTAGAGTATGTCCACGATCCTCTGAAGCACAGGGTTGTTCTCTCCCTCGTTCTCCTGGCAAATCAACTCAATGTTCCTCAGCTTTCCAAAATAGAAGTCTCTCTCCTTCTCCAAGTCTTCCACAGTAAGCTTCAGTACATTGACCTGCACAAAACATCAGACAGGGTGAGACACCCAGAATTCATACACCAACAACACATCAGATTAAACCTCCAACCCGAAAGGAGATGTGTGGTCTTTCATCCAACTCTCTAACAAGGACAAAACTCCCATTTTAATTTGATGTCAATTTTCTTCAGCCCCACATCAATAGCATGGACTTATTCATGGCACTCTGACTATAACAACTCCCGCAAAAGGACAGGCTACATGAGGAAACGTGCAGGTCCTTCTCAGAGACTAAGACAAGATCAAAGAGAAAAAGGCATGGCTGCTGGGACAGAAACAGAAACAGAATCCACAAACTGGCCCAGCAGAGTGGCTGCCAATTATATACTGAGTCCACACCAGGACCCTGGCCAGTGAAGTCCAGGTCCTTCTGCAAGCTGAGGTCAATGGTAAGCCAGGGTCTGGTCCAAGGGAGCAGGGCAGAAATGATGAGCAGGAGGGCAAGACTAGTTAAAGACAACTAATACTGGCCAAAGATAGCTGGCACTGAGGGGGGCCCAGGCACAGAGACTCAACAGGTATTTCTCCCCCCAACATGTTGGGGCTAGGGTGTGACCCATGACTCAAAAGGAAAGCATCCTCTTACGAGAGCGTCCCTGCGTCACTCTCTCCCCCAAGAGAGTCTCAGAAGGGAGAGACAAGAGCAGAGGAAAGGGGCACCATCCCACCATATTCCACCCCTAGCTCCCTGTGCATAGCGTCAGCTCACCACTCAGGCCACAGGATCTTCCAGGAGCCCCACTGAGGGGATCTAACTTCCACAAAGAGGCAATGACAAAACAAATCTCAGTGAATGGGTCAGAATTCTGTTCAGCCAAGTGTAATAAAAGTCGTAACTTTTATTATGTTATCGTAACATAATAACAATAACAATACCATAACAACTCTCACAGTCCAGTGAGTCTTCATTCCAGAATATTCAACCATGACTCTCACTGAATGCAAATTACATGGCAAATGGTACAATATAGTATCTTCACAGGCCTTACAGGCTAGGGCGCCATGGAAAGCCCAGCCAGGGACTCAAAGGTGCAGCTGCTGAGAATAACGTGGGTAGTGGAATTCTGGGAGCCAGAAGCACTACAGGAATCTAGCCCATCTTCTGAACGTCTAGTTACTAAAACAGCTCATCCAGCTTCCCCACAGCCTGATGGAGCCAGGCTCAACCAGAGGGATCAAGTCCTGCCCCCTCACAACCTGCAGTTGAGAGGCATCAGAGATGAGGAGCAGGTGACTGGAACCACCAGGACCACTTTGTCGAAAGACTTAAATTTCAATGTTTGCCACCAAAGGCCTAAACAGACTGATCCAGAATCAAGGCTCTAGAAACAAGGTTCTGGACACTCACTATTCCTTTAGCAACCACTGGAATGACTTTTTAAAATAACTGAGGGGCCTCCCTGCTGGCTCAGCAGTAAAGAATCGCCTGCCAATGCAAGAGACACAGGTTCGATCCTTGATCCAGGAAGATCCTTCATGCCGCAGGGCAACTAAGCCTGGGTTCTGCAGCAAGAGAAGCCGCTGCACTGAGAAGCCCACATGCCCAACAAGAGAGCAGCCCTCGCTCTCTGAAGCTAGCGAGAAGCCCACGGAGCAACAGACCCAGCAAAACCAGAAACAAACAAACAGTTTAAAAATAAACAAATAAAAGTGACTGAAAGTGTCAGTAAAGTACTAACACCACCTAGTCACCTGCAAAACAAAATAATTCATCTGCCTCCACTCTCCCCACCCCTGCTTTAAACACTGTTTGTAGCCTTTCCTTAAACTATCAGTTACTCCCAAAGTGGAGGGGGAGAAGGGGACTAAAGGATCAGAGGTGACTATCCCCAGCAGTGAAAGCTGCTTGGATCTCCGGCCCAAGGTCCACGAGTGAGAGAAGAGGCCCATAATCACATGAGAAGGAAAGGGAAGCACTTACCACGGCACAGCAGCCTGGAGCCCGCTTGTACACACACATTACACCAGTGCCTCCCTCATAAGCCCCCTGAAACCTTCTCCCACCTATAAATCATCCAGGGCACTAGAAACCACTCCAACAGGCCCCACCCACAAGGCCAAGGCAGCAGCCCTCCCTGACATCCCTCAATAACCAGGAATGCACAAGAAACAATCAACAAGCATACAATTCTCTTACAGCAAAGTAATAGCTATAAACTAAGAAGCCCAATGGCACCCCACTCCGGTACTCTTGCTTGGAAAATCCCATGGATGGAGGAGCCTGGTGGGCTGCAGTCNCCCACCGTGCCTGCGCTAGACCACAACTCTGTTTCAGGGCCTTCTGGGGTTCGCAGCCCTGAGCGAAGCAGGCTCGGCCAGTGGCACAAGATGCACAGGGCTCCCTGAGGCCAAAGCCCACCCAGCCCCCCAACTTCCAAGAGCCTGCACCCCAGTACTTGAACACTCGGGTTCCTATAGCCAGACACGTGGAACCCGGACATCTGGCACCTGAGCGTTTCAAGCCAAGGGCCCTGCCCTGTCACCGAAGACCCGGACCCCGAACTGTAACTGGGGTGCTCCCGTGGCGCTGCTCCCCGCAGACCCCAAACCCTAGTGCCCCAGGCCTGGGGCTCCATGTTCTTGGGTCCCGAGGCCTGTCTCCCGAGCCCTGACATCCCAGCACTTGATGTACAAAGGCCAGTACCTTGGATCCCGTGCCCATACCCCTGACCCCAGGGTGAGCCTGCTGACGCAGCAGAGAGCCCCAGGCCGAGCTGCCTTGATCCCCAGGCCCTGGGGGCTGGCTGCCCAAGACTGTGGCTGGGACCAGCCTTGGGCATGGAGAGTGCCCTCCCAAGCTCCAGCCTTGTAGCTCTGAGTGCTCTGGAACAGGGGGAGCGCCCTCCTGAGCCCCAGCCTGTAGCTCTGAGTCCTCTGGAATGGGGGGCAGAAAACAAGCTCTGTTGCTCCTCCACGGTGTCGATGCTCGTGCTGTGCCTTGTGCCAGGAGTCTAGGGGTCGCCCTGGGCGGTGCACGGCACCTAGAGTGACCGGCCCGTCCCCAGGCTCCAACTCTCCATCTGTAAAGTGGGATCTAGAACGGTGTTCGCATCATGGGAGCGGAAGGGTGCATGGGGTGCTACGCTGGGCACCCAGCTCTGGCCCAACCCCAGAGGCAGTGTGCTAGCGCCACACCCAGCTGGTCCAGGCCCCTGGGCCCTTTGCCCAGGATTGTCTGCAGGCGAGTGTACAGGGTCCAGGCCTCTCGTGAGGGTACTGAATGGGCACTCAGGGGGGCCTGGGTAGGATGGTGCCGGGTTTCCATCAGGCGTCTCAGACGGGGAAGTGCCGAGGCTTGTGGGTTGGAGGTGGGTGCCTGCTGCCCAGGGCTGGTGGCTCTGCCTGAGAGGATCGAGGGTCCAGGAGCAGCCTGGAGACAGACACCTGGGGCCCTGCGCAGGGTGCCCTGGGCAGCCTTCTCACGGCCCTGTGGCGAGTGGCCACATGGGGGCAGCAGAGGGTAAGAATCGCGGAGGTGGACGCTCCCGGGGACCCAGGCCACCAGGGAGGGCCGGGCAAGTGCCCAGCAGGCTTGTGGTCCATAAGTCNGTGCCCTGGGCAGCCTTCTCACGGCCCTGTGGCGAGTGGCCACATGGGGGCAGCAGAGGGTAAGAATCGCGGAGGTGGACGCTCCCGGGGACCCAGGCCACCAGGGAGGGCCGGGCAAGTGCCCAGCAGGCTTGTGGTCACCGCCTCGGCCAAGGTTCATCCAGGCCCACTTGGGGTGGGGGGCGCCTCGAATCACCGGTCTTGGAAGTTGTACAGGTTACCCAAGGTCCAGCAGGCACTGACCTCCCTACCTCCTCAGCCCTGCCTTTGGCAGAGGGTCCTGGGCAGAGAGGCCGGGGCGGGCAGCAGGCGCCCCTGCCGGGAGTCCTAGGGGCTGCGTGTGGCGGGGCATGTTTGCGGGAACCCAGCAAAGGTGGGAGGGTCCCGGGGGAGGTGCCCGCCGGGCACCTCCCCGCCCCTGGCTTCCAGCTCAGGACAGGGGGGCCGAGTGCCCACTCCTTGGCCCCTGGGCAGGTACTTTCCTCCCTGGGGGTGAGGTCAGGCAGGGCTGGCCTCCCACCAGCCCGAGCCCCATGCCTCCCTGGCAGGGCCAGGCTGGGCACTTGTGGGTGAGCAACGTGGGGGTGGCAGCTGAGGCCCGAGAGGGAAGCCTGGCCTCCTCCTGGCTCCCCACCCCACCCCGGCCTTCTGGGCACT